>JAJEKV010000053.1:6277423-6592541 GCA_021234155.1 Isoetes taiwanensis | reverse complement strand
GGGGAAGTTGCCCGTCCGTCGCCGTGGCCTTCGGAGAGGACTTTGGGGCAAGCCGCCCGGGTGGTTTTAGGGTCCAGGCTCTCGCCAACACCCCCTCTACGCCAAGACACTACAAGCAAGGTCCTAGTCAAATCGACAAGCATAGGGCCTCCAAACGTAAACCCTATGAGTTGCTGTGTTCCAGCGGTGGTTTGCGCTTGGGTGCCGAAGTTTTGGTCTTTTGCACTTGGGACGTGGGTCGATCACATGCAGTTGAGAACGCCAAGCAAGGGGAACTCGACGGAATGGAGTTTGGACATGTACTCCTCCCGCTGTGGCGCTTAGAAGTCAAGGCCCGCTTTTGCGAGGCAAGACATTCAGAAATTCAAGTAATTAATGCATAGTACGGACTTAAATTCTGATTTTTGTCAGCTAGCTTCCTAGGTCATCGCCAACATACAAAAGCCAGCTTTCAAAAATTTTGGATAAGGTTTAGATCAAATAGTTTGCACTAGAAACAACCGGCAGCCCGTTGTTGGGCAGCCGAAATGGCACACTTGCCCTCAAGTCAAACAAGGCCGTGACCTTGCAAGGCCTCCTCATTAGAGGGAGAGTCCAACCCCGTGAGGCGAGCCCCAAAAGCTTCCCGAGGCAGCTTTTTCTCGGCAAAGATCACGACTCCGCGGGGCGACGCTAAAAGACCACACTCCTGATCTCGGTTCCCGATCCGACCGCTGAATCCTTTGTTCCAGGAACCCGGTCCGAGAAGGTCCAAAAATCCAACATCCGGCCCGGGAGAACATATCAAACCGCAAGCGCCCTGGGCGACAGTCAGAGAAACCAAAGTGTTTTGTCTTTCCGACATTGAGGAGGCTCCGAAATGCAGATCCGACTTCGCCACATCGTCCGGAATGCCAAAATTACCCTAGGGACCAAGTTACACGGTCAGTTTTGCAAAAGAAAGAAACACTTACGCCCTACATTGCAGTATTCAGCAGCCACCTCCTAGGCCAATTGACTACGAGTGTGTTGCACATGAGATAGTTTGGCGCTTCTTCGAGAAGGGGTGGGCTTCTGGCCACAAAACTTGGTCCCTAGGGCAATGTCGACGTTTTGAGTCCATTGGCAGAGACAGATCACGGTTCCGGAGAGGGGAAGTTGCCCGTCCGTCGCCAGGGCCTTCGGGAGAGGACTTTTGGGGCAAGCTGCTTCCGGGTGGTTTTTAGGGTCCGTGCTCTGGCGTCAACACCCCCCCTCTACGTCAAGACACGGCGCAAGGTCCTAGTCAACCGACAAGCATAGGTTCAAACGAAACCCTATGAGTTGCCGTGTTCTAGCAGTGGTTTGCGCTTTGGGTGCCGAAGTTTTGGTCTTTTGCACTTGGGACGTGGCCGATCACATGCGCTTGAGAACGCTGGGCAAGGGGAACCGACGGAATGGAGTTTGGACATGTACTCCTCCCGCTGTGGCGCTTAGAAGTCAAGGCCCGCTTTTTGGTAAAGCAAGACATTCAGAATTTAAGTAATTAATGCATAGTAATGGACTTAAATTCTGATTTTTGTCACTAGCTTCCTAGGTCATCGCCAACATACAAAGCCAGCTTTCAAAAATTTTGGATAAGGTTTAGATCAAATAGTTTGCACTAGAACAACCCCGGCAGCCTTTGTTGGGCAGCCGAAATGGCAC
Organism: Isoetes taiwanensis; assembly: GCA_021234155.1. Taxonomy (NCBI): domain Eukaryota; kingdom Viridiplantae; phylum Streptophyta; class Lycopodiopsida; order Isoetales; family Isoetaceae; genus Isoetes; species Isoetes taiwanensis. Next base: position 6,590,876 of record JAJEKV010000053.1, on the reverse strand, counting down.
ACTTGCCCAAGTCAAACAAGGCCAGGACCTTGCAAGGCCTCCTCATTAGAGGGGAGAGTCCAACCCCGTGAGGCGAGCCCCAAAAGCTTCCCCGAGGCAGCCTTTCCTCGCAAAGACTACGGGGCGACGCTAAAGACCACACTCCCGATCTCGGTTCCCATATCCGACCGCTGAATCCTTTGTTCCAGGAACCTGGTCCGAGAAGGTCCAAAAATCCAACATCCGTCCGAGAACATATCAAACCGCTGCGCCCCGCGGGCGGCGAAGTAGAAACCAAAGTGTTTTGTCGTTCCGACATTGAGGAGGCTCAAATGCAGATCCGACTTCGCCACATCGTCCGGAATGCCAAAATTACCCTAGGGACCAAGTTACACCTCAGTTTTGCAAAAGAAAGAAACACTTACGCCTCTACATTGCAAAGATTCGCCAGCCCACCTCTTAGGCCAATTGACTACGAGTGTGTTGCACATGAGATAGTTTGACGCTTCTTCGAGAAGGGTGGGGGCTTCGCCACAAAACTTGGTCCCTAGGGCAATGTCGACGTTCGAGTCCATTGGCGTAGACATCACGCCTGCCCGAGAGGGAAGTTGCCCGGCCCGTCGCTGTGGCCTTCGAGAGGACTTTGGGGCAAGCCGCCTCCTGGTGGTTTTAGGGTCCGTGTTCAAGGCCAACACCCCCTCTACGCCAAGACACTAAGCAAGGTCCTAGTCAACCGACAAGCATAGAGCCTCCAAACGAAAACCCCATGAGTTGCCGTGTTCTAGCGTGGTTTGGCGCTTTGGGTGCCGAAGTTTTGGTCTTTTGCACTTGGGACGTGGGCCGATCACATGCAGTTGAGAACGCTGGGCAAGGGGAACCGACGGAATGGAGTTTGGACATGTACTCCTCCGTTGTGGCGCTTAGAAGTCAAGGCCCGCTTTTGCAAAGAGTAGCAAGACATTCGTGAAATTGTAAATAATGCATAGTACGGACTTAAATTCTGATTTTTGTCACTAGCTTCCTAGGTCATCGCCAACATACAGTGCCAGCTTTCAAAAATTTTGGATAAGGTTTAGATCAAATAGTTTGCACTAGAACAGTCCGGCAGCCTGTTGTTGGGCGAGCCGAGCCGGCACACTTGCCCAAGTCAAACAAGGCCAGACCTTGCAAGGCCTCCTCATTAGAGGGGAGAGTCCGAACCCCGTGAGGCGAGCCCCAAAAGCTTCCCCGGGCAGCTTTTCCTGCAAAGACTCACGGGGCGACGCTAAAGACCACACTCCCCGATCTCGGTTCCTATATCCGACCGCTGAATCCTTTGTTCCGGAAACCTGGTCCGAGAAGGTCCAAAAATCCAACATCCGGCCCCGAGAACATATCAAACCGCTGGCGCCCCGGCGGGCGACATAAAGAAACCAAAGTGTTTTGTCGTTCCACATTGAGGAGGTTCAAAATGCCGATCCGACTTCGCCACATCGTCCGGAATGCCAAAATTACCCTAGGGACCAAGTTACACGGGCAGCTTTGCAAAAGAAAGAAACACTTACGCCTACATTGCAAAAGATTCGCAAGAGCCCACCTCTTAGGCCAATTGACTACGAGTGTGTTGCACATGAGATAGTTTGACGCTTCTTCGAGAAGGGGTGGGCTTCGCCACAAAAACTTGGTCCCTAGGGCAATGTCGACGCTCGAGTCCATTGGCAGAGATGATCACGCCCGAGAGGGAGGGGAAGCGTCCCGCCGCCGCCGGCCTTCTGAGAGGACTTTTGGGGCAAGCCGCCTCCGGTGGTTTTAGGGTCCGTCCGTTCAAGGCCAACACCCCCCTACGCCAAGACACGGCGCAAAGGTCCTAGTCAAATCGACAAGCATAGGGCCTCCAAACGTAAACCCTATGAGCTGCCGTGTTCTAGCGTGGTTTGCATTTTTGGGTGCCGAAGTTTTGGTCTTTTGCACTTGGGACGTGGCCGATCACATGCGAGAGAACGCTGGGCAAGGGGAACCGACGGAATGGAGTTTGGACATGTACTCCTCCCGCTGTGGCGCTTAGAAGTCAAGGCCCGCTTTTGCAAAGAGCAAGACATTCAGAAATTCGTAATTAATGCATAGTAATGGACTTAAATTTGATTTTTGTCACTAGCTTCCTAGGTCATCGCCAACATACAAAAGCAGCTTTCAAAAATTTTGGATAAGGTTTAGATCAAATAGTTTGCACTAGAACAGTCCGCAGCCTGTTGTTGGGCAGCCGAGGGCACACTTGCCCAAGTCAAACAAGGCCAGGACCTTGCAAGGCCTCCTCATTAGAGGGGAGAGTCCAACCCCCAGAGGCGAGCCCCAAAAGCTTCCCCGAGGCAGCCTTTTCCTCGGCAAAGAACACGGGGGCGACGCTAAAGACCACACTCCCGATCTCGGTTCCCGTGATCCCACCGCTGAATCCTTTGTTCCGTGAACCTGGTCCGAGAAGGTCCAAAAATCCAACATCCGGCCCCGAGAACATATCAAACCGCCAAGCGCCCCCTTGGGCGACAAAGTAGAAACCAAAGTGTTTTGTCTTTCCGACATTGAGGAGGCTTCAAAATGCAGATCCGACTTCGCCACATCGTCCTAATGCCAAAATTACCCTAGGGACCAAGTTACACGGCCAGTTTTGCAAAAGAAAGAAACACTTACGCCCTACATTGCAAAGATTCAAAGCCCACCTCTTAGGCCAATTGACTACGAAAGTGTGTTGCACATGAGATAGTTTGACGCTTCTTCGAGAAGGGGTGGGCTTCGCCACAAAACTTGGTCCCTAGGGCAATGTCGACGCTCGAGTCCATTGGCGAGATGCATCACGGTTCCGAGAGGGGAAGTTGCCCGTCCGTCGCGTGGCCTTCTGGAGAGGACTTTTGGGGCAAGCCGCCCCGGTGGTTTTAGGGTCCGTGGCTCAAGCGCCAACACCCCCCACGCCAAGACACCCGCAAGGTCCTAGTCAAATCCGACAAGCATAGGGCCTCCAAACGTAAACCCTATGAGCTGCCGTGTTCTAGCGGTGGTTTGCGCTTTGGGTGCCGAAGTTTTGGTCTTTTGCACTTGGGACGTGGCCGATCACATGCAGCTTGAGAACGCCAAGCAAGGGGAACTGACGGAATGGAGTTTGGACATGTACTCCTCCCGCTGTGGCGCTTAGAAGTCAAGGCCCGCTTTTGCAAGAGCAAGACATTCGTGAAATTGTAATTAATGCATAGTACGGACTTAAATTCTGATTTTTTGTCAGCTAGCTTCCTAGGTCATCGCCAACATACATGCCAACTTTCAAAAATTTTGGATAAGGTTTAGATCAAATAGTTTGCACTAGAACAGTCCGGCAAATTGTTGTTGGGCAGCCGAAATGGCACACTTGCCCAAGTCAAACAAGGCCAGGACCTTGCAAGGCCTCCTCATTAGAGGGGAGAGTCCAACCCCGTGAGGCGAGCCCCAAAAGCTTCCCGAGGCGCCTTTTTCCTCGGGCAGCACTCCGGGGGCGACGCTAAAAGACCACACTCCCGATCTCGGTTCCCGTGATCCGACCGCTGAATCCTTTGTTCCGTGAACCTGGTCCGAGAAGGTCCAAAAATCCAACATCCGGCCCGGAGAACATATCAAACCGCCAAGCCGCCCCAAGGCGAATAATATGTAGAAACCAAAGTGTTTTGTCGTTCCGACATTGAGGAGGCTCCGAAATGCAGATCCGACTTCGCCACATCGTCCGGAATGCCAAAATTACCCTAGGGACCAAGTTACACGGTCAGTTTTGCAAAAGAAAGAAACACTTACGCCCTACATTGCAATTTCCAAAGCAGCCCACCTCTTAGGCCAATTGACTACGAGTGTGTTGCACATGAGATAGTTTGACTTCTTCGAGAAGGGGTGGGCTTCACAAAACTTGGTCCCTAGGGCAATGTCGACGCTCGAGTCCATTGGCGAGACAGATCATCACGGTTCCGAGAGGGGAAGTTGCCCGTCCGCCGCCAGGCCTTCGAGAGGACTTTTGGGGCAAGCCGCCCGGTGGTTTTAGGGTCCGTGGCTCAAGGCCAACACCCCCCCTCTACGCCAAGACACCGCAAGGTCCTAGTCAAATCGACAAGCATAGGGCCTCAAACGAAACCCTATGAGTTGCCGTGTTCTAGCGGTGGTTTGGCGCTTTGGGTGCCGAAGTTTTTGGTCTTTTGCACTTGGGACGGGCGATCACATGCGCTTGAGAACGCTGGCAAGGGGAACCGACGAATGGAGTTTGGACATGTACTCCTCCCCGCTGTGGCGCTTAGAAGTCAAGGCCCGCTTTTGCAAAGTAGCAAGACATTCGTAAATTCGTAATTAATGCATAGTACGGACTTAAATTCTGATTTTTTGTCAGCTAGCTTCCTAGGTCATCGCCAACATACAGCCAACTTTCAAAAATTTTGGATAAGGTTTAGATCAAATAGTTTGCACTAGAACAAACCGGGCAGCCTTTGTTGTTGGGCAGCCGAAATGGGCACACTTGCCCAAGTCAAACAAGGCCAGGACCTTGCAAGGCCTCCTCATTAGAGGGGGAGAGTCCGAACCCCCGAGGCGAGCCCCAAAAGCTTCCCCGAGGCAGCCTTTCCCCGGCAAAGACTCCGCCGGGGCGTACGCTAAAGACCACACTCCCGATCTCGGTTCCCAGATCCGGCCGTTGAATCCTTTGTTCCGTGAACCTGGTCCGAGAAGGTCCAAAAAATCCAACATCCGTCCGGAGAACATATCAAACCGCCAAGCGCCCCTGCGGCGGCATGTAGAAACCAAAGTGTTTTGTCGTTCCGACATTGAGGAGGTTCAAATGCAGATCCGACTTCGCCACATCGTCCCCGAATGCCAAAATTACCCTAGGGACCAAGTTACACCTGGCCGGTTTTTGCAAAAGAAAGAAACACTTACGCCTCTACATTGGTAAAGATTCGCCAGCCCACCTCTTAGGCCAATTGACTACGAGTGTGTTGCACATGAGATAGTTTGACGCTTCTTCTCGAGAAGGGGTGGGCTTCGCCACAAAACTTGGTCCCTAGGGCAATGTCGACGCTCGAGTCCATTGGCAGAGATGCATCACGGTTCCGAGAGGGGGGAAGTTGCCCGTCCGTCGCTGGGCCTTCGGGAGAGGACTTTTGGGGCAAGCCGCCTCCCGGTGGTTTTAGGTCCGCGGCTCAAGGCCAACACCCCCTACGCCAAGACACGGGCGCAAGGTCCTAGTCAAATCGACAAGCATAGGGCCTCCAAACGTAAACCCTATGAGTTGCCGTGTTCTAGCGTGGTTTGCGCTTTGGGTGCCGAAGTTTTGGTCTTTTGCACTTGGGACGTGGGCCGATCACATGCAGCTTGAGAACGCCAAGCAAGGGGAACTCGACGGAATGGAGTTTGGACATGTACTCCTCCCCGCCAGGCGCTTAGAAGTCAAGGCCCGCTTTGCAAAGAGTTAGACATTCGTAAATTCGTAATTAATGCATAGTACGGACTTAAATTCTGATTTTTGTCAGCTAGCTTCCTAGGTCATCGCCAACATACACAGCCAATCTTTCAAAAATTTTGGATAAGGTTTAGATCAAATAGTTTGCACTAGAACAGTCCGGGCAGCCTGTTGTTGGGCAAATGAGCCGCACACTTGCCCAAGTCAAACAAGGCCAGACCTTGCAAGGCCTCCTCATTAGAGGGGAGAGTCCAAACCCCGTGAGGCGAGCCCCAAAAAGCTTCCCCGAGGCAGCCTTTTCTCGGCAAAGCCCGCCCGGGGCGACGCTAAAGACCACACTCCCGATCTCGGTTCCCGTGATCCGACCGCTGAATCCTTTGTTCCAGAAACCTGGTCCGAGAAGGTCCAAAAATCCAACATCCGGCCCGGAGAACATATCAAACCGCCAAGCGTCCCCGCGGCGGCGATTGTAGAAACCAAAGTGTTTTGTCGTTCCGACATTGAGGAGGTTCAAATGCATCCGACTTCGCCACATCGTCCTAATGCCAAAATTACCCTAGGGACCAAGTTACACGGCCGCTTTTGCAAAAAGAAAGAAACACTTACGCCCTACATTGCAAAGATTCGCCAGCCACCTCTTAGGCCAATTGACTACGAGTGTGTTGCACATGAGATAGTTTGACGCTTCTTCGAGAAGGGGTGGGCTTCGCCACAAAACTTGGTCCCTAGGGCAATGTCGACGCTCCGAGTCCATTGGCGAGACGGATCACGGCCCGAGAGGGGAAGTTGCCCGTCCGTCGCCGTGGCCTTCGAGGAGAGGACTTTTGGGGCAAGCCGCCTCCGGTGGTTTTTAGGGTCCGTGGCTCGGCCAACACCCCCTCTACGCCAAGACACGGCGCAAGGTCCTAGTCAACCGACAAGCATAGAGCCTCAAACGTAAACCCTATGAGTTGCCGTGTTCTAGCGGGTTTGCGCTTTGGGTGCCGAAGTTTTGGTCTTTTGCACTTGGGACGTGGGCCGATCACATGCAGCTTGAGAACGCTGCAAGGGGAACCCAACGGAATGGAGTTTGACATGTACTCCTCCCGTTGTGGCGCTTAGAAGTCAAGGCCCGCTTTTGCAAGTAGCAAGACATTCGTAAATTCGTAATTAATGCATAGTACGGACTTAAATTCTGATTTTTGTCAGCTAGCTTCCTAGGTCATCGCCAACATACAGTGCCAACTTTCAAAAATTTTGGATAAGGTTTAGATCAAATAGTTTGCACTAGAACAGTCCGGCAGCTTTGTTGTTGGGCAATGAGCCGCACACTTGCCCAAGTCAAACAAGGCCGACCTTGCAAGGCCTCCTCATTAGAGGGGAGAGTCCAACCCCGTGAGGCGAGCCCCAAAAGCTTCCCCGAGGCAGCCTTTCTCGGCAAAGACTCGCCGGGGCGACGCTAAAGACCACACTCCCGGATCTCGGTTCCGTGATCCCACCGCTGAATCCTTTGTTCCGTGAACCTGGTCCGAGAAGGTCCAAAAAAATCCAACATCCGTCCGGAGAACATATCAAACCGCCAAGCGCCCCCCGCGGCGATGTTGTAGAAACCAAAGTGTTTTGTCGTTCGACATTGAGGAGGTTCAAAATGCCGATCCGACTTCGCCACATCGTCCGAATGCCAAAATTACCCTAGGGACCAAGTTACACGGTCGGTTTTGCAAAAGAAAGAAACACTTACGCCCTACATTGCAAAGATTCAAAGAAACCCACCTCTTAGGCCAATTGACTACGAGTGTGTTGCACATGAGATAGTTTGGCGCTTCTTCGAAAGGGGTGGGCTTCCGCCACAAAACTTGGTCCCTAGGGCAATGTCGACGCTCGAGTCCATTGGGAGAGACAGATCACGGTTCCTGAGAGGGGAAGTTGCCCGTCCGGCCGCCGTGGCCTTCGGGAGAGGACTTTTGGGGCAAGCCGCCCGGGTGGTTTTAGGGTCCGTGCTCTCAAGGCCAACACCCCCCTACGCCAAGACACCTACCAAAGGTCCTAGTCAAATCGACAAGCATAGAGCCCAAACGTAAAACCCTATGAGTTGCCGTGTTCTAGCAGGGTTTGCGCTTTTGGGTGCCGAAGTTTTGGTCTTTTGCACTTGGGACGTGGCCATCACATGCGCTTGAGAACGCTGCAAGGGGAACTGACGGAATGGAGTTTGGACATGTACTCCTCCGCTGTGGCGCTTAGAAGTCAAGGCCCGCTTTTTAAAGAGCAAAGACATTCGTAAATTCGTAATTAATGCATAGTACGGACTTAAATTTGATTTTTGTCACTAGCTTCCTAGGTCATCGCCAACATACGTGCCAGCTTTCAAAAATTTTGGATAAGGTTTAGATCAAATAGTTTGCACTAGAACATTCCCGCAGCAAAAGTTGTTGGGCAAATCGAGCCGGCACACTTGCTCAAGTCAAACAAGGCCAGGACCTTGCAAGGCCTCCTCATTAGAGGGGAGAGTCCGAAACCCGTGAGGCGAGCCCCAAAAGCTTCCCGAGGCAGCCTTTCCGGCGCGGCTCCGGGGCGCGACGCTAAAGACCACACTCCCGGATCTCGGTTCTCGTATCCCACCGTTGAATCCTTTGTTCCAGGAACCTGGTCCGAGAAGGTCCAAAAATCCAACATCCGGCCCGGAGAACATATCAAACCGCCAAGCGCCCCTGCGGCGACAAAGCGTAGAAACCAAAGTGTTTTGTCGTTCCGACATTGAGGAGGTTCAAAATGCAGATCCGACTTCATACATCGTCCGGAATGCCAAAATTACCCTAGGGACCAAGTTACACGGCCGGTTTTGCAAAAGAAAGAAACACTTACGCCCTACATTGCGGTATTCAGCAGCCCACCTTTTAGGCCAATTGACTACGAGTGTGTTGCACATGAGATAGTTTGACGCTTCTTCGAGAAGGGGGTGGGCTTCGCCACAAAACTTGGTCCCTAGGGCAATGTCGACGCCTCCGAGTCCATTGGCGAGACAGATCACGGTTCCCGAGAGGGAAGTTGCCCGTCCGTCGCCGTGGCCTTCGGAGAGGACTTTTGGGGCAAGCCGCTTCCCGGTGGTTTTAGGGTCCGTGCTCAAGGCCAACACCCCCCCACGCCAAGACACCGCGCAAGGTCCTAGTCAAATCTCGACAAGCATAGAGCCTCAAACGTAAACCCTATGAGTTGCCGTGTTCTAGCAGGGTTTGGCGCTTTGGGTGCCGAAGTTTGGTCTTTGCACTTGGGACGTGGGCCGATCACATGCGCTGAGAACGCTGGCAAGGGGAACCGACGGAATGGAGTTTGGACATGTACTCCTCCCGCTGTGGCGCTTAGAAGTCAAGGCCCGCTTTTGCAAAGAGCAAGACATTCGTAAATTCGTAATTAATGCATAGTATGGACTTAAATTCTGATTTTTGTCAGCTAGCTTCCTAGGTCATCGCCAACATACAGGCCAGCTTTCAAAAATTTTGGATAAGGTTTAGATCAAATAGTTTGCACTAGAACAGTCCCGGCAACTTGTTGTTGGGCAGCCGAAATGGGCTTTTGCACTTGCCCAAGTCAAACAAGGCCGTGGACCTTGCAAGGCCTCCTCATTAGAGGGGAGAGTCCAAACCCGTGAGGCGAGCCCCAAAAGCTTCCCCGGCGCCTTTTCCGGCGGCAAAGACTCACCGGGGCGTGACGCTAAAGACCACACTCCCGATCTCGGTTCCCGTATCCGGCCGTTGAATCCTTTGTTCCGGGAACCTGGTCCGAGAAGGTCCAAAAATCCAACATCCGTCCGGAGAACATATCAAACCGCTGCGTCCCCAAGCGCGCGGTGTAGAAACCAAAGTGTTTTGTCGTTCTGACATTGAGGAGGCTCCGAAATGCCGATCCGACTTCGCCACATCGTCCGGAATGCCAAAATTATCCTAGGGACCAAATTACACGGTCAGTTTTGCAAAAGAAAGAAACACTTACGCCCTACATTGCAAAATTCAGCAGCCACCTCTTAGGCCAATTGACTACGAGTGTGTTGCACATGAGATAGTTTGGCGCTTCTTCGAGAAGGGGTGGGCTTCTGGCCACAAAACTTGGTCCCTAGGGCAATGTCGACGTTCTGAGTCCATTGGTAGAGACAGATCACGGTTCCGGAGAGGGGAAGTTGCCCGTCCGTCGCCAGGGCCTTCGGGAGAGGACTTTTGGGGCAAGCTGCTTCCGGGTGGTTTTTAGGGTCCGTGCTCGCAAGCCAACACCCCCCACGTCAAGACACGGCAAGGGTCCTAGTCAAATCGACAAGCATAGAGCCTCCAAACGAAAACCCTATGAGTTGCCAGGTTCTAGCAGGGTTTGCGTTTTGGGTGCCGAGTTTTGGTCTTTTGCACTTGGGACGTGGCCGATCACATGCAGTTGAGAACGCGAAGCAAGGGGAACTGACGGAATGGAGTTTGGACCTGTACTCCTCCGTTGTGGCGCTTAGAAGTCAAGGCCCGCTTTGCGAAGAGAGAAGACATTCAGTAAATTCGTAATTAATGCATAGTACGGACTTAAATTCTGATTTTTGTCAGCTAGCTTCCTAGGTCATCGCCAACATACAGCCAGCTTTCAAAAAATTTTGATAAGGTTTAGATCAAATAGTTTGCACTAGAACATTCCGGGGCAGCTGTTGTTGTTGGGCAGCCGAGCACACACTTGCCCAAGTCAAACAAGGCCAGGACCTTGCAAGGCCTCCTCATTAGAGGGAGAGTCCGAACCCCGTGAGGCGAGCCCCAAAAGCTTCCCGAGGCAGCCTTTCCGGCAGCCCGCCGGGGCATACGCTAAAGACCACACTCCCGGATCTCGCCTCCGTGATCCGACCATTGAATCCTTTGTTCCGGGAACCTGGTCCGAGAAGGTTCAAAAATCCAACATCCGTCCGGGAGAACATATCAAACCGCTGAAGCGTCTAAGGCGGCGACATTGTAGAAACCAAAGTGTTTTGTCGTTCGACATTGAGGAGGTTCAAAATGCGATCCCGACTTCGCCACATCGTCCTAATGCCAAAATTACCCTAGGGACCAAGTTACACGGTCAGTTTTGCAAAAAGAAAGAAACACTTACGCCCTACATTGCGGTAAAGATTCAGCCCCACCTCTTAGGCCAATTGACTACGAGTGTGTTGCACATGAGATAGTTTGACGCTTCTTCGAGAAGGGGTGGGCTTACGCCACAAAACTTGGTCCCTAGGGCAATGTCGACGTTCGAATCCATTGGCGAGACAGATCCGCGGTTCCGGAGAGGGAAGTTGCCCGTCCGTCGCCGGTGGCCTTCCGGAGAGGACTTTTGGGGCAAAAGCGCCCGGGTGGTTTTTAGGGTCCGTGCTCAAGGTCAACACCCCCCCACGCGCCAAACACGGCGCAAGGTCCTAGTCAAATCTGACAAGCATAGAGCCTCAGAAACGTAAACCTCTGCACTCTTCTTGCCATCTTCACCATATACCACTAAACACTTGCTACATTTCTCCTCGGTTGAAATTGGTTTTACGTGGCCAAAAGCAGGTTCCCTTTCGCCAACTAAAGCTTGCAGATCTGCTTTACATCCTTCAAAAGAACCAACAAAGTAGAAGCTGAATCCATCAAAAAGCTTTGGTCCCTGCATGCACAATTACATTGAATGATGATTAAACTATGGATATTGTGTTGCTTAATATAGACGAAGATGGAATTGTGTCTTACCTTAGATGCGACTAGTGCCCTTCCCTTTTTGGTCCTCCTACAACTCCATGTATGTCATTGCTCACTTCAAATTGCTCTTCATGGGCGTAACACCCATTAGTAAGGCATGCATGAATCCACGTTTGATGTACAAAATGTCGAGACCAAGAAATATTGGTCTAGCGGCCAAATTTATATTTTTATCTTTGCTTAATCGGTTTTGAATATCCACTTTCCTTCCAATATCGCCATCGAAATTTGAATGTTCTCCTCGCCAGACCCATTTTGGTCCGTTCTGGCAATAATTTGTGTGACATCCCTGCTCCATGCCTTTCTTAATGTGGCCCCGATCCAGCGATGCAAATCTCGTCAATAGTTCCCGCATGCAAAATGAGTGAGAGGGCTTGGAGAAATGCAATAATTTTATAGCTATACATATATATTTCGATTGTCAAGAACACCATGAATGAAGCCCATGCCTTGCCACTTTTGTAGGCTCTTCAAGCACCAATCTTGGCGGTAAGGTTCAACTAAAGGGAACCTTGTATCTTGCTAAAGGATCGTTAGCGATACAAGGTATGGCGATTAAGATTTAGGTATACAAACTTATGTGCCTAGGCACATTCTTTGCCCATATCTCCAAACATTCACATTCATATTGTACAAACTTAAAACCCGGATATTTCAACAACACGGCTACAAAACCAATGCCAATGTTAACATCGTCAAATAGAAGCCGAGAATAAAACCGTTTGTAATTGTGGTCACCGCTTGCATTAGCAAAACAATTATCCTCTAAATACACAAGGAGGCAAGACTCTCAATCGTTGGAAATGTTATGAATATGTAAAGCATGAGTTCCGGATGCTTCTATTAATCTTGGAAGCTCTCTATTTGCGTAGTAGTGTAAAGGTTTGCACTTGACATTATAAATAGGAGTCTTCGTTACTTGATATCTGTTTCCATTTTCTGCAATTTGTGTTGTTGCGCAGAGTTGCCTATCTCTGCACTTCTTGGCCGATCAAACTTATTGTATGAACCTTTGCCTATGCATTTGGAAGTTATGCCTCTGTAACTTAACTAAAACCAAGACATCTGCAAATCTGTAGTAAAAGTTTCAAAATATAACAATGAGAAACAAAAGGGGCAAAGAATATTGCAATCGTTGGACCATCCGGGAGTCCAACTACTCGCTCAAGCAACGATGTTTCATGGAGTCTCAAATGTTATGCTCCTAGCAAAGATGTTGGATGTGCTATGCTCTAAGCAAATATTAACATTGACACTAATCTTAGCTTCTCGAAAATGAAACGAAACTAATCGGGCCGGGTTGAGTGTGACAAATGAACTCATTGTTGAAGCGAGTAAGTGAAATTCAAGATGCCCGTAAAAAGAAAACTTGGAGCATTAAGTCACTTACTTTAATGTGTAAGCCCCACCGACTTTAACCTTCCCACCAGTCTTTACAAGTCCAAATTCCCAACGCCTTCCTCTTCACTGCGAATCGTCCAAAACAACATGTTACCAAAGAATCTAACAAAAAAAATAACTTATCCTATCATGATACCTTTCCACGAAATTCGCGTAAGTACTTTGAATGTTGGCTAACTTCCATTTTCTTGATCTGCTTTATGGCGGCACCATAACGTGTGCCTACAACATAGAGCCCAAGCAATAAAATTTAACAGGAAAATACTCGCTATAAATTGAGATTGAACGCAACCATCATACCATATTTGCCGATGATTCCAGCCTTCTTAGTTCTTTTTGCCTTGAAGATTGTATCGAGCTTACCATTTTGAGGGCGACGACGAACACGAAGGGCAAGGTGTGTCGGCTCTTTTCAAGGCTAGCGGTAGAAATGGCCTTCCAGCAAACCTCCAAAAGAAAGGTTGAAGAAGCTATGCATATCTACTTGACTAACCTTTGTCTTGCCATCGCCCAAAGACCTTTCTAATTGATACTTACATCGGTAGGAAAAATAATCCTTACGCCTACTTTCTCTTCTAAACAGCAAGTGACAACCATATTAGAAGCCCGTCTTGAGTTGGGAAAGAAAATACCTCTCGAGGAATGTGTGTACCGCACCGTTTCAACAAGGCTACTTGAGAATCACGGGGGTAGAGGCCTTTCACGCATAGTCTTCCATGTCATCTTCATCAACTTGCATGAAATTCTCTAACAATGGCCCAAAATTGATAAGTAGTGCCCAGAGAACTGCGGAGTGCCAATGGCCTTGGGGTAAATGCAGCGTAGGCTTCAGCTCTACATCATATGTCTTGTTGGCACGCCTATATTTCTCATGAGTAGAAAATCCTCGGTGCCCATTTCACATTGTCCTAATATATATGCTTGCATCACGGTATCTGATGTTTCTGACCAATCCCTAAAATCATCCAACACCAATTTTCATTCTACTTTGATTTAACAATTTGTAATAACTATCCAACATATATCTGAATTTCGGACAATGTAGTATCTTTGTAGAAACTCTAACTAAGAATTTATCATATGTCAAACAAAATTGCCAAGTTAGTTGGCGATCTAAAACTCGTTTTGATTGAGAAAATAATAAAGAGAAAAGATACGAAAAGAGAAAAACTTGGGATCAAGTAGACTAACCTGAAGGAAAAGTCATTCTTAGCCCACCATGTTGTCCAAGGGCGAGAATGTTACTCAGCGGCTGCAAAGGCGCTGCTACCACTTCTTTGGGCTTTTGGAAAAAGCAATGGAATGCACGACCTTGGAAATAGAGGCAGGCAACCATGAAGACCCACCAGCCGGACCAATTCATAAGGGAATTCTTAACAAGTATCCACTTCATTCCCATAATCCGAGAGCATGTATTCTCTTACCTTTGGCAATACCCTCCTCAATAGCAAATCTTGATAATATGGTGACACATGTAACATCATCCGGAGTTATGTTTTTAGATTCCTCACGACCACATCGGAATCAAATCTTGCCTTTACAATAAGTTTGTGCATTCTAATTCCCCGAGCTAATTCTTTACGGGCAACACAAGCATTCATGAACTTATGAGCGTTAGCTTATCCGAATTAGCCCTTACAAATGCATTTTTGAAAGAATTGGTTGGAGAGCTTGTTTAGCATGAGAGTTTTGTGCATATGCCGTTACCATGGAATTCCAAGACACTAAATTCGTTTGAGGCATTACCTGAAAGACCTGAAGTTGAGATATGAGATGTAATTCTTGCAATGCTACAATCCACAAACCTTCCCAAAACCAAAACTAAAGAAGCGTACCTATTTGAGATACACAAAGTACTTCGAGTTTTTTATCCTTCCAATGTCAAAGTTTCCATAATCACTAAATAATGTTCTCTCACTAAGCACCCGCTTGTGCAAATGTATTTCAGAAACTAACATAAACATCGGTCATTTTCAAAGCTAGAACAATTGACAAGCAAAAAGAAGGCGATCTAATGTTTCTAATAGTGATTTGCAGCCTGAAGGTAGCCCACCTGCTATGTGATGAAACCTTGATGCTTCATACCTATTTCAATTTGATGCATAAGCATCCACATAAGCAGCATATGAAATAAACAAGGCTTACATCCCTTCCGGCATTTTTGCAAAGCAATAGCTCTATGAGTTAGGAATCCATCATTTCTACTTGAATGCACAGGAAGCAACTCAAGATTATACCTGAACCCAAAGAATCTGTATAGACATCTTCTCGGCATGTTGCACAAGCGCCAAACTGGCAAGCAGCATACGAAATGCACCAAATCGGTATTTTGACAGAGCAACTGTTCAGATAAGAGTTTTTTTTTTGCCATGTTAAGATAGCGCCATAGTCTCGTCTCAAAAGACAGATCTCAAAAGAATAACGTAAAGACAGATTGATCTCATACCAAACATTGTTTGAACCAAGTAGAAACTTTGCATGCATCTAAAGTTTAGGCTATTGACTACGCCGAGCGCCATAGCATCTGGGCGAGATTGAACGGCACTGCAACATAGGGTCTCACAATTGAGCTTCTTCAAGTCTATAGGATTTATATCAAATCAGCTGCTTTATAAAAGTAACAGGAAATACAAAGATTCTAATACAAAGGAGTTTCATCCTAATTTTTCTTCCTTTTCACATTTCTTTTTAGCTCTTCCATTGCATCAGACAATTCCAATGGTTTTCCGTCTCTCATCAGACCAGCGATTCGGTTACCAGACCAAAGACCAGCCAGAGGCTGAACATCACTTTGTACTCTCCTAGTTGATCTTCGTTCTGCAAAAGAATAATCTCGCATATGATGTGAGGGAGTTGTAAAAATCAACTGGATATATCCACTCTTGCACCAGCTCTTCAACATACCACTCCCTGTCGAATTTAGGGAATCATCAAAACTCCTAACATCCAGAGATTTAAAAGCTTTAGAAGCCTCCACATTTACTCCCGTCTTGACCTGCACAAAGACGGGAAGTTTCTTTTGCTGCACTTTGTTGTGAAGAATGAATATCATATCGGGGCCTGATAAATTTTTCAACTTCAATGGCCCTGTATGAGCATATGTTGGGAACGAATCCCCGAGCATGATACTATCTATCCAAGCATCCAAATCTCCAGCAGAATTGATAGACTGCACCAATACCGGACTAATGGCTCTAGACTCAAGAAGTTGATACTTCTCCAAGTATACTTGTGCAGCTCCAACAACATCCATAACCTCAGCAGGCACCTTATCATTGAAAGCACTCCCAAGGGTGGGACAAATGTACTTTTCATAATTGATACCAACTGCTGCATCTCCCTGTGATATGTTTGTAAAATAGGGTGACACTGTACCTCTTGGCATGTGCTGCCACAAAGCATTCATCACTAACGGCTCATAGAAGACCACTTCATGGTTTTCATCAACATTCATGCCTTCTACCCCTGAATCCATGGAATCAACGGCATGTATATTCCAGTTTCAATTCCATCATCCATCCTCTTCTTCTCGCGCAAGGTTGCTAAGCCACAATCTATAAGTGTCAAAATACGTCTTTCACTAGGGTAAATAACCTGTCCTCCACCTGACAAATAATATGTAAATACTATTTTCTCCAAAGACTTGCCTAATTTCGTTGTTTGCCCAGCTCCCACCGCACTTGTCGCCTATTGAACGATAACACCCAACTGATGACCTGTCTCTAATATCATCCTTCGCGCGAAATGCATGAACCAATCTCTCCCATGATTCACTTCACATATGTAAGCGCTCCAATGCAAAGTGACCAAATGCCTTCTTCCCTCGTAGGTGCGAACAATGGCCTCCATGTCCACTGCAGACACATCGATGAATTTCTCCATGAAAGCTTGCAAATTGGTGTTGTCAAAGCCTGCCATCTGGTAGATATTCTGAACATTGAAAGGCTTCATGCATCCTGACAGGAATTGTTCACGCACAGTTATCATGCTTCTTCCTGTTCCAGATACAAAGAATGGACTCCTGAGCAAGCCTTGCTCATTCAAAGCCCGCACGAAAGGGTTAAGCAACGACTGCCCCTCATCAAGTTTGACCGTTGATGTGAAGCGACGAGTCATAACTTTCAATAACTCTTGAGCTTCATCTAAGACTACCAAACCATGCCTCCAATCCACCTTCTGTATAAAATCCCAAATGAGAGACCCAAATGCACTTTTATAATGCGAACACTGGCTTATGTCATGAATAATGCACAGCAGGGATTGTGCAAGCTCTTTGAATACGTCCTGGACAGCAGGATATTCTAGCTGGAAAAAGGCCCAATCTCTTGGAGAAAGATCTGGCTTCAACTCTTTGAGTAGCCTCAAAATACACAGCCTTTCTAGCACCAACGCATTCACACAACAACCCACACCAGCATCACCTTTGTCAATCAAATCAGTCTGTCCTGAATAGAGACGTACTACAGTCCTTGCCAATTCCTGCAAATCCCTAGAACCACCCCCAAATCCGTTCTGTGGACGATTACCAGTAAGGAAGATAGAGAACCTTTCACTCGCTAACTCAATCAGCGTCCTTGTTTTCCCTGATCCACTTGGGGCTAAAACCACTGTCAATGCCTGCTCATTGCCATAAAACTGGGATCCACTTCCACAAGGCCACTGCCTACACCTTCCCACAACAAGCACGGTTGACCACCAACAGAACAGATATTTCCCTGTGAAGAAGGAAACTTGACCTTGTCATCCTTCTCATCGTGTGGTAGCATTTTGAGGGAGGGGCGTTTCTTGTCACAGAAATCGTCAAGTAAAGCTAAGATTTCATCATTTCCAAGGGGCTTTGGCACTGCAAAAAAGAGCAAAACAGCTAACTCAGGAAGACAGCACTACAATAGGAATCAGCAGTTACTTACCAGGCACGCCATAAACGGCTAATCCAGATCCGACCACTGCACATTAAAGAATGAACCAAACGCCAGTGAGACAAGGAGAAGGAGGGGAAAATCAGAAAAAAACAACACAAACAACAAGGGAGGGAGAAAGAAACAACTGCAGGCATAGTATTCACACAACTGCAGACTCAACATATTCCAGACTATAACCTTATAAGTAAGAAGAATGGAATATACAAAATGGGAGGAGGTGAGAAAAACATATTCTATCTTCTTATATTCCCACAGGACAAAATACATGCACAAAAGAACAAAAAACAGAAACACAAATGGTATTTCCAAGGAATCAAAAAACGTTCTTATCGTATCCCGGGGCTCCAACAACTGGGCCTACAACATTCGAAACAGATTTAAGTTAGAATGAGAAACAAAGAAACAAAAAAATCAACAGCAAAAAACGGAAAACCTGCTATGTATAAAGATGCCATAGCTATGGCCAATACCCTTGGGAAAAGGAGTTAGAAAAAGGAGTTCTGTACCTTTTAGTTGATTGATATTAGGAGCCCAACAATCCATACTACGAGGATTTCTCACTTGTTTTATGGCCAAATGCAACTAATTTCGACAAAAGAACATGATTTCAATCCAAGAAATGCACAGAACAATGCGAACAAGGGAGGGAGAAAGAAACAAGGGGCTTTCAGAAAACTGACTAATTGGGAACACGAAGGGGCTTTCGCAAGAAGTACACAGCTCTGGGCAACAGAGACTAACAGAGAGCATCGGGGAAGAAATCAGATCTGGGGAGAGAGGGTTACCTGTTGCCTTCAGGTACCCTTCTTTATCCAACTGCTTGGCAAAAAGCCTGGGCACCCCCAATTGGCAGATTTCATCGTACGTGAACTCCTTCAGTTCGCTGAGAAACTCAATAGCCTCTAAACTTAGAGCCTGGATGCACTTATCCACGGCGGTCGCCTTGCCCGGGAACTTGGAAAACAAGTAATCGCTGATTGCCTCGGCCATTCGAATCTTAGAAATCACGGTGCCGTCTTCAGTCTTGACGCAGACTTCGTTGTTGAAATGTGGAACTGGTGCTTCGCTTGCAGTGGTTGCAGGGATAACTTATAAGGGTATACCCTACCTTTTTTTTTTTTGAAGGGCACATTTTGAGTTGCCCTTTTGTGTGTAGGTTAAAATTATATCTACCCTTTTTTTTCATAGGACACCTTTTTTATATAAAAAATCACATATCTATCTATATATAGTATAGTAATAAAAGCAAAATGTAGTGTGTGCAGAGCATCTCGGCCGTCTGTTTTTTTTTCACAACTTCATTTTGGACCGTTCGGCAGTTAGTTCTTATTTTGTGAAACCAGCGTGAACGATTTTTTATTGTAGACGACGGCTAGAGCATCTCCGTTTCAAAAGGAGGCATGCTGCTAGAAGCATTTCGATTTTTTATTGTAGACGACGGCTAGAGCATCTCCATTTCAAGGAGGCATGCTCATCTTTCTGCTTCCAATATAGCTCCATATAATCATTCACAAATATATAGTCGTTTTCCCAATTGCTCTTTACCTGCTCCCGGTTAAACGTGGTTGCATGATGCTGTAGATGCAGATAGAGCAGATTTTATGTATCTTCTTCTAAAATATCTGCTACGAACATAGTTGCATCTTCTTCTAAAATATCTGCTAAGAACATACTTAGTTGCATCTTCTTCTAAAATATCTGCTAAGAACATCTTAATTGCACCAAAGTAAGTCACAGAGATATCAAGTAGAGGTCACCAACTCACCAGCTCCAACACGTTTTGACAACTCCAAGTATCTTAACCGAACCAAGCTTTAGTAGAAACAAGTTGCTATCGCAACTAAGACAGGTTGCCCGTAGGTAGGGACCAGAAATGTCTAATGAGCATAGGCAGCTCTTAATTTCCTACACGATCCCCGTGTTTGTATACTAAAACACAAAGCCCCTCTTACAAAACAATGCAGATTCAGTAAACAGCATTAACATTGGTGTTTGATCTAAAGGTAGATAAGGATAAAATAGATGAAAGTCATGAAAGAGAAGGACATGAAGATACATTGAGAACAGAAAGATTCACTGTTAATACAGAGAGCCAAAAAATTGCTGACTCTGTAGCTGCTCACGACCTTTGTCTTCTTTCTAGTTCTTGTTTGCTGAATGACTTCCTGAAACATCAAGAAGAAGCATTTATCAAATGAACAATCTGCAAGAATGGCTTTGATGGCATCTAACCTGTTTGAGGCCTGGTTGTCTATCTACGAGGAAACAGTCGGCATAAGCCGAAGACATGAAACGTAAGACCGAATCGCACATGGATAATATTACTAAGCAGTTCTGCTCCCTGTAAAAATAAATTCCGAATACATGCACATAGTTTTTAAAGGATAACGTATAAGGCCAACCATGTTCCCATGCATGAGAATGCTTGAAAAGAATCTCAATGTTCACCTCAACATCACAAAGCAGAGTGCCTGCGCACTCCAAGATAAATAAAACCAAAAGCCAAATAAGCAATACGTATGTGCATTCTCCTTCTTGGTTTCCAAGCAATCAAGACGATGACTATGAGAATGCTTGAAAAGAATATCAACGTTCACCTCAGCATCACAAAGCAGAGTGCCTGATCACTCCAACATGAATAAAACCAAAAGCCAAGATAAATAAAAGGTATGTGTAAACTCCTTCCCTGCCATAGTGTAGGATCCGACAAATGTAGTCGGGCAGAAACCCTAAACAAAAACGAAGACAAAGAATTAAATCGAAAAGGATACGAAACATGACAAACTATCAAAAAACTTCCATTCATGGATCAACTTTCATGGCCTGCCCACCCTTACAGAGGCCTCCTGCCCTCAAAAAGGAAGGGAAAAAATTTATAGCCATTGTAAATAAGGGCGAGATTAAAAAAATACCCTTCCCCATGAAAGGGCAAAATAATAATCAACCTTGGAAATAAGGGCGAGCCTTTACAAAACCCTTAAAGTTTTCTTAAGGCCCAATGATGTCTTTTATATGTTTAATTTATTTTATTATTATTAGCATACATGATGATGATGTGCATGCTGAAACATGTGATAAATAGATGGAAATGCTTCTTGCTAAGTTTAGTGGAAAGATTGATGCAAGGAATGTAGAGTTAATACATGGATTTCACCTTGAGGATGCATGGTCGTTGTCCAGGAAAGTCTTTACACTAGGTTTGCTTTTAAGCGGACTTGAATTGGACCTAGGTCAATTGTATCCTGAGATAAAGAAATTACGACAAATGAATCTAGTGATTCCATCATCTACAGTGAAATGTGCAAGGGGTTTTTAAAGTTGAACAATACAAAGATGAGGATAGAATTAGATTGAGCTTCAAAAGCTTGAATATGTTAATGTTTATGTCACTAAATGGGCCAGAGAACATTGAAGAAGTAGATTGGTCATCTCTCTACAAGGAATGGATGAGAAGGAGAGGTGTATTGGAGAATTGTAGAGAGTCCTTTAGACTTTGAAAGACTTTGTTCAAGTAATTTCTTCTTGAACATTTTTTTAAGTTACATTGTTTTCAAATTATAAACTGCGGAGTTTTAAGGAAAAATTGGTTTTTTATATAAATACTAGAAAAAGTGCCCAGCGTTGCTGGGCTTTTTATCGAGCTTTAATTTAAAAATTAACATAGATATAGCAAACCAAGCCCATTAGTGCTACGCTATAGCGTTTTTACAGGGTACAACCTATATATTTGAGTTTCCTATGCGTTGGTCGTAGGTTCCCCACGTTGCATGCTGCTCTTAAAAGAGGTTCTTGATTTCTTAAGTAAAATCAAATTTCTATTGCACCCTTCAAGTGCTATTGTCTTGTTTAGACCCATCATGTTGTGCGTCCTTAAGCGAATCAAGCCTTCAAGTAAAAAAACAAAATTACTTGATGTAGGACAATTGAACAAAGGGTTTCATGTGTTTATGCCCGGACGTTGCTAGGGCTACATTTGCAAGGGTTGTATAGAATGTGATAGCATGCAAGTGATAGCAATTGAAAAGTAAGTAGTGCAAATCGTCTCAAGCATTGGTCGAGCTACATTTATGACTTGCAATTTGCATGCATCCAAGTATGTGTGCTATACTTTGTTTGGTCTTTCGAGTAGGCGTACTATGATCTTTTTGATCTGGAAAGCTCGGCTTACATATTGTAAGCATTTTGAGACACATTAAGGATTACAAGCTTTTCTAATGCACCCCTAACAATATAGGCTTATAAACTTTTCTTATGCATCCTTAACAATATAGCAGATTTTTTGTGCATTTTATGCACTGTGAAACGATTGTGTAATGAATGATAATGTATCCCCTCTTATATTGAAACTAAAATAAAGCACGTCTCGAATGCGTGTCAGGTGAAAATATTTTGTGCATATGTAGCTAGTTCATGCCTGTGAAGTTAAAGGTTATTAGCTTCAAAAACAAATCATTTAAAGGTTATTAGCTTCAAAAACCATATCATCTAGAGCTTAGTAAGGCTATACTTTGATTAATAGAATTACTTCCGTAACAAACCATTGACTAACTCGGAAGGTGTATCTACTTGTTTTCTAAGAATTTTTCTTGGACTACCCTTTTAAGGCGAGATGATTTTCAAGCTTCTACAAGATCATTTGTAGAATGCAATATTGGTGTGAATAGGGTGTAGTGTGCATTGAGGTTGAATTCAAGGTGCAATAGTGACCTTGTTTGTTATTTAGATGTGTGAGACGCCCCATAATTATTTATGTAAAAGGTCATTAAGCGACATGAAGGATGGCTCATCTACCATTTTCAAGAGCAAACCCGCATCACTTTTTTGTGCAACCATCTTATACGTGTTCTCAGCAATGGTATAAACCAATTAAAGTGCTTAGGGTGCAAACTCTTTGGATTTGAGAGCATAGATAATTACTTGGTGGAATGCATACCAGAGCCGCAACTTCAAAAGTAAGTTCACTGAAATCTACAGCATGAACAACACCATACACGATCTCAACAAAATATCCAATAAATGAGTTACATATCCAACCAGTATTTTAATAAGCATGTTACTTTCTGGGGTTTATATTCTGATGTTCAGAGAAGATTGCGAATTTGGGCGAATAAATGAGTTACATATCCAACCAGTATTTTAATAAGCATGTTACTTTCTGGGGTTTATATTCTGATGTTCAGAGAAGATTGCGAATTTGGGCGAATTTGCAGCACAAAAAAAATACGGATGCGACCCCTAGCAACCTCCTCAATATATCTTCTAGATCAAGCATTGGTATTCAACGTGGTAAGCCAACAATTTCTATAGCAAGTTTACTGTGAAGTAGATAGTGCAAAGCAAAACGTTATCTCTACATTTTGATATTTGTAAAGCGTTGACCAGAACCAAGATGCCCTTCTAAATCAAACAAGTATGCCGAATTTCAAGACATGGTTGCATTCATTCGTCGTATTGCTCTTGCAATCAGATTAGCTTTTCAGTGTTTCAGAAAAATTAAGCCAAAAAAGGCCATTTTTAAAATGTACACAGAATTTACATTTTGCAGCCATCAGCTCTCTCAGAGGTCAGCTTGGCATGTGTTGTAATGTACAAGCAGCTAAAGAATCCAAGAGCCAGCTATGGGGAACAAAAGTTGCTCCTGCTGCATGTGCAATTGCCTTTGCTTCCACCTCTGCACTCTTCTTGCCATCTTCACCATATACCACTAAACACTTGCTACATTTCTCCTCGGTTGAAATTGGTTTTCTGTGCAAAACAGTTCCCCCGCCTGCGCCAACTAAAGCTTGCAGATCTGCTTTACATCCTTCAAAAGAACCAACAAAGTAGAAGCTGAATCCATCAAAAAGCTTTGGTCCCTGCATGCACAATTACATTGAATGATGATTAAACTATGGATATTGTGTTGCTTAATATAGACAGAAGATGGAATTGTGTCTTACCTTAGATGCAGCTAGTGCCCTTCCCTTTTTTGGTCCTCCTACAACTCCATGTATGTCATTGCTCACTTCAAATTGCTCTTCATGGACGTAACACCCATTAGTAAGGCATGCATGAATCCCTGTTTGATGTACAAAATGTCAGAGACCAGTAAATATTGGTCTAGCAGAAACTGCAAATTTATATTTTTATGCTGCTTAATCAGTTTTGAATATCCACTTTCCTTCCAATATCGCCATCAGAAATTTGAATGTTCTCCTCGCAGACCCATTTTGGTCTGTTCGGGCAATAATTTGTGTGACATCCCTGCTCCATGCCTTTCTTAATGTGGCCCCAGTCACTGATGCAAATCTCGTCAATAGTTCCTGCATGCAAAATGAGTGAGAGGGCTTGGAGAAATGCAATAATTTTATAGCTATACATATATATTTCAGTGTCAAGAACACCATGAATGAAGCCCACGCCTTGCCACTTTTGTAGGCTCTTCAAGCACCAATCTTGGCAGTAAGGTTCAACTAAGGGAACCTTGTATCTTGCTAAAGGATCGTTAGCGATACAAGGTATGGCAGTTAAGATTTAGGTATACAAACTTATGTGCCTAGGCCTGTTGCTGCAGCCATATCTCCAAACATTCACATTCATATTGTACAAACTTAAAACCCAGATATTTCAACACAGCTACAAAACCAATGCCAATGTTAACACGTCAAATAGAAGCCGAGAATAAAACCGTTTGTAATTGTGGTCACTGCTTGCATTAGCAAAACAATTATCCTCTAAATACACAAGGAGGCAAGACTCTCAATCCTTGGAAATGTTATGAATATGTAAAGCATGAGTTCCAGATGCTTCTATTAATCTTGGAGGCTCTCTATTTGCAGAAGTAGTGTAAAGGTTTGCACTTGACATTATAAATAGGAGTCTTCGTACTTGATATCTGTTTCCATTTTCTGCAATTTGTGTTGCGCAGAGTTGCCTATCTGCACTTACTGGCCGATCAAACTTATTGTATGAACCTGTTGCCTATGCATTTGGAAGTTATGCCTCTGTAACTTAACTAAAACCAAGACATCTGCAACTGTAGTAAAAGTTTCAAAATATAACAATGAGAAACAAAAGGGGCAAAGAATATTGCAATCGTTGGACCATCTGGAGTCCAACTACTCTGCTCCAAGCAACGATGTTTCATGGAGTCTCAGCTGTTATGCTCCTAGCAAAGATGTTGGATGTGCTATGCTCTAAGCAAATATTAACATTGACACTAATCTTAGCTTCTCGAAAATGAAACGAAACTAATCGCTGCTGGGTTGAGTGTGACAACAGAACTCATTGTTGAAGCAGAGTAAGTGAAATTCAAGATGCCCAGAAAAAGAAAACTTGGAGCATTAAGTCACTTACTTTAATGTGTAAGCCCCACCAGCTTTAACCTTCCCACAGTCTTTACAAGTCCAAATTCCCACTGCCTTCTTCTTCACTGCGAACTGTCCAAAACAACATGTTACCAAAGAATCTAACAAAAAAAAAAACTTATCCTATCATGATACCTTTCCACAGAATTCGCAGAAGTACTTTGAATGTTGGCTAACTTCCATTTTCTTGATCTGCTTTCGCAAACTGGCACCATAACGTGTGCCTACAACATAGAGCCCAAGCAATAAAATTTAACAGGAAAATACTCGCTATAAATTGAGATTGAACGCAACCATCATACCATATTTGCCGATGATTCCAGCCTTCTTAGTTCTTTTTGCCTGAAGATTGTATCGAGCTTACCATTTTGAGGGCGAAGACGACGACGAACACGAAGGGCAAGGTGTGTCGGCTCTTTTCAAGGCTAGCGGTAGAAATGGCCTTCGCAAACCTCCGAAAGAAAGGTTGAAGAAGCTATGCATATCTACTTGACTAACCTTTGTCTTGCCATCGCCCAAAGACCTTTCTAATTGATACTTACATCAGTAGGAAAAATAATCCTTCTGCCTACTTTCTCTTCTAAACAGCAAGTGACAACCATATTAGAAGCCCCGTCTTCAGTTGGGAAAGAAAATACCTCTCGAGGAATGTGTGTACCAGACCGTTTCAACAAGACTGCAGAATCTGGGGGTAGAGGCCTTTCTGCATAGTCTTCCATGTCATCTTCATCAACTTGCATGAAATTCTCTAACAATGGCCCAAAATTGATAAGTAGTGCCCGGAGAACTGTGAGTGCCAATGGCCTCGGGGTAAATGCAGAAAGCAGAGGCTTCAGCTCTACATCATATGTCTTGTTGGCACGTCTATATTTCTCATGAGTAGAAAATCCTGGTGCCCATTTCACATTGTCCGAATATATGCTTGCATCACAGTATACAGTGTTTCCTGACCAATCCCTAAAATCATCCAACACCAATTTTCATTCTACTTTGATTTAACAATTTGTAATAACTATCCAACATATATCTGAATTTCAGACAATGTAGTATGCTGTAGAAACTCTAACTAAGAATTTATCATATGTCAAACAAAATTGCCAAGTTCGTTGGCGATCTAAAGCTCTCGTTTTGATTGAGAAAATAATAAAGAGAAAAGATACAGAAAAGAGAAAAACTTGGGATCAAGTAGACTAACCTGAAGGAAAAGTCATTCTTAGCCCAGCCATGTTGTCCAAGGGGCGAGAATGTTACTCCAGCGGCTGCAAAGGCTGCTACCACTGCTGGGCTGGAAAAAGCAGTGGAATGCACGACCTTGGAAATAGAGGCAGGCAACCATGAAGACCCACCAGCCGGACCAATTCATAAGGGAATTCTTAACAAGTATCCACTTCATTCCCATAATCCGAGCATGTATTCTCTTACCTTTGGCAATACCCTCCTCAATAGCAAATGCTGATAATATGGTGACACATGTAACATCATCTGGAGTTATGTTTTTAGATTCCTCACGACCACATCGGAATCAAATCTTGCCTTTACAATAAGTTTGTGCATTCTAATTCCCTGAGCTAATTCTTCCTGGGCAACACAAGCATTCAGTAGACTTATGAACGTTAGCTTATCTGGAATTAGCCCTTACAGCTGCATTTTTTGAAAGAATTGGTTGGAGAGCTTGTTTAGCATGAGAGTTTTGTGCATATGCCGTTACCATGGAATTCCAAGACACTAAATTCGTTTGAGGCATTACCTGAAAGACCTGAAGTTGAGATATGAGATGTAATTCTTGCAATGCTACAATCCACAAACCTTCCCAAAACCAAAACTAAAGAAGCGTACCTACTTCGAGTTTTTTATCCTTCCAATGTCAAAGTTTCCATAATCACTAAATAATGTTCTCTCTGCTAAGCACCCCGCTAATATAAGAGAACATTATTTAGTGATTATGGAAACTTTGACATTGGAAGGATAAAAAACTCGAAGTACTTTGTGTATCTCAAATAGGTACGCTTCTTTAGTTTTGGTTTTGGGAAGGTTTGTGGATTGTAGCATTGCAAGAATTACATCTCATTTTGCCTATATTGTGTTTAGGTATATCATTTAGATCTTTTTGCGGTTGCTTGAAATGGGGAACATTAGTAGCATATCTTTATAAACAGGTGATGTTGTGGTCAATGTGTACATCAACCATGAAAAGAAGTTTGCATTTGTAGAAATGAGGACAGTTGAGGAAGCTAGCAATGCAATGGCTTAGATGGCATTATATTTGAAGCGCATCTTATTTAAAACTTACATGCCATCTTGGTTGCGTTGGTGTTTATTTGTCTCCTAAATTACAAGGTGTTCCAATGAGTGCGTGTAACATGGCCAAGCGATTATAACCCATGGCAGCGCCAAAACAAAATTTGAATCTTGCTGCAGTTGTTCAAAGCCTCGGTAATTTGACTTCCTTTCTGCATATGACACATGTGAATAACAATTGGACATAACTGGATTTGTTTTTCAACGATGCAGCTGAGAGTGCTGATGGGTCTGATCAAGTGTTTGTTGGAGGCCTTTTTTTTTTACTTAACTGAAATACAGTTGTTGGAATCTTTGAGGTAAGGGCGATTTATTTGTATTTTTGATTTCTATGTTCTTTATATTTAGTAGCATCTATGATCTTTCCAGGCCTTTGCGTGGTTTCAATCTTCATCGTGATACAGGGACCTCAAAAGAATATGCATTTTGTAGAATATGCATTTTGTGTCTATCAGGTTTGTAAAACTTACTTTTAGTTTTGTTTTAAATATTGGGATTTGTAAACCATCTCTTATGTAGAAACCTCAGCGTGAAAGATGTTGCATGTCTTTGTGCTTATTGGTGTAAAAATGGGGAATAAACCGTTCGGTTGGGCCCGCAAAGTATTGTGCATTGCAACCATTGTTTACATATTGATTAGTCATTTATGATGGTTACTATTGCTTCCACATAATATAATGTGCAAAATGCTCAAGCAAATCCAGATCAAGCAAGTATTTTAAAGCATTCTCAGCAGCAGATAGCATTCCAGGTGATTTAAATGTTCAGAATTTTTGTGCCCATCAATTTATAAATATTTCATTGAAAATGTAGAAAATGGCATTACAAGCAACAGTTGCCAATCCTCTTGGTATGATGGGCTATCCAGATGCGGATCGCGATCGTTAAGAGGAGGCATAAACTCGAGTGGTTTCTCTCTTGCAGAGACACCAATGGAGTTGGTTTTCTTGACATAGGTAACATTCCTTGTCGAGTTTTTGGCATTATAGGATTGTCCACATGTGATTTATTGCAAGACCTGATTGAGCTATCTAGTGGCAGTTCATTATCAACATGCATTATTTGCAGCATCAAGAAGGTACTCCACTGTCACATCTAAATAAATCGAATTTGAAGATGCCAAATTTTTTTTGACAGACATTTCTCTTGGTATAGTTCTAGGTTTGCAAACCATGTAACTTAAGAGGTAAATTTACCATTTTACTTACGTCATCTGGATAATTTTGATGCAATACTAAGTTGGCTTTCTTTAGAACTCAAGCACTCGCAACAAAAAGGCCCGAGCTGATCAAAAGCAAATTATCAACACAGGAAGAAGGGGCAACTATCTTTATTAAGTAATATTTCTCGATAAATCTATTGAGCCTTTATTTATGACACTTTGTTGAATGTATTGCTATTGCAAGTTTGTAAACCTCTTTCTTTATAATGATATCGAGATTATTTCTTGTTCATATTGTCTATAAGTTTGATCTGTAAAACGACCAACATACAAATAGTATAACATGATAATACATGATACTTGAATAATTTAAAATTGGCAATTACTTCACATAAATGTGTCATAATGCATGTCATATCAATACCTCTTGAATGTCACAACCACTACATATACACGACACTTGAATGACACAATCAGCACATATACAGGTAAGCCCAAGTATGAACAACCTTGCATGTATGCACTTGTTGGGATTGAACAAGGCCGTGCAATCAATTACAGTTGTCCTTAGAAGTTGGATAATGATAATTTGATCATTTTGTTAAAAATGATAGTTTGATCATTTTGCATTTTAACAGCCTTGCATGAATGCAGTTGTTGGGATTGAACAAGGTCATGCAATCAATTACAATTGTCCTTACGGGTTGGACGATGATTTGATCATTTTGTATATTACGGAGACTCCTTGCTGACATATGACGCTCATAACTTAACTAAGGCTTAGACCTGAGTTTTTCTCATGAAGTTCATCGTTAGCTAACTTTTGGAATTATACATTGAATTGATTTGGACATGCACCAAACTCAAACATTCTACGCTTTGTAATGTAGAGTAGATCATAAGTTCAAGAGCACATTATAGGAAGTCTAAAACCAGTTCTTATGAAACACATTGTAATTCCCAGTGAAGCACGTGTAAACTCAGACTTCATCGTGTTCAGTACCTTCAAAATCCTACATTTCGTCCTCATTTAGAGAAGGCCAATTCCTCCAGGTGCTGCTTATTGCAAGGGGGATTTTACTTGTTCATCTGGCAGAAACTCCATTGCTTTTTCTTCAAATGTTCGCCAATAATACTCAGACCTGAGATTGTGTTTGTGATTTGTGTAGACAAGTGAATTTTCCTTTGCAACGCCATTCTATGCATTTCAGGCTTTCCACCCGGACAGAGCTGAGAGATAGAAAACGTCAACGCCATGGAAGATACACAGGAATCATGTTGCCATTGAGATCTTCTCAAGCTTCTTATCAATTGCTTCTAGAAGCTCATGTAATCCAATACCCTTTATAGCAGATGCTGCAACTCTAGAAACTTTTCCATGTAGTCTGGAGGACGACCACCCAGCCCTTCCTCCAAGGGGAAGCTGTAACTACACGACCGTTCTAATGTCTCTTCATTTATTACAGTGTCCTGATCATCGTTTTCATCATCGTCTGTTTGTCCACCTAACAAAGGGCATTTGTTTTCCTCTTCTCCATCATCCTTCAATGTTTTCTGAACAAGATCAACCTGCACATATAACACCATGAATACCTTCAGCAATTCTTAAGCATCATCTTTCATGTATATCAATAACCTGAGCCACCAAAATTGTGCTCGAGCCAATAATGTGCTCGAGCCAATAATGACCAATAATGCAATCAAAACTTAGCAAATAATGTAGCATAAAAGTTGATGACCTTGTTCCACGCCTCCACTAGATGAGTTCCAAGCTTCTCCTCAGGGACTCCAATATCTTTGAGGACCTGAAGGACTGTCAGTTGTTGCTCTTCCATGTTTGGGGCACTATAATCCATAACATGCTGGAAGAATGACGCAGAGTTACAATCCCATGTATCATAAGGAAGAAAACGACAGAAACATTCTCTGTGTAAATACTTTGGTATAGACGTGTTGCTTTTTTGTACTTACCAAAATAAGGTCTGCTTCCACTACTTCTTCCAAAGTTGCATGAAA
This sequence comes from Isoetes taiwanensis, assembly GCA_021234155.1. Lineage (NCBI taxonomy): Eukaryota > Viridiplantae > Streptophyta > Lycopodiopsida > Isoetales > Isoetaceae > Isoetes > Isoetes taiwanensis. The sequence goes on along the minus strand of JAJEKV010000053.1, from coordinate 6,560,610 downwards.
TGCTTCCACAAGCTATAGATAAAAATGGCACCAATTTATTAGGTCAACATGGGCAATGCAAGCCCAATGACAAGCATCTTACCTGGGTTGGCAAATCTGAGATGAAACCAACTGTATCACTAAAAAGAACTTTCCTCCTATAAACTTCAAGTTAGAACAGGAACAAAGGAAGAAATCCATACTAAATAACAGCTTTGTACCCTGATGGAAGAATAACACTTCGAAGCTGTGGATCCAGTGTCGCAAAGAGTCTACAACATCATATTTAAGATATAAATTAAAACCTGGTACAAAACATTGGAAAATAAAAGAGTAGAATATCAAACCTGTCGTCTGCGTAAATTTTGCTTTTGGATAACTGCCCTACTAATGTTGATTTCCCCTACAAAGCAACATAGGGGACTCAATTAAAAGAAAATACAAATTCAGGCTAGAGGGTATGAAGGGAATAACCGATACATTTTTTCTAGCTTTGAACATTACGCTCACGTGCAAACTTTAGTATTAATAGATTGCGCTGTAACCTCCTGAATGTATAATCTGTTTATTAATCTTATTTGGTAGATTACATTCTTTCAGTGGAAAGACCGTCAGCAAGACTACAGCAAGCCTCCCGTACACTTTGTGTTTAACATATGGAAACTCGCTATCATCTATTTATTAATGCAAAAATAAAATTAAACAGTTCAGAATGGCCATGTAACCACGTGTGCCAAATATTGGCAGTTCTTTCTGCCTATTGCACCACTCACAAGGGAAATTTCAGAAACTACGTACAGCATTTGTGTACCCCACAACGGCAACAACAGGCACTCCATGACGATTAGATCTCTGCAACAGACGAGTTTGCCGAACTTCGGAAAGCAAAGCTAAAAGCCTTGTTCTACGATCTGATATCCTGAATTAAATAAACAGCATTTATATTAATTCCATGTAAAATCATGATTGTGTACGTTACATAATTTTCAAAAGCAACAAAACTATGATTCCAGAAAGTGGAATAGCTGCTATGCTATAGAAACGAGAATCTTCTTATTCTAAGGACCCTAGTTCACTATGTCAACAACCATTTCAACACATATTGTGGCTTCCTTCATGTTGGCTGGGCAAAAAGAAGCAATAAAGCACATGCCAATCGTTCAGAAAGTGGGTGTCAACTATAATATTACCTTCGGCGTTGCAGTTGAATCTCTGTTTCACCAGCACCACCAATGAATCCCCGTCCACCACTACCACTAGCTCTCCTATAATTAACCAAAATAAATTAAAAAAAATTGAATTTCTTGTGAGCCAAAAGTACAGAACATTACCCACGAGCACTCACAACCTCTGCTTCACCATGTGTGCCAAATCCAAGCATTCCCTTTTTCCCCATCATACGTACCAAACGAGATTTTTTATAATCTAATGCTGCTAATTCGACCTGGATTCACCAATCTTTAGAAATGTAACCAGAAAATAAAAAAATATGCTTTTCTAATCAGCGTGCATGCATGTCCTGCAGAACTAGACCTGGAGTTTAGCTTCTTTTGTTTGCGCATGTGCACCAAAAATTTCAATGATAAGGCCTACACGATCAAGTACAGGCCTTCCCCATGCGCGCTACTGTCATGTAAAATCAGTAGACCATAAAGATTACATAAGATTGTATATATAGAGGAAGGAATCTACATAGTCCTATCTAGCAGACCATGCACACAGGTTCAGACACTACTAGAAGTATAGTAAGCAATACGGACTATGATGTGCTAAAAAAAATACCAATTGACTTTTGAGACCTCTGAATGCATCTTACCTTACTCTCATCATTTGCAAGCATCTAAGAACATTGTTATGATACCAGTACGAAAAACATGAACTACATAGCTCGAGGCCATGAAAATATTTCCGTTTAGTAAGCATACAAAACTCCTAACCAAATTTTTCAATAAGATACTGATTTAGTTTACAACAATGTATGCCTATCGTGCATTGAATATAAGAGGACAGTCTAAACAGTCTAAACTAGGAGGACAGTTGAAAGTGCATGCAAATTACTATCAGTCAACTACATTAATTAAGAAAATCGGCATAAGTTTCAGAAACACCTCCAAATTTCTTTGTTGGTCACCAGAGAGAGATGCATTGACAAATACAGCATCAATACCACCCTGAGAATACAAGATAAATGTTTAGCATTTGGTGCATAATTTACATGCAAAGTTTGAAAATGACATTAACCAATTACAAAATCATGCCTCTAAAGTTCTGTCCATAATCATATGTGTTCTATGACTATCACGAATTAGATAATATTTCAACTTCCTTTACTAAAAGCTAGTAAACTCGAAAACAAAATTGAGCTGAATGAACACCTTAACCGTTGCCACATCAACATGTGCGCGAATAATATCAGCAGTTCCGGGTCCAAAATATGCACCTGCAAAAACAGCGCTCAACTTTACAACACGCCTATATTGGCACATTGTTTTCTCAATCCAGGATTGCAATAATTGGAAATGTTCTATTGCATAGCTACCAAGTGGCATATATCAGTAGACTTTCAAGAAGAGACTTTGTTCTTACCTGCGTGTAGTTGTCTATTACGAGGGGGGCTTTGAACTAATACAAATGGAGGCAATTCTTCCTTGTCTCGCAAATAAGTTGGGCCATCGACCGAATCCATAGCCGGGAGAGCCTCTAGCAACCTAGCCTTCAGCAGAGTTTTGGGATGAATACGAGGTTGGACCACTAAGAACCTGGGCGGTTTATCGGGATCCTCATGGTATGTAAATCGTTCCCTCCATAGTCCGAGAGAAGGATGGTAGTGTCTGCATCTGCCAAACGGGCTATAGCTCCGGATCAAGCAGACGATTTGCATTATGCGCTTGGCCTGCCAAAAGCTTGGTTCATTTTGAAGAGGTTGAGGTTTGGAAAACCATTTCTATCTTTTGATGACGAAATATAACGTATATTCTTTTTTAATAAAAAATAATAGTATAGCACGTATTGGTGTCAAAATACATCTCCCCCAAACACCCATGTCACGATACATGTCATATGAATGGCACTTGAGTGGCACTAGCATCACATATACATGTCCAAGTGCATGTCATTTGCATGGCACTTAAATAGCACAATGCATGTCATTTAGAACACACATGAATGGCATAACCAAGTCACAGATGTCAGAATGCATGTCACTTAAATGGCACAAACGGGTCAATTAAACGACACTTAAATGACAAATATTTTGACCACACTAAAATGGCACAAAAAGGGGAGAGGATAAAGGGCATAAATTTGCACAAATGGCACACATCAAAAGTGCCATTTGTGTACATAAAAAATGACACTAATTTGTGTCATTTCTACCTATTTTTGTAGTAGTGGGAGCTCGATTGGCTAATAGGCTGGCAGGCGCTTGGGCAAGAAGGCGCTGGCTATGGCACTCCTTTGGTTCCAGAAAAAAAAGGGGACGTTGAGGCTTCTAGCCTTTTTAATGGAATTGGGGTTTCACCTGGCCAATGGGATTTGGCCACGTGGAAATCCCATACCTTAGCTAAGGACATTAATTAGACACATTAATGACACACTTAAAGGCTAAGATACTTACCCATATTAATACCCCTAGGCTAAACTATTGACGTGTCATGTCGAATATCGTAAAAATACCCGTATACAAGCATGGAACGTCACATTCTCCCCCCCTTAAAAACAATGCTGTCCTCAGCATTAGGAAGGAAAAAGAACACGACAACGCTAACAACGAGACAGAACGAACAATACGGTAATTACAGAATATCATTATCCCAAAATAGAACACAATATTAACAAAGAAGATTAACACAATAGGGATAATATCCCGTCTCACGCCATCATGGTTTCTCATTCTGTAGCGCAGCGGCTGTGACGACCATACGTATTCTGACCAAATACGCGTATTCTGACCAAATATAGTCGCCACACGGGCGGCATGCATGGTGACACTTGGCGTCATCGCAGCTATTGGTGTGGCGCAATCTCGGCCGTCGTCATGGGTATATATAGCAGAGCCTCTTTTGAGGCACGCTATTCCGGTTCAACGCCAGTCTTGAACCTCCTTAGCGCCTGCCATGTTTCTTGCCATGTTCCTGATGGTTCCTGAGCGCCTTCGCGCATCTACCCTGTTTTTCTGCCTTGTTCTTTTGTTCGCCCTCGGGCCATTGTACATCAGATTCTTTTGTTGTATATAAGATTCTTTGGTATTTCTTGTGTGTATTTGCCCTGTTCTTCGCGTAGGTTCATGACAGTTTGAACCGGAATCCAGCATTAGCTCGGATCTGTCTTGGGGCTCGCTCGTGGTTCAGCTTGGGAAGTTCAGCTTGGGCGCAATCCTCTTAGCAGTTTTGGTAAATTTTTTTGTGAATTTTGACAGTTTCCCCCGACTCCCAAGGGTCGAATTAGCCTATCATGTGGACCTAGGTGCTGCCAAAATTTGGCTAGAGAAACCTTAATTTGCATGGGTGCGCTCCTACCCGATTTCGGGTTCAGAATCAAAAGTTAAGACTCATTTTCGGGCAGCAGCGCACCTCTTGAAGGAACAGGTGGAAAATGGCTAAGTATGTAATGTTGTAGTGGTAAAGGGATTTGCGTGAGGTTCGAGGTAAGTGTGAGAGGAATAGGTATAGGTAATAGTGTGCGCAGGTTCGAGTACATCAGAAACTCAACAGGAATATTCTAATTTTTAATGGATGACCAGATATAGTCATCACAAAAGACAACACATCTGCAGGTTGTAGCTGCCACACAAGACAAGAACATCCACTGTTCACTAATGAAGTGATTACTTGGGTTGATCGAGCTATGGTGGAAATTTTAGGGGTGCCCAAATGTTGCTGTGTGTCAGTTCTTTAGCTCTGTTCGATAGCAGAGTAGCATCTTGTACAGGTATTTTTCTTTTGGGTTTTTGTTCCCCCAGCAGGGGGGTTTGGGAGTTGTATTTGGGTACACTTGTGGTGTGATTTTTTTTGGAGCATATTTGGCATTATTTGGGCGACCCCTCTGAGTAGCTTTTGGTATTATCAATCCTCATGGGGGAACTTTCGTCGTATGCTCAGCAACTGCAACAGCTTGCGCAGATTTGCCAGCAATTGCAACAGGATAATCAGGAACTCAGGGAACGGCTCACTTCCAGTGAGTCAGCTTCTAGCTCTGGAAGGAAGGTGTCTGAGCCAAAGATTTGTTTGCCGGAGAAGTTTGATGGCACCCGGTCCAAGCTTCGGGGTTTCTTGAATCAAATCCGGCTTGTTATCCAGCTCCATCCTCATAGGTACCCCACAGACCGTGAACAGGTTGGATTAGTCGGTTCCCTCCTTTCGGGATCGGCTCTCAGTTGGTTCGCCCCTTTGCTAGAGAAGCAAGCACCAGAATTGCAGGATTTTGCTAGCTTCACTGCGGAGCTCGAAGCATGTTTTGGTGACACTGACCGGCAGCGAACAGCAGTGAACCGGCTCAGTAATCTTAGACAGGGATCACGACCAGCTTCGGCTTATGCGTCAGAGTTCCGTCAGATTGCCATTGATACCACCTGGGACGACGTGGCTCTTCGGGATTGTTTCCGGAGAGGTTTGCGGGAAGATGTCAAGGACATGCTGTTGAGTATGGATGAGCCGCAGAATTTAGCAGAGGCCATCAAGTTTGCTGTTCGGTGCGACAACCGCTTGTTCGAGCATAGGCAAGAAAAGCGGAGTCAATATGTGCCCCCGGCTTCTCACACCCCTGTGGTCACAGCGGTTTCGGCACCGCCGTCTAGGCCAGAAGGGCCGGTGCCGATGCAAATTGATCGAGCAGTTCGGGGTCCCTTGTCAGCTGCTGAGAGGCAACGTAGAAGAGAGGCCAACCTCTGCCTCTATTGTGGTGGGGCTGGCCATGTGGTTCGTAGTTGCCCAGTCAAGCTCCCGAGTCATTCGGAAAACTTCAGCGGTCGGTCGGAGTAGGAGTCTCTCGCCGACTGACCGTCAATCCTCAGGCTCCACCCAGTTGCAGTGAAGGGTTTATCCCCTCGGACAAGGTCAGTAAGGAGTTCTTCATTCCTGTGGTGTTGGAGTCAGGGGTCAGGAAGTTGGAAGCATCTGCGCACCTTGATAGTGGTGCCAACGCTTGCTTTATGGACAGTGCGTTTGCTTTCAAGCACGCCATCCCTAGAAGCAGGGTTGCGCAACCCAGTGCTGTTGGTATGGCCGATGGACAGCAGGTCTCCTCGGGCGCGGTCACTGAATGTACCGCGCCGGTTCGACTCCTGTTTGATGGAGCAGCTTGTAGTGTCTGCTTCAACCTCATCGCTAGCCCACATGCACCTGTAGTTTTGGGCCTTCCTTGGCTTGAGCTACACAATCCGCAGATTAACTGGCGCTCCAGATCATTCCGTTTTGATAATTCTTGCTCCAGTTCTGATTCTTCGACAAACCCTGCCTCTGCTCTGCCATCTCCGTCCCGTAGAGTCTCTTGGTCTCCTGACCCTGTCTCTGCTGCTGTCTCGAATCCTGTTCCTGTTTCTTGCCATGTCCCAGTTGCTGATTCTGATCCTGTTCCCGTCTCGATCCCTGTTCCTGATCCTGTCTCTGTCCCGACTCTTGTTCCTGCTTCATGTCCTGATCCTGTTCCAGTCCCTGTTCCAGCTCCAAAGGAAATTCCTGCTCGTGTTCCTGCTCATGCTCCGAAGTCTGTTCCTGCATCTGTTCCGGCTCCCGTTCCTGTTCCTGTTCCTGTTCCTGCTCGCCAGGATCGCGATGGCGATCTTTCCAAGTCGTCTTCACGTCCTCGGCTCCGTATTTCGACAATCTCGCTGCAAAAGTTTGTTCAGTCCGGAAAAGAAGACCCCAGTTCAGTATTTGCAATCCAAGTTCATCCGGCAACCAGTTCGACTCCTGCCACAGCTGCTCCGGTTCTTCCCGACAAGTACAAAGATTTCTCGGACGTCTTCGACAAGGTCAAAGCCAGTAAGCTGCCAGAACACCGTCCATATGATTGCCCCATTGATCTTCAGCCAGGGGAGACTCCACCGTATGGTCCCATCTATGGTTTGTCTCTGTGACGGTCCAGGGGAATATACGCTATAAATACGTATATTCCTGGATCCGTCACCATACAAGTCTATCATTCATAGCCTTGTATACCATAAGGGTGGCACTAGGGGGCATGGCCAAGTTATTCTCATAACTTAGCCAACCATAGGTTAAGCCATTATCCATGTGGCCTTAACCTATTGGGGCACCGCCACACAAGACTCACCCGATTGGTGCCACGTGGCATCCTAGGTGGACCTAACTTATATAGGCATAAACCCTAACCCTAGACCTCTTTCCAGCCCTAGCACCCAGAGACTCACCTACTTGTTCGAAACCCCGTTTCGAACATCGTTCGTTGTGGCATAGGCTGGTGCAGCAGCCCCAGCAGGGTAGACCTGTTCTTGGAGGAGGAACAGCAGCTTGTGAGTCGAAGACCATGGAGGCGCCCGGATCTGGAGGGAGAGCTTCAGGAGCAGGTATGTAGGATAGCAGTTGTGATAGCTTATCTGGAATTAGCATTCCAGATATGCTAGTATCTTGTATCTAGAGTAGAGCCATCCTAGAGCCCATATTCAACATCTTGAACCCTAATCAAGGAACCCTAACTATTAGTTAGATTTGTATGATTAGGTTAAGATGTTCTTCTTATGATTATTCTCATGATGTGATGATTATATGTTGATGGTTGATCATGTTTGCTCCTCTTGTATTGGGAAGGGGGGTAGAGACCTAGGGCCATATGTAGTATGTTCCTAGAGTAGATCCCTTAGTTCCTATTAGTTGCGGCCTGTGCATAGGAGCCCACCGGGCTATGGAGGCTATGATACGACTCAGCACCAGATAACGGGGCTAGAGGGAATGTGGAGGGAGGATCCCTGCCGAGTGGGGGCTTCGGGGGATCCCATAGTGGGCTAGGCTTATGGTCGGTCACTTAGGTGGGCCGAGCATGGGTCCGACACCTCCCGGGGCAATGGTGTTGCCACACCTCTCGAGAGCTGCAAGTGATGGCTTGGCTCTCGTTTTGGGGGTTCGGTCAGTGCAGATGGTGTGTGTCGCCACGATTCTCTAGCCGCCACGGCACCTCTAGACCACAGGAAGGGGAGATGCAACCCTTCCTGCCTCATCCGGACCAGGGGAGATGCAACACAGGTAGTCCCGATGGGTGATACCATGGGATTGCGTTTCCGAAGGCTAGAGTCCCGTCGAGCCTGATCTAGCCCATCTGCAAAGTATGCACAGGAGGGGCGGATGGAGTGGTCAACCCTAGCCATTGTTCTATGCCAGCCCTCGCCATTGCCATGACTCGGTCTGCTCTATCTTGAGGCCTAGCCGGTCAGTCATCCTCCTTATGAGTCTGAACCAGGGTAGGAGCTCTCATGTTTTATGGTTCATGATTATCATCTTTGCATTGGTATATGTGTGATGCACTACCCCTCGGGGTAGTATTTGTATATGTTTGATGCTAGTTCTGACGTGTTATCGCTTCCGCTGTTATAGGAGCCCATAGGGGAAGGGCGCGCAAGACACCTTCGTATTCCCTCCCCGCACTAAGGGTCACCTCAGAGTGCGGGGTAGACGAAGGGCCCGTGCGGTTGTGAGCCGGATGGGGGATTTCCTGCCGAGCGTACGGCTGGGCGCCGTATGTTTAGCAGGGAGCGTCACAATGGTATCAGAGCCATGTTCTTGGTTGACCAAGAACTAGCACTGACCATAACCATGAAGTAGTCTAACAGGCCTATAGAGGTGTGAAATGAACATTTCCACCACTGAACCGCGGAAATGGGGGAAAAATTTTTTCTCCTAGGTAGTGGGTCAGGATTTAGGTTAAGTGTTAGACGAAGGTTTGAGTGAGTCAAACTCATCTTCTAGTAAATTTGAAGTGAAAATTATGCATCTGCATCAAATTTCACCTAAAATGGGTCGAAGAATCATGCCAATCGGAGACCCGGGTGAAAAATGGCGCAAATACATAATTAACACCTCAAACCATTAGGAAAATTGAAAAATTACAGGTATAATACGAATTTTAGTATATATTTTAATAATTAAATAACTATTAAATAGGGTGTAATTAATAAGGGGGGGCTAATAAATAGGGGTAATGATGATAGGAGAATATTCTAAGGGACCCTCCTCTTTAAATATCCCTGACACCTCATTTTCTCTCTCCAACCCTACACCTCCACCTCTCTCTTGACCAGCCTATCCCCACCCGTTTTCTAGACCGTTAAGTATGGCCAGGACCAAACAGACCTACAGGAAGCCAGGACAGCGCCCCACACTCTCGATGGCGAACCTAGCAGCGGGACGCCATGTGAAGAAGATACCAGAGCACCTACGGCCCAAGAAGGGGGAAGAGGAGCTCCCCCCTACCAGCAGCAGCAGCAGCGACGAGTCCTACCACGATGCCGAGAGCAGCCCCTCGTCGGCGGGGACACAAAGAACCGATGAAATCCACGCCACTTCGGGCCACGTGACAATAACCGGCGGGAACAGAGGAGGAAGAGCAAGTCCAGCAGCAGGTGGACGAAGCGGGGCCTTCGGTGCCCAAGAAAAAGGGCAAGGAGAAGGTCACTGAGTGGCCAGAGGAGAGGGCAGCCAGGAGGAAGAGGGAGCGTGAGGAGGAGTTGCGGGCGTGAGGAGAGGACGAAAGAAAGAACGACGGTCCCCGCCGAACCGTCGTCATCGAGGAGCCTCCCCGCCGGGAGGAGGAGCAGGTGGAAGAAGTGGAGGAGGAGGAAGAAGAACAGGAGGAAGGGGCAGAACCAAGACCACCTTATCCAGTGTGGCCCGAGCCACCTAAGGTGGTAAAGAAGCAGAAGGCGGGCGAGCGAGGCTTCGCCTTGAAGGAGGACCGCCTTTACCAGCGCCGCCTCAAGGCATACCAAGAATACCTTCGTCGGTGGACGAGGTATAATGATTGGTATTGCCGGCAGAACGTCCAGCGGACAGTGGAGGGGGGCCGGCCGCCAAAGAACCAGCCCAAGCCGCCGCCGCCACAGCCCGAGAAGCCCAAGAAGGTCCACCATGGACCTAATTCCCCGCACGCCCGAGTTTTTCGGGAGATTAAGCACTTTCAACAGTGCACTAATCTCCTGATTAGGAAGGCGCCGTTTGAGCGGCTTATGCGGGAGGTAATGGCGGAGTACGTCACCGACTATAGGGTGACGTCCCTTACAACTCGGGTGTTGCAAGTGGCCGCTGAGGCCGAGCTCACCCAGTTGTTTGAGGAAGGGAACCTCTGCGCGATCCACGCGAAGAGGGTGACCCTCATGCCCAAGGACATCCACTTGGCGCGTCGCATCCGCAAGGAACGCCCTTGAGGATGCAATTTTGTCAAACTAATGTAATTATTTTCCTATAAATATAAAGTTTTGTGTAAAACTGTGCAATAAATATAAAGTAGGGGTAAAAACATGTTTAAGTAATTAAATAGGAAAAGGAAATTAAAAAAATTTTTTAGGTCAGGAACCGAAATCGGGTCCCGTCGCGCCGAATGCGCCTGCGCTCGCGACGCAGACCCCATCCGCGCGACGCCACCCGATTTCGCCAAATTTTAGCTAAGTCATGTCCAAATTAAGTAATAAAAGTTGCTAATTAAGTCAGAATCATGCTAGAAAGTCATATTAGCATCTTCTAACACCCTAAAATTTTTCCTAAAAGTTGAAATAACCCGAAATCGGGTCCCGTCGCGCCGAATCGCTGCTGCCCATGACGCTTGACCCCATCCGTAGCGACGCCACCGATTTTCCCGAACTTCGCCTAGCTTGACCAAATTTGACCCAACAAACTGCCATGTAGTGTTTCTTGCCTTGTTTTGTTTAGAATTGCACTTCATGGTAGCTCATTTGGACACCCAAGGCCATAGATTTGGAGTCTTTCCCATCAAGAGCCTTTGTGCACACGAACCCGGGCACCCCTAGTCTATAAAAGGGGCCCCATTTGTCATTTTCTTCCCATCAAAAGTGCTCCCAGCCCCTTTGGCGATTTTCTAGCTCCCTACTTGTTTCCATCAGCCATTTTTCACAGCCATCTCTGCTCAATGGCACCATCAAACTTTGTTAGATGGTACAATGATTCCAATCACATCCGTGAACTCCCTGCTGACCAAGCCTTTCATGTCTTCGATCATCTCTTTGATCTTCACGCCACCCTAACCAGAACTCCTTACTACACTGACATCATTTGTCAATATGATCAGCTCATTTTACCCGGGGAGGTCAGCTTGCCACCTAGGGGGGGGAAATGGGTCTCCTTAGACACCCTTGCCCAAGCCATAGGTGGGGGATCTAGGGGCAAGAGTAGGTTGTGGGATAGAACCAGAAACATGCCAGACTACATGACCTGTAAGCATCATAGGCATAGGTACGTCTCAAACCAGGCAGCTTTAGCCTTATTCATGCAGTATAGAGCAGTCAACCAACCAGGCGAGCCGTCCATTCAACCCTTGGATTTAGCTCCTCTCGACACTCGAAGGCAGCAGATAGGTATCCTCGAGATCGAAACAGCGCAATACGAATACCATGGGTCTACATCAGAAACACCTAGACTGCAGATCGAGCAGGACTATGAGGAAGAAGAGGAAGAGAACCCAAGCTGGGAGATAAGCGAGGCAAGAAGGATGGAGAGGCGTATAGCTCAGCAACACGAGGGGCTAAGGCGAGATTTCGAACCGCCAATAGGTATCACGGCCCTCACCCCAGTGATCATTGACGGAGAGGAGTATATATTCGCCACCGACATCCTTAACCTTCCCTATTGCCAAGAGGAAAACCTCCGGATAGACGAGCTCCTAGGACTAATGGCACAGGAACAGGGTAGCGACTTCATCGACTACTCCTATCAGGAGATCCCGAGGGAGGTAGCCGAGCGACATTCCTCCCTGCTAGGAAACCATGTCGGATATCCAAGCGCACCAGCCAGATAAAGGCGGATGTTTCAAGAACAAACAACCCGACATTCCAGAGGAGGAATTTCAGGAGATCCAAAGCAGGTTGTACAAGCCGGGAAGGGGCCCAAGTTCGAGCCGACCAGTCCGCTCCAGGAGCATGCGCGAGGCATCTAGTAGCATTAATCTAGAAAACGCAGCAACAATGTGGAGGGACCACGAAGATCTTACAGCAATAGACATCGTCGGGCAGGCAGCGGGCAGGAAAGGCACTGGAGCCACGGGGCCACATAGGGGTAAATCACTCAGGTACTATCTTCCGGCCCTTAGCCAAGGTCAGATGATAGTCTTTCACAAGGAGTTCAGCCCAAGAGGTGAAGAATCAGTGGCGCTCCTTATAGCGCTTACAGGGTTTGGGCATCACGCCAAGATAGATGTCGGAATGGACCATGTTATACTCTTTAAGAGAGCAGTAGCACTTCACGCCCTCGACTTCGCAAGGGGCCACCTCAGAGATGCGCACTTGTCAGTGGTAGCGGCAACTGCACCAGAACTACCAGCACCACAGGTGGCAAGAGCATTAGAGGGAGGGTCGGGCGAGAATCTTTGCGAGAACATGGGAAAGGGCACAGCATACAAGAAAATCAAGAACTTCTTCAAGCGACATCATTGATGGAAGAATTGTCTCATAAGATTTAAGTATATTGTAATTCTTCTTAAGTATTATCATGAAGTCTAGTGAATGTATTCCTATATACTAATTAATGTACTACTATGATGTTGACCTATAAATGAAGTTTTCATATGATTTCTTTTGTGGCTAACAACAATTTAATTGTAAGCAATAATGATCATTGCCTAACTTAATAACACGTATTAATGACCAATACTTGCAGCAAGGAACTCAAGTCACGGGGTCTCGGGACCAGCACCGACCACCATAATTGGGTACCAAGGAACTTGTTCGGCGAGAGCGGGGAAGACTTTGAGCGGGGATATGTCACGGGCCCGGTTAATGCAAGGTTGGTACAGATGAGGAATCAGATGCAACATCTCATCAACTGGGCGACACCTCTCATGAATGCACAAGAAGATGGTCCTCCGCCTCCACCTTGTGTTCCGGGTGGTGACGAAGTCCCTCAGCAGGAAGGGGAGGGCAACCACGGCAACGTCAGGGACAAGAGACGAAGAAGGAGAACCGGGGAGTCCATCATCATCTAGTTCCGGCTCATCGGATAGTTCTTCCGGTGGCGCGGCTCTAGCTCAAACGGTGGTGAGTCGACACACCTAAGGCAAGAAAAAGGGCAAGAAAGACGGATGACTATCAGAAAAAGGTGGATAGTGCTATGAGCAATGTGTGGAAGACAAGGAAGCTGGGCCAGTTTTCAGGGAAAGACAGATCAGGCATGGAGGCTGAAGCATGGCTGGATGAAATGGAAGAATTTGGCAACTCATACGGTATGAAAGACAAGGACATAGGGAAAGTCGCGACAGCTAACCTTATTGGACCGGCAAGGATCTGGTGGAAGGGATATGCTAAGTCCAACAAGCTGAAGAGGAATAATTGCAGGTTTAAGACCTTCAGCAAGGCTTTCCGCAAGCACTATGTGCCGAGGTCTCATACTAGTAGACAGATTCAGCAGTTTTACAGGTTGAATCAGGGTACCTTATCAGTGGCTAAGTATACCGAAGAATTCATGAGACTTAGACTTCATGTCCCGGGAGTATCAGAAAGGCAAGCAGTGGACACCTATATTGAGGGGTTGAACAGCAATATCAAGAGGCTTGTTAGAGCAATCAACCCAAGGTCAGTTGCAGAGGCCGAAGATAAAGCTATAAGTTTGGAGGAGGCACCAGCAACTCCAGCAGAGAAGCAGTCAACCTTCAGGGGTAAGAGTTCAGGGCAGTATCAGGGACAATATCAGGGTAAGCAATCAGCAGCTACACCATCAGGGGGCCAGCAGCAAGGTAAGGATAAGAGCAAAGCTTTTGGGGACCGTAAGCCACAGAATGCATCAGGGGGAAGTGCTCTTAAGCGTCTCCTAGACAGTCTGCCGAAGGAAAAGAGACAGGAATGCATTGAGAAGAAGTTATGCTTCAGGTGCTTCCAGCCAGGGCACAGGACACATGATTGTCCATTCGTCATGCAGTCAGCCTTGGCAGAGCTTATGGATTGGGACTCCCCAACAGAAGCGGACGAGGACGATGAACAGCAGGAGGCCCAGGACTTCATAGATGGTGAGTGCCACATATGTGCAAACATTGAGTCAGATGATATAGAGAATCAGTCAACGGTCATTGCGGCTGAGGGAATCATAGATAGTAAGCCATATGTAGTCCTCATAGATACAGGTAGCTCTCATAATTTTGCATCTCCTAGACTGGCTGCTCTAATGAAGAACAAGGTATTGAAGTCTAAGCCAAGGCCAGTAGCTATGGCAAACGGCGCCATCCGGCACACTAAGGGGAGGAGAATCATCTTTGACATAGATCTTAGTGGGGCTAAATGGCCGATGGGAGCAGAAGTCATGGATATTGGAAGGTATGATCTTATTGTGGGGATGGAATTCTTGAAGCCAGCTAAAGCAGTAATTGATTGTGACCGGAACGAAGTCACCATGACGGCACCAGACGGCAGCAAGTTGATAGTGAAAGGTAAGAAGCTAGAATCCCCTATGCAGTGTATTTCTTTGAAGCAGCTAAGGAAGAGTATAGAAAGGAATAAGGTGGATTACATCTTGAGGATGGAATCAGTTGAGCCAGGCAAGCAGGATGGAAGTGACACAAAGGGAAATCAGCTGCCCAGGCAGATAGCAAGGCTTATTTCAGAATTCAGGGATGTATTTCCGGATGAAATCCGGCAGCTGCCACCTTATAGGGGTGTGGAATGTGAGATCACATTGGCTCCGGATCTGGCCGACCGATAAAAGCGCCATATAGAATGAGCATCCCGCATTGGCCGAGCTCAAGAAACAGTGGCAGAATTGCTCGAGCTTGGATTTATAAGAGCAAGTGTGTCTCCTTTCGGAGCACCTATACTCTTTGTCAAGAAGAAAGATGGGAGCTTAAGAATGTGCATAGACTATCGCCAGCTCAATAAGCAGACGATAAAGAATAAGTATGCATTGCCAAGGGCGGATGACCTAATGGATCAGCTACAAGGAGCAAAGGTATTCTCTAAGATTGATTTAAGATCAGGATACCATCAGATAAGAATAAAAAAGAAGAGGACATCCATAAGGCCGCTTTGAGCAGCGGGTATGGTCATTTTGAGTTTACTGATAATGCCCTTTGGATTGTCCAACGCTCCCTTAACGTTTATCGCCTCATGAACGATATCTTGAGAGACTTCTTGGATGAGTTTGTTATTGTCTTCTTCGACGACATCCTAATCTCAGACAAGTCCCCGGAAGAGCATTGTCGACATCTCGGGAAAGTGTTGGAGAAGTTGAGGCGTCATAGGTTGTATGGGAAGCTCTCTAAGTGCCACTTTACCAGCAGTAGAGTGGAGTATTTGGGGCATGTGGTAACATCAGGGGAATCTCCACGAGATCCATCTAAGATTGAGGCAATAGTTGATTGGCCAGCTCAAGGAATGTGGCGAAGTAAGAAGCTTTCTCGGGTTGGCGGGATACTATAGAAAGTTAAAGTGAAGGACTTTGCTAGGTGGGCGTCCCCTCCGTCCGGACCTCACTAAGGCCAAGAAGATTAAGGATTGGGCTAGCCATTGGTTAGAAAAAGTCAAGCTTCTTTTGAGAAGCTTAAAGAGGCCTTAACAACAGCACACCGGTGCTTGTTCTCCGGATCCGGTAAGGATAAGTTGATAGCAACGGATGCAAGCAAGATAGCAACAGAGGCGATCTTGATGCAAGAAGGAAGGGTAGTCGCCCTCGACTTCGAAGAAGATGAACGGCGCCGAACAACGCTACCCAACCCATGATCGGGAGCTGCTAGCCATTGTCGGGGCATTGAGGATATGGAGGCATTATTTCTTTGGGAAGGAAGTTTGAGTTAGATCTTGATCACCGAGCCTTGGTATATTTTTCACCCGACCACTCCTCAACTTAAGGCAAAGGAGGTGGATGGAATTCCTTGAGGAGTATGATTTTGATATTATATATAAGCACGGTAAGCTTAATGTTGTAGCGGATGCCCTCTCCGGGGAGACCATTTCGGACAAGGGCGCATTGTAATCACGATTTCCACTCTTTCGAGTGAGTTTGGCAAGAAGATTGAAGAGTCCTTGCCAACAGATGTAGACTTCAAGGAGGTATGGGAAAGTCTTTCCAAGGAAGCGAAACGGATATAAGGAGCGGGAAGCCTTCAAACATTATAAGAAGGAAGGCAACTGTTGTATCACAAGCATAAGTTGTGTGTGCCCTATCATCGGGGGTAAGGAAGTTAATTCTTCATGACACACATAACAGCCCAATAGCAGGGCATGCTGGCTTTATGAAGACCTATTTCAAGATTCGAAGTAGCTACTTCTGGCCAGGTATGAAGAAGCAGATAGCTGCATATATTCGGGATTGCCAGTTGTGTCAGCCCGAGACCAAGCGCGAGCAAGCTACGGATTCCGGTGCTTTAGAGCCATTAGGGGGTGCCAAATGCAAAGTGGGAGGTCATAAGCATGGATTTCATCACAGGTCTCCCTAGAACTCTTCGAGGCAAGGATGCATTGATGGTTGTCGTAGATAAGTTATCAAAGATGGCGCATTTTGTGCCTTGCAAAACTACTGACACCGCATTAGATACTGCAAAGTTATTTGTAAGGGAGATTTTTAGACTCCATGGCATGCCTCGGGAGATAATATCTGATAGAGATTCTAAGTTTATGAGTGCCTTTTGGCAGGATCTCTTTAGCACCATTCAGACGAAGCTCTCCATGAGCACGGCATATCATCCCCAAACAGATGGCCAGACGGAAAGGACCAATCGGATCATTGAGGACATGCTTCGAAGCTATGTGTGGAACAAGCAGTCCAAGTGGGATGAGTACATTCACTTGGTGGAATTAAGCCTACAAAGCGATTACTTGCAAGGGGAGTCATCCCGGATGTAAGCCTTTCATGGTGAACTACGGCTACCAGTGCTTAACCCCGGATACCTGGCACAATCCTGTGTCCAAGGTAGAAGTGTCCCAACAGATGTTAGGGGATATGCAGCAACTAGTAGAGGAAGTAAGGGGTTATTTATTGGCAGCAAGAAGTCGGCAGAAGAGTGTAGCCGACAAGCACAGGACCGTAAGGGAGTTTAAGGTGGGAGATACCGTTTGGTTGAAGATCAAGGTGAAGCAAGCCAAGCTGCGGATTGGGAGCTGCAAGAAGCTTGCCCCTAGGTGGGCTGGGCCGTTCAAGATTTTAGAGAGAGTGGGCTCTCAAGCCTATAAGTTGGATCTTCCAGCCCATCTTAAGGTCCACAAGGTCTTCCACGTAAGTTTATTAAAAAGGCACAATCCTAACCCTGAGGAGGTTTTGGATACTCCAACCTTGTTGGAAATGACGGAGGAGCAAGTAGAAATAGTGCCCCGAGTTACTTCTTGATAAGTCATTCAAGAAGACTAGGAGGTCTCAGTTCCTCAATACCGGTTAAGTGGAAGCACTTACCCGTGGAAGATGCGGCGTGGGTATTGAAGCGGGATTTGGAGAAGCAATACCCGAGTTTATGAAGGAGTTTGATGGGCGAAGTCGTCTCCCAACTTGGTCGACCCCGACTTGCCGGTGGTTAGCTAGTATGTTGCGCTTAGCTTTGAGCCCGGGCGATGCATTCTAGTTAGGAGGGTGCATGTGCGGAACCTTGGATCGTGTGGGGGCGATGATGGGATACGCCTTTAGGGCATTCTCTAGGCCACACGCACCAAGAGGTGCGCATGACCATTAGGGTCATGTGAGTGAGGAATGAGGCATGGTGGGCGATGATGGGACATCGATCGGATGATCTCTATGCCACGATGCGGGAATCACGCACCGGCCGTAGGAGGGTCATGGTGAAGCTTAAGTGATCATCTTGCTGATGATGGGATCGTGAGACGTTCCCTAGCTGAAACCCTCGGGGCATGATGCACTGGGGTGTACTCGATCCGGGGGATCGTGTACAAGGTAGCACTCGATCATGGGCAATGATGGGAGCATCTTAAATGATCCCTAAGCTCAAATCCGAAAGGGCCATGATCTTGGGCAAGGTAGTAGGACAACCTTGAGCCAGTAGTTCGGCTCAAGGAGGTAAGGGGGGTGGTCCCCTAAAACCACAAATTATTAACTAAACTAACGTAATGTGCTCCTTTTTGCAGGCAAGTAGAAGGAGGACCTCAACGAGGAGCGCGTTACGAGAAGCTAGGGGGAGCCATAATTTAGATTATGAACCCTAATAACTCTTATAATAATGTTTGAATTATCGTAGGAAATAACCGTGTTAAGGCTATATAATTTTGTATAAGTACAAATATAGCCTAAATTTTGACCTTTAACTAATAAAACTTGATTACTAAAGTAAAATTAAAGGTTATGACATGTTGTTTTGTTGCAGGTATAAGGTAGGTTCGTCACCTTAGCGCAATGCTGAGGACAGCATTGTCCTAAGGGGGGGAGAATGTGACGGTCCAGGGGAATATACGCTATAAATACGTATATTCCTGGATCCGTCACCATACAAGTCTATCATTCATAGCCTTGTATACCATAAGGGTGGCACTAGGGGGCATGGCCAAGTTATTCTCATAACTTAGCCAACCATAGGTTAAGCCATTATCCATGTGGCCTTAACCTATTGGGGCACCGCCACACAAGACTCACCCGATTGGTGCCACGTGGCATCCTAGGTGGACCTAACTTATATAGGCATAAACCCTAACCCTAGACCTCTTTCCAGCCCTAGCACCCAGAGACTCACCTACTTGTTCGAAACCCCGTTTCGAACATCGTTCGTTGTGGCATAGGCTGGTGCAGCAGCCCCAGCAGGGTAGACCTGTTCTTGGAGGAGGAACAGCAGCTTGTGAGTCGAAGACCATGGAGGCCCGGGATCCGGGGGAGAGCTTCGGGAGCGGTATGTAGGATAGCAGTTGTGATAGCTTATCTGGAATTAGCATTCCAGATATGCTAGTATCTTGTATCTAGAGTAGAGCCATCCTAGAGCCCATATTCAACATCTTGAACCCTAATCAAGGAACCCTAACTATTAGTTAGATTTGTATGATTAGGTTAAGATGTTCTTCTTATGATTATTCTCATGATGTGATGATTATATGTTGATGGTTGATCATGTTTGCTCCTCTTGTATTGGGAAGGGGGGTAGAGACCTAGGGCCATATGTAGTATGTTCCTAGAGTAGATCCCTTAGTTCCTATTAGTTGCGGCCTGTGCATAGGAGCCCACCGGCTATGGAGGCTATGATACTGACTCAAAGACCGGATAACGGGGCTAGAGGGAATGTGGAGGGAGGATCCCTGCCGAGTGGGGGCTTCGGGGGATCCCATAGTGGGCTAGGCTTATGGTCGGTCACTTAGCAGTGGGCGAGCATGGGTCCGACACCTCCCCGGGCAATGGTGTTGCCACGCCTCTCGAGAGCTGCAAGTGATGGCTTGGCTCTCGTTTTGGGGGTTCATCCGGCACGACCGTGTGTGTGTCGCCACGATTCTCTAGCCGCCCACGGCACCTCTAGACCCTGGGAAGGGGAGATGCAACCCTTCCTGCCTCATCGGACCAGGGAGATGCAACCTGGAGTAGTCCCGATGGGTGATACCATGGGATTGCGTTTCCGGAAGGCTAGAGTCCTGTCAGAGCCTGATCTAGCCCATCTGCAAAGTATGCACAGGAGGGGCGGATGGAGTGGTCAACCCTAGCCATTGTTCTATGCCAGCCCTCGCCATTGCCATGACTCGGTCTGCTCTATCTTGAGGCCTAGCCGGTCAGTCATCCTCCTTATGAGTCTGAACCAGGGTAGGAGCTCTCATGTTTTATGGTTCATGATTATCATCTTTGCATTGGTATATGTGTGATGCACTACCCCTCGGGGTAGTATTCGTATATGTTTGATGCTAGTTCTGACGTGTTATCGCTTCCGCTGTTATAGGAGCCCATAGGGGAAGGGGCGCGCCAAGACACCTTTCAGATTCCCTCCCCCGCACTAAGGGTCACCTCGAGAGCGGGTAGACGGCGGGCCCGCGGCGGTTGTGAGCCGGATGGGGGATTTCCTGCCGAGCGTACGGCTGGGCGCCGTATGTTTAGCAGGGAGCGTCACAGTCTCCGACAGAGTTGGAGACTCTGCGCACTTACATTGAGGAGAATCTTGCAACAGGTTTTATCCGGCATTCTCAGTCACCTGTTGGCGCTCCCATCTTCTTCTCTCTAAGAAGAATGGATCTTTGCGGTTGGTTGTAGATTACCGCGAGTTGAACAAGATCACTGTTCGCAACCAGTACCCTCTGCCTCTGATTCCAGAATTGCTTGAGCGGCTGCAAGGTGCACGGTATTTCACCAAGATTGATCTCCGTGGTGCCTACAACCTTATCCGGATCAGAGAAGGTGATGAATGGAAGACAGCATTCCGGACCCGGTATGGACATTTTGAGTACGTCGTCATGCCTTTCGGCCTAACCAATCCCCCGCAGACGTTTTCTGTGAGTTCCTGGATTTGTTTGTGATCATCTACCTGGATGACATCTTGATTTATTCAAAGACCTTGGAAGAGCATGAAGAACATGTCCGGAAGGTTCTTCAGAAGTTGCGTGAACATGGGCTAGTGCCAGTTCGAGCAAAATCACGTTGAGTTCTTAGGGCATTGCATCTCTCCTCATGGTGTTTCGATGGATCCAGAAAAGGTCAGAACCGTGCTTGAGTGGGAGACACTTTCTTCAGTCAAAGATATCCAGTGCTTCCTGGGGTTTGCTAATTTTTATCGCCGCTTCATTAAGGATTACTCGGAGATTGTGCTTCCTTTGAGCGCCTTACGTCGAAGGATGTGCCTTTCGAATGGAGTGTGGAAGCAGAGACGGCCTTCGTCATTCTGAAACATGCTTTCACTTCGGCACCAGTCCTTGCCCATGCGGATCCTTCACGGCCGTATGTGGTAGAAGCGGATGCATCCGACTTTGCCCTTGGGGGTATTCTGTCACAGGAGGGGGATGACCATGAGTTGCACCCCATTGCTTTCCATTCCAGGAAATTCCAGGCTGCAGAGATCAATTATCCCATTTATGACAAGGAGCTGATGGCGATAGTTGATTGTTTTGACGAATGGAGGAGGTTCTTGGAAGGGTCCCCTCACAAGGTCACTGTGTACACCGATCACAAGAATTTGGAGTATTTTCAGTCTGCTCGAGTTCTGAACTGGCGTCAGGCACGGTGGGACACGCAGGTGTTGTCTGTCACGTGTAGACTTTGTGATCAAGTATCGGCCCGGGGCACTCCAGGGGAAGCCAGACGCTTTGTCTCGGCGTTCCTCCCTCGAGTCAAAGCCAGGAGATCCCGCATTTGACCAACAGTCACAGGTGGTTTTGGGACCTGACCGGTTGCAGTTCATGGCCCTCACTTTATATGACAGACCTCATGATGCCGTCCTGTTGGAGTCAGTTCGGGGGGCTCTGCCCTCCGACCCGTTAGCTCAGGAAGTGTTTTCTGCCGCCTCCCCTGAGAAATATGAGCAGTTTGAAGTGCGGGATGGGCTCGTGTTCCGCAATGGCCTCCTGTATGTCCCAGATGGGAATCCCAGGCTCCAAGTTCTACAGTCCTGTCATGACACTCCGCTAGCTGGTCATTTTGGGGTGGCCAAGACTCTCGAGCTCATTGGTCGAGATTACTGGTGGCCCGGTCTCCGCCGCACAGTGGAGGCGTTTGTACGCTCCTGTGATACTTGTTGCCGGGCGAAGACTCCTAAGCATCTCCTGCACGGTCTGCTCCAGCCCTTGCCAGTCCCAGATGGTCCATGGAAGAGTATCTCAGTAGATTTCATTGTGGAACTTCCACCCTCTCAAGGGCATGATGCCATCCTTGTAGTCGTGGATCGGTTCTCCAAGATGGCACACTTTATTCCATGCAGTACCACCATCACCAGTGAAGGCACGGCTGATCTGTTCCTCCGGGAAGTAGTCCGTCTTCATGGATTGCCAGACTCTGCTATCAGTGATCGGGGCCCCCAGTTTGTTGCCGGTTTCTGGAAACGGCTTCTGCAGCTCTTAGGAGTGGACCGCAACCTGTCTTCCGGGCACCACCCCGAGACTAATGGCCAAGTGGAACGCACCAACCAGACTCTGGAACAGTATTTGCGGTGTTTTCTCAGCTATCAGCAGGATGACTGGACTTCCTGGCTCCCGTTGGCGGAGTTTGCCTATAATAATTCAGTTCATGCTTCCACTAGGCAGACGCCATTCTTTGTGAATTATGCTACTCATCCGCGCTGGTCCTTCATTGCTCCCGGTTCTAATTCGATTAACCCCAGTGCCGAAGATCGACTTGACAAGCTTTGTCAGCTCCAGGATGATCTTCAGGGACACCTTGTCCAGGCTCAGGAACGGTACCGCCATCATGCAGACCAATATCGTCAGGATGCTCCACACTTTGCAGTTGAAGATCTTGGGGATCTCGACGTTGTTCCTATGGTCAGCTCTCCACTCCATGTTTTTTCCAACCCTTGTATATTGCTGCTGTGATGAATGCCAAGCCTATCTATTTCGGCGGTTTTCTGTGTTCTGTGCGAGTCCCTTACCAAAATATATTCTTGGACATAGTGGAACTACTAACCAAGGCATATATGCTAAATGTGGAAGTTTAGATAATCATTTATTAGTAGGACAAGACTAGTTGTCTTCATCCAATGGTAAAGCAAGGTTCGAAAAAGTAAGGGTTAGGCCCTTAAAATTCCGGTTGGAATTCAAAATTTCCATTTTAGATTGGCAAAATTCCAGTACAAAAGAGTAGAGTTTAGTTTAAAATCCGGTATATTTGAATCTTGTTATCTATTAAATCCGGTACATATTAGGTATAGGCGGCAAATTGTCTGGTAAGGCTTATAAAGTTTTTCGAACCATGTGGTAAAGGTGAGAAATACAACACAAACTAAATAAAATTAAATGAGGTCTCTTTCATCTTGTCCCCACACAATAAAAGTAATAAGTATGGAATGATACGATTAACAGATATCAAGAAAAATATTATATGTCCAGAAAATATTATATGTTGTGGGATAACAATTATGTATTCATGCCCTCGTGCACTATCCTTTATCTAACAATAAAAATCATATTAAAAGAAAATGATGCAAAGGCCACGTGGTTTTTTATTGATAATACGATTGCTTCACACTATGAAGTCGGTCTCCATGGACGATAAAATTCAATTCAATTCAATTCAATACTATAACCCATATACTGTTCTTTGTCAACTCATTAAGAAGGTGGCCTCGTGCACTATCCTTTACTTCCAAAAGGTGGTCCGCATGGGCGACACAAGGCTCCCTCATCTTGCATATGCCTTGGCCATGGGCCCCCAGCGTCTTCAAGCTTGTTGGCAGACAAAACGAGACCGTTGGCTCACCAAATGGGGAGTGCAGCTGCAAGTATGTCCATTAGTCAGTACAGATGCTAACCTGTACAAAGATCACAGCAGCATGCTGGCTAGGCAGGGTTTCAAGGTCTGAACATACTTGTCTACTATAGTAGTATGATTATGGGATTCAATTTCTCCAATGGGTTCAATTTCTTCACTTACATGATAAGTGGGATATGTTTCTAGGCAAGGTAATCTTGTTATCAATGTCAATCAGATTCCTTTTTTATGTCTCAGCAATAAAGGTGTGAAGTGCTTCAAAGTGAGTGAATGGCTTCGATTTCACGGTGAAGAAAACGAAGATACGGACTACTCTCACTCACTCAGAGGCAGCTTTCCAGAGGTTAAATGGAGCAAGATAAATGTTTCCAATTGTGATTCATGATCTAGGAATGTGACATAATTTATGTATTTACTATCATACAGAAGTATCGATAATTTGCTTATGGGATGAGCACAATTGTATTCGTTTTGGCTTGCACATGTTTTCTCTCAATATCTCAATTGGAGTTTTTGTTATCTGAACCTTGTTATAGAGTTTCAAAGTTAGATATGCACTCGAAATACTTTGTTAAAATCTAAATATTGAAAAGTGCAAAACCATAAATCCACCACAACAAGCACCATATTCCCACACGCAAGCAACTTATTTTATTTTAAGGAAGAATCATTCAAGTAATATGCAGATTTAGTAAAATTAGCATTTGAGGGAAGTAGTACAAAGTTTGATATACAGTTATTTTAAATATTTGAAATCATAAAACTGTCTAAGGTCTGCAGTTTCCTCAATGCCAGTATGAAGTGTTTTTGAAGAGCGTACGTGTCACAGAGAACGTTATAGACGTTGTTCGGGTGCACAAGAACTGTGAGATTCATCCGCCACATGAACTGTGGCATTAATGCTAACATGTGTTCATTGAATACATGAAGCTTATGTGCAGGCTCCGATAGCAAAATTAATGTATGTTTTGTTTTCAACACAATCAACAAGACATTGATAATCTGATGTAACATGTATTTCGATTTGACAAAAATCAAAATTGTAGCCAAGTCCATGACCTTATAAAATCACTTTGTGTTATGAACAGATTGTTGATGCTGGCACCTGTTTCATTATCAACATTAACTCTTGATTTGAAGGCCAGTGAATGGTCTGGGCCACTCATAAACGTCTCATAGATAGGTAGAAACATGTAACATAGCCCTAGAAATGTTGAAGTCCATTTGTAATAGAAGATGAAGATCCTATATCTAATATAAACCTGGAGGTTATACCACTATATGCTATATTAGTGCAAAAATAATAAAAAACAATGTCCATATAGACATGTAATTATTTGTATTGACTTTCAAAAGTAGCAAAAACAATAATAGGAGAGCCTGAACATACAGTAACATAGTGAAACTAAGAAACAAATATGAGCATGTCAAGTAACTTCAGTAACAAGACATTAAAAGCTCAGTTATTGAAGCAAAAGTAACTGGCAAGAAGACGATGAATTGTGTTTTTGAAGATCATTCTGGAACAAAGTCGGCAATCACACCGATGTAAATAAGAATCTCGACAGTAATAAGCCTCGAATAGAAGTATATTCAAGTATGTACAGAAGGATGCCATTAGCCATCAAGTGGACATCAGCTGAGTCCACCGATGAAGAACCTCTGCAATGTAAGACGCCAAAGCGGTGACAGTTGGAGTGTCGAGAAGCACGTGCAGCGGTTCTGTAAGAGGCAAAATAGCAGCATAATTAGCCCAGATAGGGGCAAATACAGGGCAAACCTGAAAACTGTGATGCTCATCCTAAGGAGGCCCAACTGACAGCAAGAATAATTTGAGTTGTTCATCACGCAGTTTCCAGGAGCCATGGCTCATGGAGAATGCTCAGAATGGTCTGAGTTGTTCATCACGCAGTTTCCAGGAGCCATGGCTCATGGAGAATGCTCAGAATGGTATGAGTTGTTCATCACGCAGTTTCCAGGAGCCATGGCTCATGGAAAATGCTCAGAATGGTATGAGTTTCTCACTAACTTTCTGAATTATGGCATTTGCAGGTTGCTCATGACCAAGCATCTTGACCATAGTCAAGGTTGGCTACCAGCCGCCAGGGCTGCATGCCGCTCGAGGAAGGTGATGCTGCAACAGACATGGTGTGCCACAATGCATGGATCGTCTGTTGTCCATGGCGCCTGCTTTGTCCACTGCTGGTAGCTATGTTCATTCCATTTCAGTTTGGAGCAAAATCGAGCAAAAGCACTTTGCTTCACTTGGCTTTTTTCTAAGTATTACGATATTTTATAAAATTAACGAATACTGGCTTAAGTGCTGACATGTAACGTTATTATTGTGAGTGAATTTAGGTTTCTTATGATGTTTTGGCTCTGTGTTTCTTAATGTGCTTTTGAGATTATATTTGAGAGGAATTGTATTGAGATGTGTTTTATAAGCAAATTGTTATGCGTTATATATCTCATGTGTTTGAGAGTTTGAAAGGCTTTGGCTTTTGTATGTAATGGAAACTGACTATGGATTGATTTTGCAATGTTTGGCTTACGTTAGAAAGTCATGATTTTTTAATGTATGCAAGAAGTTTGCTAAGATAGAAGCCCACGTTCCTAAGATTTAATACCACAAAAGGTCATGAGAGGTGCTAAACGTATAATTATACGGCCAATTTTATAAGGTTGCCACAACATTGAATCAAAGAATGAAGTTTTTGTAAAGCTTTCTCTTACGTCAAGTTGTCTTTTGGAAATTAGATGATTGTCAATAAGTTTTGTTCCTGGTATTTAGCATATGATCACTGCAGATAGTACATGTGTGAAGTCCTTCGTGTAATGCTCCATGTGAATCATGAGGTTTTTGTGAATGATGATTGGAGAAATGAAAGTCTTATATTGCATATAAGTGAAGCTAGATGAGCAGTCATGAAATATAGACATATGGTAGCATTAATATGAACATCGTAAGACAATATAGGTGGGATTTACTAACATCATAGCAAAATGTTGTAGTGAAGGTATCAAGATATACTGTACATTGAGTAGCTAGATATATGATCATCCTGTCATTTGAGAGTGATGTGAGGCTATGGTCTTCCTTTTACAAAGATTATTGCCAGCAAATCTGTTCCCAGAACAGAACAATCAGTGACATTAACTGCATTAAAACCCCGTTGTCTGAACATCTCAAAGGAAGAAGCTCTGTGAGAAGAATGTGCCTTTATCAAACTTCTTTTGCTACCCTCTCATTCCATGAACTGCTGGATCTACAGGCCATGCTCTTCCTTCTACAAATATATGCAAATAGAGATTTTATATAAGGCCATTTTCTGTCTGATCTGTGAATATACAGTTGATGTAATTGTTGCAACAAATGTGGACTCCCTTTTTCCTTGAAAGAGGCATTCAATGGGTGATTTGCAAGGGAAATCCAGCTCCAACGACCACATTTTAGGTGAGATGCTTTACATTTTGGAATATACATCTGAGAGAATTATGATGCTTTCTTCCTATATGTGGCCGCGAATGTTTTGAAAGCTTGAGAGAAAAGAGAGAAGTGAAAGAGTTGAGAATGGAAGGAGTGACGGCGGGTAGCTTTCTGTCAAGCAACACAGTGAACTACATTCTTAGACATGTGAACGGATAAGCTTCGAAGCAAGGGGCTGTCTGTTTTGGTCAAAATGATTTGGAGCCTTGGAGCAGCACCTATTACTTGGGTATACAATCCAAGAGCAGGAGCTTCTTCTCAGCTCCTTCTCAGCTCCTTGAATTGCTTCTTTTCAATTTTTTGTTGATGCCATGCCAATGCCACGGGATTTCAATAACTTAGTACTTACATGGATTAGCATCGCAGCAACGCTTGACTTGCCAAGGAGCTCATGGGTACGTTGAATTTGTTGTTGATTCTTTGATTCCGCAGCATGCATGACAAAGACAAACCATATGGTATTCCGTGAAAAGCTTGAGTTCAAAAAACCCAAGCTCATGTCTAAAAAAATCCAAGCTAATGGCCGAGTTTGTGCCCTTCCGATCTGCCCATAACAAAAGCCCCAAAGATACTGGGTTAGTTACAAAAGCTTGAGAGGGAAATAACATTCTGGTCTTGATTAGAAGAATCTTCTAATGTGAAGTTCTTGGAAAGAACGCTTTGCCAGATCATACCGTTGCCTTCGCTGGTAGCACACAAATTGAAGCTGCTGCTGCTGGGGCTGGACGAAACCAAAGCCGTGGTATGAGGGCGGAGGGCGTCGCCGGAAAATGCTTTTCCGGTTCCAAAAAGTTCGTTTTTTGGAGTGAATGCCAGGAGGGAGGCAAGTTAACAGGTGGCGGGGGTGTGTTTATATAGAAGGCCCTTCGTCTTCGGATTGTTTTTGGCTGCCAAAAAATAGGTTTTTGGCTATTTGAGTGCTAAAAATTGAAGGAGTAATTATATATATACTAGAAAATCGGCCGCCTTTTTTTTCCTAGATGCAATTTGATTCAATTTGTTGTGTGATGGTATGCATTTGGCTCGAATGCGATTTTGATGGAATTGAATTTGATGGAATTCACATGTACGAAATGGATGTGTATTGTTTATAAGCATTTGATATTTACGTTGTATTCGTAACTACGTTTCATGTTGGCTTTCATATTGTTGTGTATTGTTTGTATTGCTTATTGTGAGTAGCAGATTATAGCAGATCTTGTTTCATGCAAATAAATAATCGTATTTTCTCAGTGGTTGTGGAAAGCTTTGATGCAAAAGCCCAAGTATAAATCCGTGCGAATATAAGTTGGTGTGCAGATGGGTTTTGTGGCATTTTGATCAAAGCAAATGCATTCCCTTGGCTTCAAGGAGCTCTGAGTGAGTAAACAATTATGCTGGTTGAAGATAAGAGCTCAATAATCTCATCAAATGGTATAGGCAACAGCGTATGGTTATATCTACATGATCTACAGTTTGCTAATTGTCTATGCAAGAGCGTTAGTTTTTCAACGTGAAGATGAAATGTCCTGCTGTTCTTCAAAGTTGGCAACGTGCATGGAAAGAATGCATAAAGAGTAAGAACGTGCTCCAAATTAGTTTGTCTCAGAGGAAATATTGGGTATAACAAATCTGAGACTATGTATTTATTTCTTGCGCAGGTATCCATTGGAAGCTGGCCCATTGTAATCATCCTATTGAATATCAAAGAAAAATCTTCACGGATAAGAAAATATCTGTGTCATAGACTATCCAATCTTGCCTCATATCAGCCTGTTTTATATCTGTTTTGCGTTGCTTAGGTACAGCCTAAACGATCCTTGCAATAAGCGAAAATGACTGTAGGTCTAAAGAACCAATCAAAGCTTAAGAAATTGTCATGTGTTTTTTTTCTAGACAATGAGCTACAATCTGCTCTTCTTGTCCATGGATTCCAGTGAAAAGGCTCTCCTGAGATAGTACTGTATGAGGAAGCTTGGGAGTTAAAATTCTGGATGAAACTGAAGGCCATGAACTGTGTCTTTTTTATAGGGATACGAAAAGAAGCATTTAGAACTGTTACCTTGGATTGTGAATCTTTAATAATGAATATCAGTGGCCAAATTTGAGAATAACGTACAGTTCTGATTCAAGAGGTGAATGCTATATAAGTATCAAAATAATGTACCTTTGTTGTCGTGGTCCTGCAGTGGGCTGCACCTTTAAATTGTGGAGTTTTGACATAAAGCGTTAATGGAGAGCACGTGAACTACATACACCATCTTTAAAATTATAAAGCTACTTTTGCTAGCAACTGTAAGCTGGTCGGAGTAGCAAATCGGAGAAGGAAATCTGTTTTCTTCCTCTTGCACAGAAGCTAACTGGAGAAGCAAATCTTGGCTGCAAAGGCAGGAACAATATGAATTTGTGGCTTTTGTCGCGAGCTTTTTGGGTGTAAATTTGATATTGGTACCCAATTTTGAGCGAAAGCACCAAGCACTTGACGCACCTAAAATTCGAGTAGCCATCTAAAATTCGAGTAGCCATAATACATAGAATCTCGCAGATTGCCTCGGTTCCCGCGCGCCTTTTTGCTTCTGGCTTTCCCCTTTTTCGATCCCAAATTTTCGAATCCCCTATTTCCGAAAGCTCCTCCAACGAAATCAATTTTTCCTTTTCATCCTTCGATCCAATCGTCTCAGCATGGCCGAAGCAGTTACAGAGCAGGAATTCATAGACATTCACGGTTTGGCAGGAGAAGGAATTCAGCCATCTTTGAGACAGAAATGGCTTGAACAAAATGTAACAGATGCGCAATGGTACTCAGTTTGGCAAGAAGCACCAAACAATAAGATGAAACTTCTTATGGTCCAAAATTTCTCAAGGAAAAATTGAATACATTGTTGAAGAAGCTATATCAAACGAAAAACATTCCCAACAATGAAGTAAGAAAGGTGTAGCTTACGCTTTTGCTTGGGAGAATTGTGACTCGGCTGCTGCAAATCCTGAAAATCATAAGATCAATTGGGCGTCTTTTGGAGCTCAAATTATGAAGTACAGAAGTTGCAGAGGTCAAAGGGGAGGGAAGTTGCAAGTTCAAGCAAAGGTACTCCTACCCAAAACTCTAAATTAGACCACCGCTTTGATAGAGAATTTTGAGTTGATCAAATTAAATGCAAACAAACTTGAGAATGAGAGGGCGAAAATGTTTGAAGAGGTGCGGGCAATTGATGTCAATTTAGTCAGCTGAAGCTAAATCCAATTCAAAATTTATCACGAGTTAGAAGAGAGCAGACAAAGGTTGAGAATTTGAAGATTTCAATTTTCGAATTGGATGATGAAAAAGCATTTCAGAAAAAGATCTTGAGATGTCTCTCACTATGGAGATATATTATATCACGAGAGACTCGAGAAGCTTATCACATCTGCAGATCAGGAAACAAGTATTTTGAGGAAGCAAAAGTTAGAAGATGAGATAAAAGACAAGGATGAAAGAATTTCAGAATTGAGAGGGTACCTTAACCATTTGACAGAACTGAAGCATGTGACTTCCACACCTTTCTGCATCAACACTATAAGGAGAACACTACCAGGGCTTTGCAATTTTGGTACTTGCTGTTTGTGTGGCCTAACTTTCCATGACAGGTACAAATTGTCATTGACCTTATTTTGTGATCATGAATACCATCTAGCATGTGCAGCTTTATTGAAGGAAGGTAAGTGCAAGGTATGTGATGTGTCCATTCATCCAGATTTATATATTGAACTGGGCATGACAGCAGAATTGCCTAAAGTAATAGATGTGCCACAGCGAAAGGCTACTGTAGAAGATGCAGCACATGTAGATGAGAGTCCTCTAAATCAACATGGTACACCTGCTAAGACCAAGTAGTGAAGCGATATCTGAAATGCACAATAATTGTTAATGGACCAATTAATGATGAGTCCTAGGAAGATCTCGAGTCCTAGGAAGATCTTAAGGAGAAAAGCCAGCAGTCGAAAGATAATTACTGAAGAAGCTTCCATTGCAAGTCCTGAGGATAAGGAACCTGCTGACAAGGATGCAGGTGACAATGAGGAGGTAGAGAGTACACCTGTTAGAGAGAAGAGGGCAGCAACCAAGAGGAAAAGTGCAGGTACTGAAATGGGAAACAAGAAGAAAGCAAAGAACACAGAATCAGCTAAGAAAGCAAGTAAGAAAGGAAAGAATATTGAATCAGTTGTGAAGAGGAAATACAATTTCAGGAGGAGGGCACTTGATAAGGACTTGGAAAAGGCGATACAGAAAGGTAAAACTTGAATCAAGAAGCCGCAGTAGCAAGCAAACTCGCTCTGTGGCCACCAAGAACTAAAAGAATTGGTAGATGCACGAATTGAAGAGGATGAAGAAATATTTGAAGATGCCCGAAATGACATGGCATCTCAGGTGGCTTCTGACAAGACTACAGGTAACAAAGCTGAGAGATTGAAAGCAATGATAGAGTGTCTGAAGGGCAATGATAATGTATCTATTAAGAATTTCTATTAGCTAATGTTTTAATGCTCAGGTACACTTGTATTGGAAGAAGAAATTGAACATGTTGAGAAATTGAACACTCAATTGAATCTTGTACCATACAGGTTAATATAATGGAATTTTGAAGTTGTGTTTTTATTTAATAAGTGTCCTTTATGTTTACTTTATGTTTTTTGACTGATAGGTGTACAGGACAGTCCTCTATGAAGAGGAAACTGCTCATATTAGATGTTAATGGTGTTCTAGTTAAGACTTATCATAGGGACAGTCCAGTGCATGTGGACAATAGCCTGTACATCACAAAAACAAGCAGAAAACTAGTTGTGGTAAGGCCTAATGCACGAGAATTCCTGAAAGAAGCAATGACTCATTTTGATATAGCCATTTGGTCTTCCATGAACCAGCACAATGTGAATGAAGTTCTAGATGTGATAGCACCAATCATTAGACGAGACTTTGTATTCATATGGGATCAGTCTAAGTGCTTGGAGATGCCATTTAGATGGCCAATTCAGTCTTCAAAACCATTGTACATGAAGCCTCTGTCAAGAGTTGTGATTGACTACCCACAATATGATGGCTCACGATATTGTTGGATGATAGCATTCACAAAACTTTTGCTTCTCCACCATTCACATCTCTTTGATACCATCCTTCACACTTGATCCAGATGATACTATGTTGGACAAATACATGCAGGTGCTTAAAGATGTTTCTCAGGTTGAAGACTTCACACAAATTCTGAAAGCAAACTGCAGACCAGAAGATTACACAGAGGAAGCACTTGACATTTTGGATACAATGGCAGAGCAACAATTGGGAGAGGAGACATCAAAGATCGGTGAAAATTTATTGCAATGGTCAACTACAATGGCTAAGAGAGACTTATCCACTTTCAGAAAACAGTGAAAAGGTACAAAAGTTTCTTGACATGTAGGTCAGTGCTTGTAATTTTTCATTGCAAATATACAGGCCACAATACATGAGGCTTTACAAGCCACAATTTTGATGTACAAATTTTGATATAAATATAAATCTTCAGTTTACAATGCTTAAATCAAGATGAATGTTTTAAATCATTATCTCTTGCATACGCTTTTTGATTTGTAACTTCAACCCGAGTTTGGGAGGTTACACATTATTTGTTGGCAGGTGTCTTCAGCCATAGTATACAATCCACAATTCTCTTCATCTGCAATCATTTCAAAGTTAGCTAATCTTACTAGATGGCTGTACACACTAGCCACAGGTTGGTCATCCAGTAGCTCAAATTGGAGACCACCCAGCTGTTTATAATAATGTCCTGAAACAATAACAGATTCAACCCCAAATACATTTCCCCATCCATCTACATAGTCTTCCAGCAATGTGTTTTTTGCTTCTCTGCACTTTAAGACATAAAAATCAACTCCCTCTTCATTACCTTCTTTACGCATTGACAAAGAAAGTTATCTCCAACCTCAACCATAGAACTAGTTATGTCATAGTCTTCTTCTTCTTCCTCCTCTTCATGTTCATCTTCTATCTGCAAGTCCTCATCTGTTGTTTTATTAGCATCATTAGCTGAGTTAATCTCTTTCAGTTTTAGTTCACAAGTTTTCCAACCACCAATACGTGGTTTGGTGCTGCATAAGTCCCATTGGAATTGAACACAACTCTCACAAAAGCAAGAAAGAGGTCTATAAGCTACCTTTAAAGTGTTCTCCCTGTCACATGGTCTTATGCAGTGGAGTTGTGTGGTTCCCTTCAAAGTATGACAATCAAACCTGTCTGATCTGTCTATTTTTGAGGATTCAATGTCCCAAAAATACCTGCACAAGTGCCAAGTGTTGTAAGTGCTTGTAGTGCTGACATAGTCAAAAAATATATACAAGAACCTGTAAAAATATGAACAAATATTCTTTAGTAGTAACTGAAACCTGCTTGTAATGTGTGTAATATGCAAATTACAACCATAGCTACAAACAATATTTGCAGGTTCAAACCATTTATTGTTTGAAGTAATTCAGACACAGGTGCTTTATGTGATGAAGTGCTGGCAGCACTTCAGCACTTCACAGGGTTACAGAAAAACATAAGCAAATTTTACCTTGATAAGTCATTATCAGAAGGATTGTTGCTGAAGTGCCACCTAAGAAATGCAACCACCTCCTTTGCACATTGCAATTTCCTTCCATTATATTTCATCTGTTCCTTTGTTAGAATCCTCTTGATGACAGCTCCAGCACCATCATGCTCACCTTTTCCATGTGAGCTAGAAAAAAAATTCCAGATAATATCCTTTTCAAGTCGATTGTGAAACCTGCCAAGGAAGTAAAATGGTTGAAGACGTAAACTGTGCAGAACAACCATCACTCCAAAAAACATGTTTTTTATAGTTAACTCCAATAGATTGTAGCCAATCTGCATGATTTTGGAGACAATGCTGAACAAACTCAGTATCATGAGTTTTGTCATCATCACTGATGTAGAAATGAGTCTCCTTCACAATTCCTTTCAAGGAGTCTTGCCTTTTCTCTTTTGCAACATTTTTCTTTTTGGACTCTTTATTATCTTCTTCCTTCTTTTGTCTTTCTTCTGCCTCTGATCTTCTCATTCTCCTGTAAGTGATGTGCACCAGAATAGAAACTTGGTCAGTATGCCAATGGCATGATTGAGCTTCTTGCTGAATTTTGAATCCATAATTCTCTGCAAAATCTATTACAGACACAATAGTGTCTTCTTGAATTGATGCCAAACATTGCTTGAATTGTTTGGCTTGCCAATGTGCTCGGTAGTTATGTGGAACAAAGGTCTTCAAAGTTTTAGTGGCATCTTCATGGAACTCAAAAGGAGAACCTGATTTGTATGCCAATCTGGTAACCTTTGCAGGTTTCTTGCCAGACCTGGTTTTTTTGTTCTGAACTTCTTGCTGCAAAAGTGAACAGCTTTAAGCAGACCTCTTTGCTTCACTAACATGAAATTGAGCAGAATGTAAACTACATTTACCTTTTCAAACACTTTCCAATTAACATCTTGCCTATTATTCTTAACCTTCTCTCTAGGACATGTAGGAAGCCTGCCAGTAAACAAATAAATTAGATTAAAGACAATCAAAACAGGAAAAAGAAAAGGAGCCGTTACCTTTTCAAACCACACTTAGTACACGTCTGCATTAGACATGCATGCTTGTACCATTCTTCATTCTCATCCTTTGAACACACAATCTATCTCCAATATTCACTAGTGGATTTGATAGTATGTTCTTTAGCTAAACATATTGGACCTGAACCACAAATTCTGCACTTACACTTGCAATCTTTGTGTACACCATATAGATCAGTCCTCATTTTATTTATTGCTTGCATGGCAAATTCAAGATGCAGATGGTATTGGCAGCAACATGTTTCTCTTTCTTGAAGCTTCCTGATATAGCTTGGTTTCAACCTCTCAAAAGTCTGCTGGGATATCTTCAAATCAGCATGTTCCTTTTGAAAAGCAAGGTAAAGCTGCAACTGAACAAAAAGAAAAGAGAATTCAGATCTGATAATAATGTCAAAATTACAGAAACTAGACAAGCATGTTAAAAACAAAAAAGATTGACTCAAATGCTATCTTTTTGTCAATACTAATGTCAGAATTACAGACTAAACATTGATTGTGGCAAGCTTCAGAGCGCAGGTCTCATTTTCTAGAATTGGAAAACTAGTTCTAACTGAATAGGCATATTAGTAACAAAAAAAAAAAGAATCAAAACATACCTGTGTAACTTCTAGCAAGTGTATTGGATGATCAATTCTTTCACCACTTTCAGTAACATGTTTTCTAACATGTTTCTTATAGGGTGAAACCCGAGTATTTTCATCCCAAAACTTTCTTACAAAGAGCTATCTATCTCTTGGGAAAGAGCATCAGATCTCTTCTTCCTTGCATGCATTGACCATGGACCAGCATCAAACTCGGCACATATTCTTCTTCTAAATGCTTGGGTTACAGTTTTCCTGGGAATGGAAAGAAGCCTTGAAAATGCACTCTGATTAATCCCTTTAACTGTTGAAACTGCCATTTGGAGTGTGGACTTCCTAGCTATGAGTACATCAGTATTTCTTTGAAATTTTTGAGCCTGCATAGTTTCCCTAACATTGGAAATCACGTCTTTCATCACATTTAACTCCTTTGGATCTGCTAGAGTTACATGTGGTAAGTGTTTGATTCTTTTTATAAAACTCTGAGCTACTAATCCTTTAGAATTATCATCAGCACAATTCCTTACAATATGGAAAAAGGAATTCTCCAACTCTTTCGAAAGTTCCTGTTGTCTTCTATGACTCAAAGAACGCTCTTTTTTATTTTTTACTGCAGGCGCAATATTCTCCTTCTCCAATTCTCGAATTCTCTTCCTGGCTTCTCTTTTTCTCATGGCATCTAGCTCCAAGTAAATTCTCCGTTTAGCAGCTTCAACTGTTTCAGGAGAACTTGCTATCAAATTGATACGAAAAAGGAATTGCAATTGCAATTGACAGTATTAGTGTAAGCTTGTTCTTCACCGAAATGAAGAATTCTTGCAAGAACTGAACCAATTTCCCGCCAAACAAGAAATCTCGGAAGAAATTTCCCGGCATTTGGTATGATCTGAATTCCAAATTCGCGCCCAAGGAATCAATCCATGTCATCGATCCCAGCTTCCTCGGAGGATGATTGCTATTTCAGGAATAACTACCTCAAAATCTGTTATACTAACGAAGATCGAATAAAAAGCACTTTCAGCACTTAAAGCAAGTGTCCGGACGGTGCTTTTTGGGTACCAATATCAAATTTACACCCAAATATCTTTCTTGATGGAGTTTTCGTAGCCCGCTGCAGAATGACATTGCCAAGTCCCCAACCCTAGAGGCAACAAATAATTCTTTCTTTCTGCGCTCCTCAAGCAGCCTCAAGTCCGTCTCAACTCTAGGGACAGCTCCTAACTTCTTAAATGCAAGCTCTGCAAAGGCATTGCACCCATGACTTGTAAAGAAGGTTGCCAACGAACCTCCATTCCAAAAAGGAAAAATTAAGCCTTGTCTTTCTAGGCCGGTTGTGCTACCAATGCAGTGTATTATACACCCGTGCGTAACTTGCATTCCAGACTCCCTCATGTTCTTCAATATAGCTTCCACTAACTTATTGGGTTCTGTACTTGGCTGAAAATTATTATGTTGAAGTTTTACACAATAAGGTTCATCCTTAATAAAACTAGATCCTAAAATATTGCACTTATACACTGCGCCATATGAACCAGAACCAATTCGTTGTCTATTTATTATTTGTGATGAATCTACTTTGGCAAACCAAGTTGTCTTGGCATCTGCTCTTCTACGAGCTTCCCACTCCCTATGTGTCTCACCAGGACGTTTGGCTTTTATGGTTTGCGCCAACACTTTCTTAACAAGATGAGGGGGTTGATGGGCTTCTTTCTTCAATTTTTTGTTGGTCCACGCCACATTCCATGTGCTGGCTTTCTCTTTTCGCTCTAGCCTCAAGCGATGGCTACTCAAATTTGCAACTTATGTGATCATATTCCTGGTAGTGCGGCTAATATTACCCACTATCCATGTATACCTCTCTTGCTCACTCTTTTCAGGCTCTAGATCCATCATTCGAGGCTTAAAAGCCCTCTCGGCATCTTTTACCAGCCCTGCATGGTAGTCTAGCCATTCTTCCTCGCTGTTGGTAATCAATTCCAAATCCTGAGCTGAGGCATTGCACAGCCGATTACACAACCAGTTCATAAATTCTGGTCTCAAAGTAGACCATGCTTGTTGTGGTCTACTTCTTTTTCTATGCGGCAGTGCTGCAGAAGATGACTCAGGTTGCAGCTCTGTAGCCTTTGTTTGAGACGCCAATGCCTCTACTGGTTGCGGCTCTATCTGAGACACTAATGCCACATTTGGTTGCGAGTTAACTTCTGCTCTCTGAAGTCATACTGCTTGTTTTAAGGGATTGTCTAGCTAGCTAGCAAAATGCGACTCCATGACAATACGCAAATGACAACAGCAAAATCTACAAGTCAAGCAAAGATAAAACTTTCAATTTAGTGCTTAGCACATGAGGGTAAATCAACTCACTTTAACCAAAACAAAACGCTAATTTTAAGCTACTACGCTGAGACCCTAACATTTTATCCTATTATAGGTAAATTTTAATTGGTTCATAAGTATGTATGTGCAAGGCCAAGGATGGGGTAACACATGAAAGGACCAAAACACGATTTATGATCTATAGCCCAGCTACTGCCAAAATGCGAGGCCAGCAAGTTTAAAATGCATTGCACTTGTCTCAGGTCGCGCTTTTTCAAAAGACGAGACCAATCAAATGCTCACTAAAACATACGCCAGTTCCTATATTGGTGTCGGACTTTCATCAACAACACCACGAGGAACACCATGAGGGTATGAATTAGTAAAACATTCTCGTAACCCTCAATAAGAGTACAACGCACACCTTTCGACACCGCGTGACCAAGGCCAACAACGGCATCAGGCGAGGGTTATACTTCTTAAAAAAGGGAGACCCTAGTTGCCTTAAACTTCAGCAGTGCCACCCAAATAAATGCGGAAATACCAGGCAAGGGGCATGCCTACGCTCTTGGCAACACGAAACCCTAAAAAAGCACTAAACCTAATTGGTACTAAAGTTGTCGTTTAAGGGAAGGCAACAAAATTTGTTTTTTTTTTTTTTTTTTTTTTTTTTTTTTTGGTCTTAAATTATTATTTGTCTTAAATTATTTTTTATTTTTTATTTTTTATTTTTTTTCTAAATAGGCCAAGCTCTGCCCACAGAACAAGGCACTCACCATCGTCACGCCCCTTACACAGGGGGGCAACAGGCGAGGGCCTCACTGAGGACCTAACCTGGCCTAACTATAAAAAAAACAACAAAAAAAAGACCTAAAAACTAAGAAAAACAAAAAAAAAAAGGGTTTTTGGGGGGCAAGTTGGAAGGTTGGGCGCAGAAGATACCTTCTTTCTTGGCAAAAAAAGCTGAAAACACCGCGCCCGCATATATATAAAAAAACTTACAGACGCAAAAAAACTCAGTTCAGACGTCTGTAAAAGCTTTTCCCACGTCTGCCGAACACCATCGCGTCGGTTTAACAGACGCGAAAAAGGTCCGTATTGGTTATCGCGAAAATTTTTTTCGTGTATGCAAAATTGAAGTTTTAGCGTACGCGAAACTCAGATTTAAATTTTGCGAGGCAAAACTATATATTTCGCGTACGCGAAAAAATTTTCGCGTACGCAAATCTGAAGGTTTTGCGTACACGAATTTTTTTTCCGGCCGGCGACCTTTAAATACGTTAAATACGTATTTTATTAAAAAATACATATCTTTTAACTTTATACGTCAGGAATTTGAATTTTATACATACAGAACCTATCCCTGATTAGATTCATCAGCACATAAGGAAACAAATCTTCTTTATTAAAATGGGAGAGTGTGGTTTCTGTGCCGGAACGCCGCATGTGCAGACGCATGCGGCGTTCCTCCTCGCCCCTGCGGGACTATTTTGGTCGTATACGTCTCCGGTCCTTCACCTAACCTGTTCAAACTTCGAGAGGGAAGAGAGCAAAGCGGCGATTTCTCTGCTGGGACTCCTCTGACATTACATCGTCGTCATCGACTGTGGATACCATCGTGAAGCCCTTGGAATGCGGCTGAAGATGTTAAAGCGGCTGAAGCTTTTCGATTGCCTGGCCGGAATTGCCGAAGCTTGAGGCTTGGCCAGATTTGTCCAAAAGCTTCTAAACCGATGCCATGCATTTTTTACAAAGACTAAGCTAGAGGATTGAAGTAAGTAGCTTCCATTATACCCAAATCGTCCACCCAAGTTGGGAAGCAGAGGATTTGAAACTTTGTTGTTCTTTTTTAAAAGCGGCAATCATGCATTCTTCGATATTAGAACTAAGTCTTTTTCCAAAATAACCTTTCTAGCTACAAAAATATCAATGCCAACATCCTTGGCCATGCCTTCCACGTATTTCTTAATGATTGCTCATCATTTTTTTTCCAGTATATTAATCCAGGGACCTTTTTTGGCGATGGCCCTGTCGGGGCTCCTCTATCCAGCTTTTCTTGGACTTGGATTAATTCTTTGGTTTTTTAGAACAGCATATGCTCATACAATCCTTGACAGCAGTGACTGAGAGTTCTTTTTGCCGTTCTTCTATTATGTTGCTTGAAACACCGTCTTTTTGCCATTCTTCTATTATGTCGCTTCTCATTGCTTTGCTTCAAGATGCCTGGACAATGCAATTTGATGTGCTCGAGTTCCCTTTTTTTAATCTTGATCTACTTGATTGTCATAGCAGGATTTCCTGCATTAGGTTTGATGTTGGCATCTTCCATAAGATTTTAGTGCCTGCACTAGGTTTGACGTTGGCATCTTCCATAAGATTTGAGTGCATACCATCGTTTGGTCTCTAATATCATTTGTAATTCTGTATTTTTGCAATCAGTATTTCGTTAATATCCATCTCCACTCTTTCTGATTCAGGTTTGATGCAGATATTTTTGCAGATTTTGGAGCAAGAGGAAGCTGCAGTACAAAGTATATATCATTTAGAATCAAGTTGTTGGGCTTTTACTCAATTATCATAGAGTTCTGCTACAATAGATCTTTTTCTTCCCAAATATGTATTATGTATGCTATAAAGGGGTCAATGTCAACTTTATAAGGTATGACATCACTTTCATTCTTTTCAAATATCTTTAGAAAGCTCTTATGGAAGGTTTTTTTTTTTTAAATGCAGATTAACCGTTTGCAAGATTTGTGAATCAATTTCAGGACAAAAGGTGCAGGGCAATTTAAATAAGTTGGGCAATTTAAATAAGCTTCTCAATCCAGAGAAGGTGAATGCCATGCATGATGTTTTACCTTCATCTCATTTTAGTTTCCATGCCCACAAATATTCACAGGCTAAGGCTGAGGTAAGCCAAGGCCGCTTTCTGGCCTTACTGCTGATTCTTCTTACAAGAAGATGGGAGCATGACACTGGTTACTCTTGGTTGCAAAGCTTGGCATTCTTAGTGCTAACGCCAAAAAGGCATTTTTAGTTTTAGTGGTTTTGCTAGGGCCTTTTCATATGGTGTAGATTAGAGAAAACAATGTGCTGTTGATGGGGAAAATTGCTACAAATGTGAGGCAAGGGTTGAAATGGATTCTAAGACATGGATTGATGAAATTAAACCTTTCTTTTGTATTGATTTATAGGTAAAGCCATGCTTGCAAGGACATCAACAAGGTTTATAAATGTTCTTATGTGATGCCATGCATGACATAAAAATTGTTGCTGCTGCTACAAACTCATACGGGTTAGTTGCTCTGCCTTATAAAAAGTCATTTGTTATCTCTTTCAAATTTTATATGGACAGGATATGCATGTCATCATGTGATTGTACAAGGCATCTGAAGCAATCAATTAAACGTGTGCAATAGATCTGTTTCTTTTTATTATGAAGACAAGCAACCCAGATACGGCCCTTCTCTATTTCTAGATTGAATAAAGCAGAATGAGAGTCCCTTTCTTGGGAAGCCAAAATGACCAGATTCATTCCAGCATCATGATATGGGTCACATGCTGCATCATGTATGTCATGAAGTTTAAAAGATTATGCTTGAATCGCTCAAAACTGACGTTTTGTGTCTTTGTATAGATGCGCCGCATCAAATCCAATAGGAGTAAACTACGGCCAGTTTTCAGATGGTTTTCCATTACCAGAGTAAGTTGTAGAATTATTGATATTAGAGTAAAGCTGTAAGATGCAAATTTTGCAGTTCTAGAGGCTTTTGTAAATGGACAAATTTCTGCATTAAACTCGATAAGTCAGAATGTAGCAGAGTACCAGCTCCTTAATGCTTAATAAGAGTTTAAGATTCCAGCTCTTTAGTTGTACAGTAAAGTAGCAAATACTCCTCAGACTTTCATTTCTTCTTGACAAAGGGATTCCAGGGTACCTGGTCTTATTTTAGGACCTTAGATTGTCCTTATTTGCATTTGGCATTTGGTGCTGGCAGGAGCACATGATTTTATTGCAATGGGTTCCAAGATACAGCTTTGATCTCATTTTTAATTGAAGCTCATATCTTTTTTAATGTCTTGCAGAGAAACCCTGCAGACAATTGAGATGCACAGCAACAATGAGAGATAAGATATTTGTTTGTATGAAATGTTTGACTCAATCTGCTATAGCTCTGCTTCAAGTTTTTACCACTCTTCATTTTCATTTACTTCTATTTGGGTACTTTTTTCATGTCTATGTTGTGTTCTAAGCACTTATATAACATTTAGCATATGTTAACATAAGATGACTATTATTGACCCCTTCAAAATTGCAGGCAAAATGAAATGCATCTATAAGTCCATTTTCCTTACAGTGGAGGGATTTTCCGACCTCTCTTCCCTACACAAAGCAAATATGAACAAATTGGCAATTTTCTGGAGGAGACTATGCCGTTGGAGAGAGAGATGTGGTCAGAACAAATAAGGATGACATTAACAATCCGTGTCTGGCTCACAAGTTTCAGCAAGCTTTTTACACATGATGTTAGTTGTGATATCCTGGCATAGATGAAACTTCTGAATAGTTTTTCAGTCACAATCGCTGATACAGGTGCAGGTGAGTGAAGTGCCATATGCTGAGTGAAGTGCCATATGCTATTTTTCAAATTACTCGATGCTAAATAAGATATCTCTTGGATAGTTGTTAAATAAGAAAATGCAGTCTTCATCTCCCCAGAAACGTTTTATGGAGAATGCATCGAAGAATATGTAACCATGTAACATCGAAGGTAAGTAGTTTTATTAGAATGATAAAATGACATTTGCTTTGTAAATATATCCTCCACATTGTTTTACCCCATTAGGATTATTATATTTCTTTTTAGCTATCATTTAATTTCTTCCAATGGAAGTGCTGCCATGTGGCAGTCCCCTATACTCCGAAATGGATATAGGGGCTACAATTCCGCTCATCCCCTGAAGAACTACAGTAGTCGGTGAGAGCAACTAAAGATCAGGTGAAGAATAGGTTAGAAAATTGATGCAAAGACACATGACATGATTACATATATGAGCACTACTAATTGGCAGTGGCAACTTGAATTACTTTGGTTGTTTAATAAAAGGGTCCACAACAATTTTGCTAAGATGGGAGAACTTATATATAAATAGACACGTGCATGTCAAACATGTTTGATAGACCATACATTTAGGGTTAAAAAGGTTAAGGCTCCAGGAGTTTAGGGTTTAGGAGATAATGACTTTGGGGTTAGACGAATTGTAATGATCTCAGAAGATATAAGATGCAGCTCATAGATGGAGTATAC
Organism: Isoetes taiwanensis; assembly: GCA_021234155.1. Lineage (NCBI taxonomy): Eukaryota > Viridiplantae > Streptophyta > Lycopodiopsida > Isoetales > Isoetaceae > Isoetes > Isoetes taiwanensis. The sequence goes on along the minus strand of JAJEKV010000053.1, from coordinate 6,517,849 downwards.
AATGCTATCCAACCATGTTATCATATCACACATTTAGGCTTTCAAGTTTAGGATTTTTGTGTGTAGATATGATATTATGAATATTTATCGAGTTAAATTTATGCAATTTCAAAAGAATGTCTTGCCAAGTGCTACGTTCTCAAAGACCCTAAATCCCAAAGCCTTCTCACTTAACACTCCATTACATCTACAGGCACAACAACATTTTTGCCTTCACACTTGGTATTGCATTACATATATGGACACAATTACATTTAAAGTTTCATTCATCCATTTCAGACGTCCTCGACTAATGCCCGGCATCGCCGGGCACACGTTTCTAGTGAACTAGTATTTTCTTAGATCAGAATGCTAATCTAGAGGAGGAAAATCGCGACTTGATCCAGTATTTTGCAGTTTGAGTTTCTTGGTTAATAGAGCTACAGTAATTCAGTCAATAGCAATGCTACGATAATTCATTGGTCATATACCATAGTACAGATACTTTAGGGTGGAGCAACCTATCCCAAAGCCATCACCATGTACGACACACAGTGGGCTGTGGAACCTGTAGGCGCCACCCATCTGGCAACTGGAGGGGCTGTGGTGCTAAAAGAAGGCGATATATTGATCTGACAAAGTACTTGCCTTTGTGAATATTTTCATGACAGTCCCGTGGCACCCTTTTAGCAATACCAACTTGCACTATAAGAGGCAAATTTTCTGCGACCTTCTCTCATAGAAATACATCCCAACAAAAGAGCAGGAACTTTGCCTGAAATTCAGGCCAAGATAGTAGGCGACCCGCTTCATACCATGCTTGAATAGAGACAACACCTGCAAGAGCCATCGTCTTTGTGTGAGGGGATGAATTGATGCTGCCAATGGAGGTGCTGAGGGGTCTGGAGGCAGTGGTGCCCACCACCATGGAGTCTCCAATAGGGTGTGGATAGAGGGGCATGGCCAGAAAAGATGTTTGACCGCCTCCCATGCTGTCAACAAGCCACGCAAAAATGGAGAAGCACTTGGAAAAGACTGAAGAGTCTGAAATAAAGCCCAAAGTAGAACTGGTTTGACAGCCTTCTTGCCTAGAGGGATACAGTGACCAAGAGCTTGTCTAAGAAGGCGTAAACCAGGAGAGTCATCCTCACCATTCAGGAGTCTCCTAATGAAGATTGAAATAAGAACTTTGCTCTGCAGTACGAAGTCCATCATATCCAGACCACCTGCCCATTTTAGAAGGATGCACTTCGACCAAGCCACCTTAATCACAACACCTTCCTCAGTCCCCGCCAATATAAAGTTCCTAACTATTGCAATGAGCTCACACACTTTGATATATGGGGCTAGCAGTAAGGATGCCATATAAACATGGGTACTACTAAGGACTGACTTGGCCACTATAATGCGGCTCGCAAGAGACAACTTTGTCGTGGACCACCAAAACACGTGCTTCTCCAAACCCTTAATGATCTCCTCCCACGCAGCTCCCATAGTAACATAGATGCCAATTGGAATCCCCAACAACTTGATGGCCTGTCCATGCGCAAGTAATTTCCATGGATAATCATGAACACACGCCGAGGCCGGAGTATCCAATGTCTATAAAGTTGTACGCTTCGGCCACCCCACAAGGACACCAGAAGCCAATGAAAAAGTGTCTAAGAGCAGTTTGACAGCTGCAAGATTCTCAGCATTAGCGACTAGGAAGAGGAACGTGTCGTCTGCATATTCTTGTGTGCCATCCTCCATTGCAAGACCATAGAGAAGTCCCTTTGTGGTTGCAACGGTGAATAACTGCGACAAAGCCTCTGCAACAATTGTGAAAAGCAATGGTGCTAAAGGGCATCCTTGGCGAATACCACGACTGAGTGAGAAGGCATTTGATGGCTCACCATGGAACATAACAGTCGCTCGAGCAGAGACATCATAATATCTGATGTGAATTGTTCCCCAAATCCCAGTCTTAGCATACATCGACGCATGAATTTCCAGCTGACACTGTCATAAGCCTTTGCAAAATCAAGCTTAAGGTATACAACTGGAAGTTTTTGCTTACGTGCCCAATAAATTCCCTCGTAAGCAGCATCAAAATTGTTCAGAATGCATCATTTTGGAAGACCTGACTGGGTTGTTGAGATGGACTCTGCCAAGATGTCCTTTACCCACTCTGCAAAAGCCTTGGCAAAGATCTTATATACGAATGACAATAAGGTGATGGGAGTCTGAAATGGTCTGAGGATCCTTGACCTTGGGGATGAGTGAGATGGAAACTGTGTTTAGAATTCTATCCAAAGCAGTGGAGCGCCGAAAGTCACAAAAAGTATTATACACATTTGGCTCTAGCCATTCCCAATACTCCTGGAAGAATTCAATTGGCAAACCATCCAAACCTGGGCATTTGCCTCTTTCCAGTTCAAAGACTGCCGAGCTCTATCCAACCGAGAGCTTGCGGGACCCCCACCAACTTGATCATTGCACCAAGTAAAGGCACTTTCACCATCAATCTCCGAGAGGTTGCAGTCATGGAGTAGACGAAGCCACTGCTGGCATTCAAAACCAGACACCAATGTAGAGATAGCCCCCAACTAATCTGACTCCATTTCCACCATATGAAGATCCCTAACAAGAAGCCATGAAATGTGGCAGCCCAAGCTGAGCATCTTCCCTCGCAAGGAGGCCCACAGTGAAGCTTTCTGATGGGGCCTGTTGTGGGCATAAACATTAATTATACCATATTTAACCCCTTGTTCCTGCCATACAATTCGGGCCCAACGACCAAAACAATCAGCCTGAATGCAGATGACTGACAAGGAAGGAAGCCATGCTATCACCACCCCTGCACTGGCAGAATCAACTGCAGCGATAAGGACATTAAACCTTCGACCAATCATGTATGCAAGCTTTGATACGTCTCCCTTACGACACTTTGAACAGCCTCTTCCCATAAAAAATTTGGAAGCCCTGATGATTTTAGCATACTTCTTACTGCATTAAGAAGTGTTCTATTCTTTCTTTCTGCAATTCCATTCTGTTGAGGAGAATACCTACATGTAAGCTGTCTTCTTATTCCTTTACGTTTGCAGTATTGTTTGAACTCTCCTGATAAGAATTCTCCACCTCTATCAGATCTCAAACACTTGATCTTCCTTCCAGTTTCAGTTTCTACTTCATTTACATATTGTTTGAATGTGTCCATTGCCTTAGATTTTGTTTTCAAACAATAGATGTGAGTATGTCTGCTAAAATCATCAATTAGAGTCATAAAGTATCTTTTCCCAGATAACCCTGTTATATTCATAGGTCCACACAAATCAGTGTGCACTAAATCCAACAACCCTTATGATCTTTTATTAGATCTTCTAAACGGTAATCGAGTATGTTTGCCAAGTGCACATCCCATACATACTGATTTTTCAAATTGGTTTAAATCTGCTTCTATAAACCCTTTCTTACACAATAATTCAATGATTTTAGAATTTGCATGGCAAGGTTACAAGATTCAGCTTAGTTGGTTGACAATGAATATTATCAAGACCAAATAGATTTCCAATTCTTCTTCCAATAAATTTCACTTTATCACATTACATTGCAGTCTTTCAAAAATAACCTTGTAACCAAGATCTACTAGCTGAGCTATGGAAATCAAATTCCTTACAAGACCAGGCACACATAATACTTTTTCTAGAACAATCTTCTTCCCTTGCAAATCAAACAATTCAAGCATTCCACTATCTGTTATCTGCTTCAACTCTCCATTCCCAAACTGAACATGTCCTCTTGCTTCTCCTTTGCAATTTTTTAGCAAGCATGAACTTGAGGCGACTGATTTTTCAGCTCCTGAATCTAGAATGAGAACATCTTTGTGATGAGTTTCTTTCCTTGAAAAACAATTGTTTGAAATATTTACCTCTATATCTTCATCTAGCTCCTCCTCCTCAGATTCTTTAACCACATTCAGACTCAGATTATGTCTTCCTCCTTTGCTCTTGCTTTCAAAATATTTTTCCTCGTCTTTTCCTTTATTTCTTTTTGACTGGAACACTTGTTTGCCATATGCCCCTTTCCCTCACAGTTATAGCACACTATTTCTTTATCTTGCTTAGGACAGTTTATCTTCAAATGCCCATAACTGTTGCATTTAAAACATGGACCTATCTTCCCTTTGTCAAAGGATTTCTTACCTTTTTTTCCAGCATACATAACTTCTGCCTCATCCTCCTCAAAGATCTCTTCCTTGCTCAAACTCATGCGAATCATCCTTATGGCATGTTCTTTGGACCTAGCAACATTTCTCAAAAGAGTAGCAAGATGTGCATTATGAGATACAGCCCTAGAGATAGCTAGTAATTGATAATCCTCATTAAGAACAACCCCTGCACCTTCAAGGTCAGCAATGATGGATTCAAACTTCTCTAAAAATTCTGTAATATTGTCCTTTTCATAAAGTTTTAACCTTCTTAATTGCTTCTCCAGAACATCTATTTGAGATGAGGATTTTATCTCATAGTTATCAATCATATATTTCCACATTTCTGCTGGAGACTTACCCCTTAGCTTCAATTTAATCACAGTACCAACCTTGTTGCTAATTATTGACTGAGCCTCCATAATCTTTGTTTTCTCATCTGCACTTGTTCTCAAGGTTGCACTCCTGCCAGCACTTGCACTAGTATCTCCTCCAGCACTTGGAGATTCCGTCTGTGCACCACCTGCAACAGAGCTAGCACTAGCACTAGATCCTCCTGTGCCATTACCCCCTGAGCTATTTATACCTGCTCCTGCACTAGTTGGATCACATAAATACCACAAATTCTCAAATTCCAATACCTCTTTTATACTTTGTTTCCACAATTGAAACCCACTGTCTCCTTTGAATGTCTCTATGGAATTTAGAAGATTTGCACCAAATCTTGTCGACATCCTGCACTTGGAATTTTAAGGCTCTGATACCACTGTTGGATTAATCAAGAAAGACAATTCCTTTGCAAGGATGTAAATTCAACACAATGATTTCCTTGTACTTTCAGTCTAGCAATATTAAATCAATAAACCATCTTCAAGTACAAAAGCATCTAGTATCAAGGAAGCCAAGTTATGTCATTCATTCCTTGATATGCTAAAAATCATTTCATCACTTCTAATCAATGAGTACTTCCTAAGCTCAAAATATAGATAATAATAGTTTTAAGCATTGAGAGCTCGAATTCATCAAACCCGGCACCCCTCGACCCTTTGATCTGATCAATACTTGATCCTCACCGATTATTCATCTTCTCATCGTTCCTATATATCTCTTGCACGACGGTTACGGCTAGATCCAAGTGACTCAGAATAGAAACCTCATCTGCATCTTATATCCCACAGGCCAACAGAAGGAATATAGCGTTTCCATCAAGCACATAAAGCACATAAAGCACTTATATACATAAAGCACTCATTTGCTTGCATCTCTAACTGTTCAATACGAATCTTCAACCTGTAAGACCAGTACAACCTACTGCCACTGCTTCTCATAGGTTGTTCTTGTAGCTACAATATATTCACTGCCACTGCTTCTCATGAATATAGGATGCATATTCTACTGGAATCGTACTTGTGTTACACAAGCATATAGGTTGAAAGTGATACCTCCCTATTTCGGACATAGAGGAACTCAAGCTACTGTGACGCTCCCTGAACATATACGACACTCGGACGTATACATACGGGGACTTTCCCCTCCCATGGCGACCAACTCGCCACGAGCAGGGCCCTCCGTATAGTTCGGGCCATCTATAGAGAGATGCTCGAGCGAAGGACACAAAGGGGTCATTCGGCCCACGCCTTCAATGGGACTCCTACGTCGCGGAAGCGTGAATACAAGGTTAGCACACAGCATAATCATATCATAATTTACCACCACGAAGGGTGGCACATCCATCCAAGTGACGACAACAAAGAATATGCATCTAATACTAAGGAAAACACCCCAAACCCATGGTTCTACCCCTCGCTCGGACTCGGTGAGGATCGACCGGCGGCTAGGTCTCAAGAGATCAGCCGGACCAATCTTGACATGGCGTTGGCTGGCATAGAACATTGGCAGGGTTGTCCACTCCATCCACCCCTCCTGTGCACACTTTGCAGATGAGTCGAATCATGCTATGGCATCACTATAGCCTTCCGGACACGCAGACTCAAGGTATCACCCTACGAGCCTACTACAGGGTTCATGAAGCCCCGTCCGATGAGGCAGGTCGGGGAGGCGTCCCCTTCCAGGATCACAGGGTTCCATGGGTGAGCTAGAGAATACGTGCCGCATCAGCGACCCCCGCATCCGTACCCGACTTACTCACCCTAAATCTACTCAAAGTGCAAGATGCTCCATACGGATCACACCTCTACACCCAGGGAGTGTCAGACCCATACCCGGCCCTCTACGTGACCGCTATCGCCTAGCCCATCAGAGGAGTCTCGGGGAGCCTTTTATGTTCGTACAAGACCCCACCCCCACTTCACCACTGTGTCCCTTGTTTGGTGCTAAGCCATTCCATAGCATCCACGATTCGGTGGTCTCTTGTGCACAGGCCGCATTTAATGGGAATATTACAGGGCTCTATCTAGGAGCATACTATCATACATGAGCTCAGAGGTCTCTACCCCCCTTATTTCCCCCATTTCCAGAGTAATACTATGCAAAGAACTATCAATCCATCCTTTAAGAGCAAAACCAGAATCAGAATATAAAGAGAACTTACCTTCACAACCAAGGGTTAGCTCCTACGAGTAAAACACAGAGAGAACAGACAAAACAACACAACAAGTGCCCAAAAGGGGCGCTACCCTAGAATATCAGCCTATACTAGCCACCTACCTGAGTTCCTCCTGGACCCGTTATCGTTTGGCGCTTCCATCTTCCTGGGACTTGACGTTTAGCTCTGGCTACACAGGTACGTGCTAGGCAAGGGTGGCGCTCAGCTGGGTGAAGTTGGCGCTCAGCTTGGCAAAGGTAGGTAGGCGCTCAGCTCCTCAAAGGTGGCGCTCAACTCCTCTTGGTTGATTATGGCTGATATGGGGGGGTGGTGATCCACCTTGATGGCTTCAATTAGCATCACCATGTTAGCCAATCGATTTCGGCCAGGTGGCGCCTTCCCAAACCATAATTAACTTAATTATCCCTTTTAAATATTAATTCCTTAAAGACTGCGTGCCGCTAATAAGTACCCACGAACTTCTTTAACGAGAGCTTGCATTTCCAAGAGGAGTTGCTGAGAAACCTCCACTTTAGAAACGGGGTTATGCCATGTGTCTGGAGTAAGGCATTGATAACCATAATTTATCATGAAGGGAGACATTCTGGAAGATTCCTGTTTCATACTGTTATAGGCAAACTCAACTAGATAAATATAGTCAGCCCATTGTGATTGCTTACTCCACACATAATTGCGTAGCATGTCCTCTATAATACGATTGGTACGTTCTGTCTGACCATCCGTCTGAGGATGATATGCCGTACTCATAGCAAGCTTAGTCTGGATAGTAGCAAAGAAATCTTTCCAGAAGGCACTTACGAATTTGGGATCCCTGTCGGATACAATAACTCGTGGCATTCCGTGCAACCTGAAGATCTCCTTTGCAAATAGGAGCGCGGTATCGAAGGCTGTATCCGTGGTACGACATGGCAAGAAATGAGCCATTTTCGACAATTTGTCGACCACTACCATCAATGCATCATATCCACGGAGAATATGTGGAAGGCCCACAATGAAGTCCATGGTTATCACTTCCCACTTAGCGTTGGGCACATCCAAAGGTTGCAACTCGCCTGGAATCCTTAACTGCTCAGCCTTGGTTTGCTGACACACCTGACACTGCTTAATGTACCTGGCAATGTCTTTTTTCATAGAAGGCCAGAAATAGCTGGAGCGAATCTTAAAGTAGGTCTTCATAAAACCCACATGTCCATCTATAGGGCTATTGTGTGTGTCATGGAGATTTAGTTTACGTACTCCTGAAGTCTCAGGTACGCACAACTTATCTTTGTAATATAACAAGTTGCCTTCTTTCTTATAGGAACGGAAAGCTTCACGTTCTTTATCTGTGCGTGCCTCCTTAGCCAAACTATCCCACACATCACGGAATTCGGGGTCTGTGGCGAAGGTCTGTTCAATCTGTTTCCCAAACTCACTAGTGAGTGTAGAAATTGCATTACAATGGGTTCGGGTTACCAAGGGATGGCGTGACAATGCATCCGCAACCACATTGTGCTTCCCAGGCTTATACATAATCTCAAAGTCATACTCCTCCAGAAATTCCATCCATCTTCTCTGACGGAGATTGAGATTTGGCTGGGTGGATAAGTAATGGAGACTCTGATGATCCGTATCCAGCTGGAATCTTCTACCAAGAAGGTAGTGTCTCCATATCCGCAGAGCACGGACAACTGCTAACAATTCCTGATCATGGGTAGGGTATCGCTGCTCTGTTTCGTTCATTTTCTTTGAATCATAGGCGATAACCCTCCCCTCCTGCATTAGGACTCCCCCAGTAGCAATCTTACTGGCATCCGTTGCCACTAGCTTATCCTTTTTAGGGTCGGGTAATGTAAGGACTGGTGCTGACGTTAAAGCATCTTTAAGCTGCTGGAAGCTTCCGTGAGCCTTTGCTTCCCAGTGCTCCATCCAATCCTTCACCTTCTCATGCTTTGTAAGATTTGTAAGAGGTGTTGCAATCTTTGCAAAATCCTTTACAAATTTTCGATAGTATCCTGCTAATCCTAAGAAACTTCGGACCTCGGAAACATTACCTGGAATAGGCTATCCCCTTACGGCCTCTATCTTTGCCGGATCTGTAGCAATTCCCTCTGATGAAATAACGTGTCCCAAATAATCCACCTTCGGAGTGGCAAACTTGCACTTAGAGAACTTGGCAAAGAGCTGGTGACGTTTTAGCTTTTCCAAGGCCAACCGAAGATGTTTCTCATACTCTTCCAGGGTTTTACTATAGATGAGAATGTCGTCAAAGAAAATAACAACAAAATCATCCAAGTATTGTCGGAAGACATCATTCATTAACCGCATAAACGTTGCGGGGGCATTAGTTAATCCAAAAGGCATAATGGTAAACTCATAAGCCCATATCTAGTGCGAAAGGCAGATTTATGAATAAAATACTATCTATCTTAATCCTTATTTGATGATATCCGGAGCGTAAATCAATCTTTGAGAAATGCTTGGCCCCTTGCAACTGGTCTATTAAGCGTAGCGATTCTTGATGGTGTGCTTATTGAGCTGCCTATAGTCAATGCACATCCTCAAGGAGCCATCCTTTTTCTTGACAAAAAGGATAGGAGCGCCAAAAGGCGAAACACTAGGCCGAATGAAGCCTAGGTTTAGTAACTCCTGAAGTTGCTTCTTAAGTTCTGCCAACTCAGGGGGACTCATACGGTACGGGGCCTTACTGGTAGGCTTAATACCTGGTTCCAGAGCTATCTCACATTCTACTCCTCTAAAAGGATGAAGTTTCTGGATCTCATCTGGAAAAAGATCGCTAAATTCTCGGAGAAGATTGGCAATCCCTTCTGGCAAGGTATCAACTACTTGCTTCTGCTTAGCATCTGACTCAATGGAGGCAAGCCTAATAATGCAAAGCAACTTATCTTTACGTATAGCCTTATGTAAATGCCTGATGGTGATAGACTGCATAATGGGGTTTAAGGAGTCACCTTTTATAGTTACGCGGGCTCCGTTAGCGGCGTTGAAGGTAACCTCCCGTTTCTCGCAGTCTATATTGGCTTTTGCAGATGCCAAGAATTCCATACCAACAATAAGATCATACTTGCCAATATCTATTATCTCGGCACCCATGGCAACCGGTGCACCTGGCAACTGCATCTTAAGGTTAATGCGACGGCCATGCGTATGTCTGATCTTACCACTGGCTAAAGTGACAGGCTTCGGTCGAGATCTCAAAGTTTCAAGCCGCAATACCTGGGCCATTCTAGGAGAAGCAAAATTATGTGTACTACCCGTATCCATCAGAATTATAAAAGGCTTGCTGTCTACTTGACCTATGGTGGAAATAACGGCAGGCTGACTTTCAGCAGTGCCGGTTTCAATAGCTGCAAGGATATGGGACTCACCGTGAATATATTCGGAGCCTCCTCCTCGACAGGTAGAGTCGACTCGAGATCGTCCCAATCGAGGTCGGCCATGGCCAGCTGGGCAGTCTGTGTGACATAAGGGCAATTCTGCATGAAGTGCCTGGGGCGCATACACCTGTAGCATGCCTTATCTCGGCGTAACTGGTCTCGAGCCTCTTTGGGAATAGACTGTAAGAGGTTCCGAACTTCCTTACCGACGTTGTTTGGTTTGTCGGGCATGTTAAAGGTGACTTTCCTTTCCTGGCGGCCGTTGGAGATCTGCTGAGAGGGCCCCGGACTTGGTGAGCGGGGTTTGTACGGCGTGGACGGGCGTGGCTGCAAGTAAGGAGCAGGACGCGGATACTGGTTCCTTGGTGTGTCCTCCTCGAGCTCAATGCCTTAGCCTCAGCCTCTGCAACTGATTTTGGGTCTATGGCCTTAACCATTCGTTTAATGGATGGGGCCAATCCTTCAATGTAGCCCTCCACCGCCCTCTTTTCATTCATCCCTGGTACATACAGCCTCAAGCGCATGAACTCATCAGTGTAGACCTGAACTGACATACCCTTCTGCTCTAGCCTGTAGAAGGTCTGGATTTGTTGGCATTTGTGCGCACGAGGCACATAATGCGACTTAAAAGCTTTGGCAAACTTTTTGAACTTGCATCTGCTTCTGTCCAGATGCTTGGCTCTTGCATAGCCCTTCCACCAAATGCGGGCAGCGCCTGTAAGGTTTGTGGTGGCAACCTTTCCTGTATCCTTTTCTGTCATGCCATAGGATTTCCCAAACTCCTTCATTTCGTCCAACCAGGACTCTGCATTCAGTCCGCCCCTAGATTTCCCATCAAACTGGGCCAGTTTCCTGTTTTTCCATATACTGGTTATGGCCGTATCAACCGTCTTACGGTATTCTTTGTCCTGGCGCTTGGGGTGCTCACCCGATGATACGGAGGACTCAGAGGTGGCTGATTGTGAAGATGTGGCACTGTCCCTTGAGGAACTTCGATGGCGTTTGGAACGGTGCTTCCGTCGTGCGGGTACAACACTTGGTTCAGGTGCAAGTGGCTGCTGGGGTGGTGGGCTTGGCGGCAACGGAGGTAACTCCGGTCCATCCTCCTGTACGTGTTGCGGTGGGTTGGCATTCAACACATAAGTTTGTAACTCGACTAATTGCCTCTTCATCAACATAAGTTCCTGCTCCGGTGTTAGTCGACTGGCATTCGAAGGTGTCTGCCAGGCGGCATTGCGTGCACCGTCTATATTGAGTGTAAGAAGGTATAATGCCACGGTTCTATTGCGATAGCAATAGAACCGACATTCCTTGGATGGGGACGCCCCTTCTCGCACTCTCTATTTATTCAGCCTCTTTTCATTGTTTCGTCATCGGCGTTCTCTTGAGCTAGTTTTTTCCTTCTCCTCTGTCTTACCAGCTTCTCCTTCACTTCTCTACTGGATTGAATCTGCAGCTTTGCTTCGATCCAATCAGGCTTTACTTCTACCGAATCATTTTGTTAAGCTTTTTAGATCTGATCGCTTTCCCTTTTCCTTCTAGAGTCAAACCCCTTTTTCTGTGATTTTTCCCTTTCATCTGGATCGAGTTGGGGCTCTGGCCTGTGGATTTGAGCGCTGGTTGCATGTCATCATGATCCTTGTGGATGTGGTGTGCAGAGATTATGGCAGGATGTTTGGGGGCATGGCATGGCTGCCGTGGTTGCTTCCCAAGTCTTCAGATGGCCAGGGTCTGCATGCTCTAGATAGAGTGCCTTTTTGCTGACAATCCCTATCCGGTACCCTGTTGAGCTCGGAGAGAGGCGGATGATGTTCCTGATGCCACGCTATGCTGAGATGCAGATCCCACTGTGCGTTCAAAAACCTCTGATTGTTCTGATTGTTTTGTGGGACTGAGTGATCTTGTCGGTGAACCACGTAAATGGTTCTTCTGAGTTGCCAGAAGTTTTGGGGGCGACTCTTGTTTAGATGCAGTATCTTTTATTGCTTTCAGTTTTTGCAGGTCTGGAGGTCATCTTGGAATCGATTTGACATGGCAGCATCAGGAGCTCAACTCTGAATTGAATGCTCTTTGGGATGGCTTTCCCTCACACCGTGCTGGAAGTCGGTTTGATTTGCAAGCGCAGGATACAGTTTGAGAGGAGATTAGTCAGCTCCAAGGTCATATAGTTCAAAAGCTCTGTGTACAACCGGATTCGGCTTAGAGGTCAGCTATAATCATTTTCTTTCGTTTATATTCTTGTGATCCAAAGCAGTAAGTATGGTTTTTGCGTTGGCTGTGCCTTGGTATTGATCTTGTGCCTGTAAATAAAATCCTTCCTCAATCGATCCCTGGCTGCAAAGATCACCGCCGATCACAACCGCTTCCACCTACGTCGGTGTTACAGATTTTTGGAGGGATACTAGGAATTGGTTTCCCTTGTTCTTTCCCTTGGCTGGGGATACCGGGTCTCCATTTCCCCTACAAGTTTATTCCTTGGATTTTTTCTAATGGTCATTTGCCTTCCTTTATTCTTCGGATTTTGTCTTTGACATTTTCCATATCGCTTCTTTTAAGCTTGTTGGTTCACGCCCCTTGGTTCTTGGACGCGCTTCACATTGTTCCTGTGTCGCTAGAGTATGGTTTCTTTTAGCATTGCGTTACTGCTAGCATTTTTTCACGGTTTCTTATCGGATTAACAACAGTGTTCTTTTTTCGGTTACGATCCTTTTCGACTACTATTGCATCTACATGTGCGCTATTCCAACGTCCTTTGACTAGGGGTGCCAAAACTGTAACATGCCTGGGCAAGGCCAAGTCTTCACGTTGTTGGAACCTGTTTAAGGTATGCGCTTTTGATATGTTTCCCACTTATTTGAAAGTCGCCTTCGTATGGTTTCTAACCTCGTTTGTTTCGTGTATCCCTTACGTTTGTTGGTTTGTCCCTTATATGCATTTTCTCTAACCTCGTTGAGTTGTATGGCCCTTACATATGTTCGATGGTGCCGTAGATGCATCCATGTTTCTCTCGCTTCGATGCCCTTGAATTGTTCGACATTTGCATGTTGTTTTTATCATAATAATGATGGTTGGTATTTCATGGATTTCGTCTGACTGTCTTTGTGTTATTGCATGAACCACTATGGGTTGTGCACTTTTTTGGAAATCAAGTTTTTATAGATTGGAATGCCCCTCAAATGCATGTTTTGCCTCCTCTTAGCACTAGGGTGAATTTCATAGGTTGGCACAGTTAACATCGTGCTCAATTATTAGTGCGGCTCATTATGGTGGTTAATCATTGTACCGTCAACATTGGTTTGGTTGCATAATTCCTCAAATTCTTCTCTTTGTTTCTCCTTACCTCGAAATGGTTCCAATGTCCCATGGCCCCATTATCCCGACATCCAGTAGTTCGTGATTAACAAGGGGTGCTTGCTTCACGTAGTTTAATGAGCTATTATGTCAATTATAGTTTCTCATTTTCTCGACGTGGTTTCGTTGTGCTGTGATTGCTTTACATAGTTTCTTGAGTTGTTTGTCACTTTTGGATTTTGTTATATGGGGGTTTTAGGGTGACCCCTTTTTGAATTTTTCTCTAGTACCATCTAGTCGAACCCCTCTCTTTATTTCTTTAATTTTCTTTTGTTGGATTGCCACATTTGCAACACCTTCTCCGTTTTTTCTCATTCCAGTGAACATGTTTGGGCATGGTGTTTTAATATTTGGCTAGGATTGGTGTGGTTTGGCTATATGATGGTCTTGTATCCCTTCGCCCTTTCCTTCGGTAGGTCGAATATACTTCATATTCAGCAGCTTCCTTCGATATTTGTTCTCTGCTATGCTCATGTTACTTTAGTTGTTTCTTGTTGCTTTTTTCCTATTTGCTCTTTAGTCATATTTGCGCCAATTATTTATCGTGCTCCACTTATATTTTTCATGGTTCCTTTTCCTCGTGCATACCACCTATTCTTCTAATCCTGTCGCCGTTCTCTTTTTGCTTATGAGCGTTTTTTGCTTTAAAAAAAAATCGTCTTTTCTATTGGAATGTTCCTTGTGGCTTGCATGTCTATAGTTACTGGTGGTCTTGCATGTTTTCGGAGTTGTTTATGATAATGTGTCTAGGTTATGCTCTTGTTCAGCAAACATCTGGTGTGAATGGAAGGTTTCGGAGAATTTTATTGGTCCTCTTTCACAAGTTATGGGATTTACAGTTATTGCTAACTCGTATTATATCATTACGTGATTTGTTGGTTTGTTGAATTTTTTCGTGACAGATGGTCTACTCTCTTCATTCTGACGTGCTTGTATTTTCCATTTGGTACTATGTTCATTTGCCTCGTCACTTCCGTTAGTTTTGTATTTCTCTATTATTTCTCGTCTTCTTTTTCCTATTTACTCCAATGACTCCATGACACTTTGTCCAGCTTCTAGTGCCTTTGCCCGCATACTCATTATTATATTTGGCTATGGTGTCAACAATTTTGGGTGCTCAATATTTTGGGTATCGTGGTTGTTCCTTCCAGATTGCCCTCACGTGTTCGTTCCAGTTGCAGGTTATGATCCATTCTGGTGGTCCCATGTGTTCTATGAATTTGTCAGTGCTTAGTAATTTTTACTATACTTTTGTCTCATTGGCATGAGTTGTCCTAGTTTTCATTTTTTCTTATTTCATTTTTGAGCATCTTTCTTCCTTGATTTTATTGTGGTGTTTGGTTTCACTTGTCCTGACATGTTCCATTTACTCTCTCTATGTTGCTTTGTGCAAGGTTGTCAGTTGTGCCCGTATTCTTGATTGCCTTATGTACTGCTTGCTCCTTTACTCATTTTTCCCCCGTTCTTGATTGCCCTCTACATAGTTCCTTTCTGCATTGAGACTTCTACATGGTTTATGCCTATATTTGAGGCACTCTTTTTCTTCAAATGCATGAGCATAAGATCCATTTAGCATGGTTCTCGTATTTTGCATTTTTCTTTTGCACGTTCAGTTCACTTGCCTGGTTTCACTTATGCTTTGCTTCGCATGGATAACTGATCCCTTGGGTTGTTTGCCCGTTGTTTCACTCGGTGTCTTTTGCACATTTTTTAGTCTGTTTTCTCACAGTTGCACAATTGTCCCTTTTGTTTTAAGTTACTCCGCTTCATTGCTTAATGTCCTTATTCCATTATTTCCATCCACTTGCCAGTGCTTCATCCTCTCGATTTGTTTTTTATCCAAGTTTGCTCATTTTGTTTTTCCGTGATTTCCACGTATTTTTTGCCTTTATTTCGGTTTGTCAATAGGTTTGTTTGTTTTTTAGGCATTTTTACTTTTGTCATTTGGGTATTTTTTTTGCCCTTCTTTACTCTGATTTTTATGTTTCTGTGTTTTTCGCATTGACCCTTTGTTATCTCCGTTTTAGATTTTGTTTCACTTGCTCCATATGACACATTAGCCTCATCTATGCATTGTTCCACTGATCCTTGTGGACTCGTTTCTCCCTTTCTTTATTCCACATTTTCAATTTATTCTATGAGATTTGACTTGCTCCATTATGGGTTGGTTGCGCTTCTTTTTACTTTATGCTTCTTATTATATGGCTCTATTCGAGTATGTATGTATTGTTCCCTTCATTAATTTCCTTTGGCTTGTTGTTTTGTTCAACTCTGATGATACTATTACTCCTTTAGTTGCATCAGTTCCTTCTTCGTTTTCTTTGTCTTCTTGCTCCTTATTTATTGCTAGTTAGGATAGTTCGGATTTATGAATCTTTGTTAGTATAGTATTTATTGGTGCATTAGTCATTGCCATCATTACTCTATTGATGTCGTCATGTTTATGGCTCTGTTGGTTGTTCCATGAGTTCCTTTTCTCATCTCTTACTGCTCTATTCCATCTTCTATTTTCATGCTCCTCTTCCATCTGTCACGGCATTGGTTCTCTTATGTCCTTCATGTATACATCCCATTCTTCGGATTCTGGCTTTACCTGCTCATTCTGCTTCTCTTGGCTCCTTACGTCTCTGCTTTCCCTTTCGCTCCATTTTCCTTAGTTTGCTCTTTCTTCCTTTTTTTCTCTATTTGCTTTGGTTGCTCTTTGTTCAAGATGAACCTTTCCCAGTGCTCGGGAACTCCTTCCTTGCCCCTTCTTCTTGTTTGTCCTATTGCTCGTTTATCTTTTTTATCTCATTATCCCCTCTTATCTCTTTCATCTCATCTGTTCCTTTGATATCTTGTATTCTATTCATCCTATATTGTTCTATCTATGATTTCATTTGTTCCATTCGCTTGACCTAGTCTGCTCATCGTTCTTTATCTGGATTCATCCCCTCTGTACCTTCACACTTGTGGCCGTTCCGCTTTTGCCATCAGCCTTATTTGTGTATTTTCTTTCATGTTATTCCAGTGACCCTTGCAGTCTCATTTCTCCCTTCTCATCGAACATATTTCATTCTGGCTTCTTTTCTTTCTTTGTCTAGGATAAGATTTGTTCCTCTTCTATCGGCCGACATAGATGTTGTCATAGGACCCATCCTAGGAATGCCACGGTTCTATTGCGATAGCAATAGAACCGACATTCCTTGGATGGGGACGCCCCTTCTCGCACTCTCTATTTATTCAGCCTCTTTTCATTGTTTCGTCATCGGCGTTCTCTTGAGCTAGTTTTTTCCTTCTCCTCTGTCTTATCAGCTCCCTTACCCTCCCTCCCTTGATAGTCTGTCTACATCTGACCGTATCTGTGTTTTTCTTCTTCTCATTATCCCATCTCTGTCTTCGTTTTCCACATTTTTGGGTCGCTCTGCATCCTCTAAATCTTCCATGGTTTCCGTTCTATGTTTTTAATAATACATATGTTCTTATCATTTCATTCTTATGATCTCTTTCTTTCTCGGCATAGATGTGGCCTCCGTGACTAAATGATTGTTCATTTTCTCTCGGATAGTATTTATTATTCATTTCCACAGGCGTGTTGTTCCGTCTATTTTGTGGCTCTGTGGTCGATAATTAGTTTCCCTCACCCTCCCTCCCTTGATGGTTTTTCATTTGATCGTGTTAGTTATTTCTTTTTCTATGTCCTTTAAATTTGCATTCTTTATTTCCTTGGCTTTAGCCGTCATGGCTCTAGTATTTTATTTATTCATTCATGTTTTCTCTCGGTGTGGCTTTGTAGCCTCTGAGTCAATATTCATTATTCATGTTTCTCTCGGCATGGTGCTGTTGCCTCCGAGATCATATTTATTGTTTTTTCTCGGCGTGGCGCTATAGCCTCCGAGGCAGCACTAATCGGTTGTTTTTCCCCGCGATGGTCATTCCGCGGACGGTTCCCGATTGGTCGGCTGTTATTTCTTTCTCGGCGTGGCCCTGGAGCCTCCGAGTCTTCTTGCCTATGGCATCTAACTCATTGATGGGTTATTTTTCTTTCAGCCTTGATTCTGCAGGATTGTTTAAGGCTTTGTGGTTGCCATAGTGCGTGGGGTCGTGCTTCAACTATTTGTTTGGGTCTCCTCAAAAACCCAAGAAGGCGTGGTTCTTCTTCCTGATGAGGAGCAGTCATCGGGTCTTCTTACCTTTGCATCGACCAAGTGGCGGATTAAATCATTTTTTATGTCGTATTCTTCAGTTTCATCATGCTCTCGATGATTGTCTAGTTTTGGAGCATTTAAAGTTCATATTTCTAAATTTATCTATCCCTAGTGAGGGATCCATTTGTACTCAATGTTTTTACAAAGCTCAATGAGAACACCACTTCACTGGCCGACATAGATGTTGTCATAGGACCCATCCTAGGAAGCAGAATTACAGTGACATCAAGTCTCACAAAAATGTCATATCGGATAGTATTTTAGAGAAAGTAGATAGAAGAGTACAACAGAAAAGATTTTTATTATCAGAGTCATTACATCGAAAGTCACTTACAACTTAAAGTTATATATCACAGGGTTAAACACTTTACATTACACAATTTTTTTGCAAGTTACACAAAACATAGGAAGCAGAACTGAATGGACCAGGCCTAGGGGTTCGCGAAAGGATACAAGATGGAGTAGCGAACGCTCTCGCGTACGGCTCTCACTAACTTATAGCGAGCCCAGGCTTGGACAATGACAGGTTGATAATCCAGTGTTGGGCTAATGATAAGGAGATTGAAGAGCCTCCTTAATGCATAGAAAATCTGCCACAGGTGATCGTTGGCATCCTCAAAAGCTTCGTGCCTTGACATGTCCCAATAGTCCCATGTGCGGCGAAGAGTCTGCTTCAGGTCGTTAAAGGCCCGCTCCCTGAGAATGTTAACTACCTCCATCCCCTTGGCTGGATCATAAGGCTCTCCCGGCTCTACTGGATCCCCCATCTCGTAATCATCTCCCCACTCTGGATACTCTGCATAACGCTGCCCATAATCCTGGTCAGGTGGCCCTGGGTCATCCCTTCGTATGTGGTCGGTAATTCGTTCCTCATATTCTTCGAGCGTCTCTTCTGCAAGACGATAGAAGTGAATATAGAACCTTGAACAATTTTGTTATACCCTCAATTCCACTAGATAGAAGAACCCATCATGGAAGAAAACAATTTTGGTTGTATTTATTAATATAATACTCCCAATTAATAAGAGGATGACCATCACAACTTACAAAATGGCTAAAGAAATTGCCAACCAAAACTTCACAACTACTCTCAATGCAAAATGCATAACACAATTATCTAGGAACTAGGTCCCTCCTCTTCGTCCATAGGCTGAGGAGGTGGACGATAACGCATCAAAGTGGCACTGGGGCTAGCGGAGAGGGCGGCTCGAGCTGTTGCCTCTGGTGGCAAGCAAGTGGCCAAAGGTGCCGCCACAAGGAGGCGCATATTAGTGCAGCCCGCCACGTCCCCCAATGCTGCTATAGCCAAATCCCTACGGACCAAAGTAATGGTAGTGGCGTGGTAGTCTATCTTCTTATGGCCCGCTGAAGTGGATATGGCTCGGAGCGCCCACCAAGAAGCTTTAGAAGAAGGCCCTAGGTTCTTGGAGAAGAACAACACCTCTCCTTGCCGAAAGGCTGAGAGAAAGAACCGGGGCACATGGTTGCCCATTGCCCTAATCTGAGGATCTCTGGAGGTCTCCGCTTCCTTTTCCAAGTTCACGGGGATCTCCTCCTCCTCTTCATCTTCTTTGTCATCCCTAAGGCTGACCTTGGTGTCCCAAAGGTCTTCCACCTCTTCATCCATACCTCCCATGGTAATTTGCAAAGGCGGATCTGAGAGAGGAGGCCGTATCTGGGCCGCAAAGTGCTCCTCCGGAGGCTGGGGTGTGTCACTCAATAAGAACTGCCGAAGTGACAAAAGAGTCTCAACGGGCTCTAGTTCTTCGTGCCAATATGCCAACAAGTCCTCGACTGGTGAGGGATACACAACCGGTGTGGTAAAATCGATGAAGTCATCTTGACAGTACTCAGCAAGGTCATAAAGAACCTCTATCTTCTTGCGGCGGATCCCAGTAATGACGCGGTAGGCCCACATAATGTCCTCAAAAATCAGGTACTCTTGGTTATTCACGAGTACTGTAGGAAGAAGGTTTAGCCCTTCGAGCTTGAGAGATTTCTGTCGACTGGCAGGGGCTTCGGTGGCAAGTTCCTTCCACCTTACAATATCCTGCTCGTCGACGACTTCGTCGTCTTCTGGGTCAGGAGGTACAGGAGTAGAGGAATGCTCAGCAGCTATCTCCTCATCCTCAATATACTGGTCCATGATGATGGCCAGTGCAAATCGGGCCTCAAAACAAATTTCCTGATCTATTGTAACAATAGGGAGGTCAGTCCCTCTTCTCCTTATTCCCTTGATGACATTCCGGGCGTGCTCATCATCTCCTAGCATTTCAAGCAAAGTGTGGATGTCGAGATAGAGTTATGAATCATCGTCGTTGTAGACACTTGCAGGTACAATCTCTCTCTTCACGGTAGAACTGAAGGAAGGCGGCATAATCGGGATGCGCCTGCATATTAGAGATAAGGTCTACCTGCTAGAGAAGATAAGGGTGAAGAAGGTCAAAGGGGACCGCGGGGTCCCAATGCTCTCCATCTAAATACCACTGCTGCAAGGTTGGGCGAGCCATGAGGGTTGAAGGCGCAAGGGAGGAGAAAGGAGGCGCTGAGAGCAAGAAAGAAAAGTAAAACCCTAATGGCCAAAAAGGACTTTATACTTTTTTTGGCACGTTTCCCAAAATTATTATTGAAAAATAATTATTTAATTAATAATTTTTTTTGAATTCACACCAAGTGGTAGGGAAAAAAAACATTTTTTATACTCACAACTTGAAAATTTGGAATACTTTACATAGACAAGTGCACAAAATTTTTACAACAGAAAGAAGATAGTCGCCTAGTCACCGAAACTCCCCTCGGATCCTTCGTGCTAGCTGGAGCTCCTTGGGCATGATGGTGACCCTCTTTGCATGTACAGCGCAGAGGTTGGCGTCGCTCAAAATCTCGATGAGGTAAGCCTCGGCAGCCTCCTGGAGTGCGAGGATTGCAAAGGCTTGGAACCTCAGATCAGTTTTAAAATCCTGGGCAATTTCCCGTACAAGCCGCTGGAAAGGGAGCCGGCGAATCAATGGCTCAGTAGACTTCTGGTACTTACGTATCTCCCGAAGTGCTACCGTGCCTGGTCGGTATCGATGGGGCTTTCGCGGCTTGAGGGTCGCCTTCAGCGATGGGAGGGATTTCCCACCCGTTGTTGGATGCTTTGTCCGCTGGATGATCTGCTCACGTCTCTGGGCCGATGTCTTCTTGGCGATGGCGGCATTCTTTTGTAATCGGGTCTTGTAACCTACACCCCCCTTAACGGGTTTGGTGTTCTTTCTCTTCAATGTCATGTTGCCCCACTCCGTAGCCTTCCTATTCTTGGCGGCGCCCTCCTCCACAGGTTGATCTTGTTGCTGGCCAACAGTTGGATCCACCGTTTGGTTGATGTTCTGGTCAACGTTCTGATCCCCCTGTTGATCAACTTGCTGGTTTTGGCCGTCCTCTGCTTCCTTACGGAGCCTCTCCTCTTCATCACCCCCTAACATCTGGTGCAGGGTGTGAGGGAAGGTCGGCTATGGCGGGAACAAAGCTCGGGTCCGGCGGCTATGGCGGAGAAGGTCGCCCAGAAGAAACACGCTTTAAAAAGTAACTTAAATTTGAATTCCAACGTTCACTTTTTATTTAAATTTTTTTTTCAAAATTTAAAAAATAAAAAATAAAAAAATTAAACAGGCGCATATAAAAGTACGCGCGACCGTATGGGGCGCTGCGTTACTTATACGGTCTTAACTTTTCGAACTAAACACCTCCGAGGACAGCAGCGCCCCTTTCGATTTTTCGGCGGCCTGTTGTCTTTTTTACCTCGGGAGACGTGCCCCTTAGGGTATTTGGGAGGTGCCCAATCCATTGGAGCCGTTTTCGCCTTCATCCGAGCTACCTACAAGAAGTTATAGCTCTTCCAAACTTGGGTCTTCCAGTCGCCCTAACTTCTTAAGAACTTACATCCTATTACGTTAACCTAGCACAAAACCAAACATCAGAGAGCCAAACAACCACACTAACTTAAACTCTCTCTCCTTACTACCGAACTAGCGAGTTAGGGTTTGGTCAGTGCTATGATTTCGAGTAACTGAAATCACGGCTCTGATACCACTGTGATGCTCCCTGAACATATACGACACTCGGACGTATACATACGGGGACTTTCCCCTCCCATGGCGACCAACTCGCCACGAGCAGGGCCCTCCGTATAGCTCGGGCTATCTATAGAGAGATGCTCGAGCGAAGGACACAGAGGGGTCATTCGGCCCACGCCTTCAATGGGACTCCTACGTCGCGGAAGCGTGAATACAAGGTTAGCACACAGCATAATCATATCATAATTTACCACCACGAAGGGTGGCACATCCATCCAAGTGACGACAACAAAGAATATGCATCTAATACTAAGGAAAACACCCCAAACCCATGGTTCTACCCCGGCTCAGACTCCAGTGAGGATCGACTGACGGCTAGGTCTCAAGAGATCAGCAGACCGAATCTTGACATGGCGCTATCGGCATAGAACATCGGCTAGGGTTGTCCACTCCATCCGCCCCTCCCACACACTTTGGATGGAGTCGAATCATGCTATGGCATCACTATAGCCTTCCCTGACACGCAGACTCAAGGTATCACCCTACTGAACCTACTACAGGTTCATGAAGCCCCGTCCCGATGAGGCAGGCCTGGGAGGCCCCTTCCAAATCCGCGGTTTCCATGGGTGAGCTAGAGAATACGCTGCATCGCATCAGCCCCCCGCATCATGCATGCGGAGCTTACTCACCCTAAATCTACTCAAAGTGCAAGATGCTCCATACGGATCACACCTCTACACCCGGGGAGTGTCGGACCCGTGCAGGCCCTCGTGGCCGGACCTGCCATCGGCCTAGCCCATGTAGGGAGTCTCGAAGCCTTTATGTTAGGGCAAGACCCCACCCCCACTTCACCACTGTGTCCCTTGTTTGGTGCTAAGCCATTCCATAGCATCCACGACTCGGTGGTCTCTTGTGCACAGGCCGCATTTAATGGGAATATTATAGGGCTCTATCTAGGAGCATACTATCATACATGAGCTCAGAGGTCTCTACCCCCCTTATTTCCCCCATTTCCAGAGTAATACTATGCAAAGAACTATCAATCCATCCTTTAAGAGAAAAACCAGAATCAGAATATAAAGAGAACTTACCTTCACAGCCAAGGGTTAGCTCCTACGAGTAAAACACAGAGAGAACAGATAAAACAACACAACAAGTGCCCAAAAGGGGCGCTACCCTAGAATATCAGCCTATACTAGCCACCTACCTGAGTTCCTGCTGGACCCGTTATCGTTTGGCGCTTCCATCTTCCTGGGACTTGACGTTTAGCTCTGGCTACACAGGTACGTGCTAGGCAAGGGTGGCGCTCAACTGGGTGAAGGTGGCGCTCAACATGGCAAAGGTAGATAGGCGCTCAGCTCCTCAAAGGTGGCGCTCAACTCCTCTTGGTCGATTATGGCTGATATGGGGGGGTGGTGATCCACCTTGATGGCTTCAATTAGCATCACCATGTTAGCCAATCGATTTTGGCCAGGTGGCGCCTTCCCAAACCATAATTAACTTAATTATCCCTTTTAAATATTAATTCCTTAATTATAGGTTATTATCCTTAATAATTAAATTAGCATAGCTAATTTAATCCCTTTTAGGCCAACCCCCTAGGTTACCATACCCCATGGTGGCGTATCTATACTGGGTGACGTATCAATATATTTATACGTATACCGTATAAATACTTGGAACGTCACAGCTACTTTGGCAACTGTTAAAAGAAGTTTCTTTTGGTCAAAACTTGAAAGAGTGTTAAAAAGTATGTTGGTAACATGCCTGATTTGTCAGCAAATAAAAGCTTCTACTGGTAAGCCTGCCGGATTAATACAACCTTTGCCTATTCCAGAAAAACCATGGAAGCATATTACCATGGATTTTATTCAAGGGTTACCAAAGACCATTCATAAGAAGGATCAAAATTGAACAGTGGTAGACAGGTTGTCTAAACAGGTTCATTTTATTCCATGTAAGTCCAACATGACTGCGCCGCAAGCAACCAAAATTTTCTTAAAGGAGATATTTAAGATTCATGGAATGCCAGATGTAATCATAATGGATAGGGATCCTCTATTCTGTAGCAGGTATTGGGCTGGACTTATGAAAAACTTAGGCACGACTTTAAAGTTTTCTACAGCCTATCATCCTCAAACGGATGGCCAAACTGAAGTTATGAACCGTGTTATTGAAGATATGCTGAGAGCTTATGTTGCAGAAAGGCAAAGCCAGTGTGCTGCTGCTTAGCAGCGATGCCTTCTCCGTCTGCACCATCCGCCCTTCGCCGCTGTGGGCAGCCGCTTTGCTAGACCTCACCATCACCTCCCTATGTCTACAGAAATGTAAAATCTTGCTCTCCTCGCTCTTTCCTCAGAGTTCTGATCATATCCGATAGCAGATCCGGCCAATTTTCGCCCTTCACAGTCTAGAGTCTGTTAGTTCTCTGCTCTCTTTTGCCTCTGCAAGCAGCGATGGCTGCTTTGGGCTGCATGTGCTGCCCAGGCTTGAACGAACCACTGAAATGTGCATGTATTTGCACATTTTGGTGTATTCAATGTTTATATGTGAAAATTCAATGGTTTAACAATGGTTTAAACTTAAAAAAAAATACATAAGGTTACACTTAGCGATAAGGTTACAACTATGTTAACCAACGACATAATTTAATACATGTTAGGGATAAAGTGGAACAATGTTGTGGCATTAAAAGGATTAGGGCACAATTTGAACGTAAGAATCCAAATGGCGAGCGATGACATGGTGATGGCAGATGTAGCTGAAGAGGATCTCTTTGAGGCTGCTGCAGAGGGACGTGCTGACGTTCTTCGAGGATTGTCAGTCAAGTCCTTAGCTCTTAAAAATGAGGATGAGCGGACCCTTCTTCATGTCGCAGCTGCTGCAGGACATGCCCAGGTATTTTTTCTGCATTCGTATTGTTCTTTGTGTATATAAAAGTTCATCCTGAAAAGAAAGTCTTGTAGGTTTTGTTGTTTAAGGATCCAATCACGTTGTAGGAAGATAGATTGACAAACTCTTCCAAAGCATTGACACATAACTAATTAATGTATGCGCTGCCTTGGAGATGCGTCCTGCTTGCGAATATTGGATGTTCAAGATAAGTTCTCGAATATTACTGCCTATTATTTTAATTTAAGATCATTGTCCAGGCAATAAATGCATCATGAAACACAGTTTATTTTATAAGCAGTCGAGTCCTGAGGTTTCTTCTTAATGTAATATAGGTTTCCTAGTGGTATGATACTGACGCTTTTATTCTTATTCTGGAAGTAGGTAGTGGAGATGTTATGTAGAAACATTGATCCGTTGGCAAGTGGAGTAAATTCGAGCGATGAGGAAGGCTGGACTCCCCTTCATTCGGCTGTTAGTAGCGGGCACGTTGATGTAGTCAAGGTTCTCTTGCTTGCAGGTAAATTAGAAAACATGGAAGTACGCAGTTTCTGCCGGTGGAATTGGAGCCTGAGACATTAAAAATGTACAATCTGATCAGAGCAAAATTTAACAGTCTTGCTTTCTGCCACATCATGGATAAGTGTGTCCTGGTACCAAATTAATTGCATGACTTGAACCATAAAGAACTACTGTGGTTGGGCACCTGTTCTTAACCTCAACCATGGATCGTGGCTTTTATTTCCTGAGGCTTTCTGTTATGCAGGTGCAGATGTTATGAAGGATAACAAAGGAGGACGAGCGGCTCTTCATTATGCTGCAAGCAAGGGTCGTACGCATATTGCCCAACTGCTGATAAATCATGGAGCTAAAGTTAATCAGAAAGATAAAGTACGATATTACAAAATACATTGGCTCGGTGGTTCTGGGTAAATAGTCCTCACAGTTTTTTGCATCTTCTCTACTTTATATATGCCCATCCCATTCAGTTTGGATGCACATCTTTGCACCGTGCTGCAAGTGCTGGCCATTTTGAGGTATGCGAGCTATTATTAGAGGAAGGTGCCAACGTGGATGCAGTTGACAATGGTGGTCAGACTCCCCTTATGCATGCCACTGTATGTGGGCATGACCAGGTACCTTTTGATTTTATGGCACATGCATCTGGTCATTTACTCTTGGATAACATTTAAACTATTTGCTCTTATCATGTAGGTTGCACTGTTGTTGATTAGACATGGAGCAGATGTGGACATAGAAGATAAGGAAGGCTTTACTGTTCTTGGGCGTGCATCAGCGAGTCTGCGAGCTACGCTGATTTCTGCAGCAAAAGTGATGATGGAGGGCTGATCTTTGCAGCACAAAGTTTGCCTAGATAATATAATGTATGTATGGCACCCTTGTAATTTATGCAAAAGCTGCTCGTTATGTGTTGAATTTAAAGCAAAGAAACAGCGATAGGAAAAAGAAGCTAACCACAAAAGGGATAAGTAAGATGCAAATGGATCAGGAATTCAAACAACATGATATTGAACTGGTACCTCTTGTGCAACCTAGATAACTGGAGTAGAAGCGATGAAAGAATGAACTAGATCATCTCTTGTATAAGTTCGACAGGGATCTCTTTTGATTACGACTGGTAACAGAACTAGAGTTCAATGCATTAAATGGAACCCCAGTGATTTGGCAGGACCTAGATTTTAGCTGATTTGCTGCTGCTTTTACACCCCATTTAGACATGCAAGAACCAAATCAATCATTCGAATGTTTTTTATAACTTTAGCTTGGCTAATGCTATCATCATATCTGCTGCCATTTTGGCTGTAGGGCAATAAAATAGCGGGGACTTAGGGATAATGTTTTGTTACTGGACATTACCTGGGGTAAGGGCCTGGAAGCCCGTATTGCAATAAGGGTTGAATAACAGCCTCGTTATGGGCCAGGAAATGGCCGAGGTCGTACCCAGCACGCGCAATGTGCAGTACGGCTGAGGCTATTTCCTGGCCCATAACGGCTTGTGTAGAGGCTGTTATCAGACTTAACAGCCTGGCCAGAGATTTTTATTCCGACAACAAGATCTTCCTGCTTGAATCAATGTCTGAGATTCATTTTTAGAATGAAAATCTGGGGACAGGCTGTTAAGTTATATTCTTGCATCACAAGGATGTTCAGTATTGCTCAAGATAAAAAGATCAGGGGAATGTAATGGGCCGTTCACATGATAGCTTTTTGGGTCAGCAAATGTAAGCAGCTGATTCCGTGCTGCTTCAGATACCTCCAGCTGAATCAGCCACGTGGGTAGCATCCCGCGACAGCTGAATCCTTATAATGGGCTGAATTTTTTCTGGCTCAGCTCAAGTTCAGCAAGGACTCAGCCGTCCCACCGGCAATCTGTCCATGTGAACCCAGCATAAATCAAGTCTTCATCTAGAGGTTATCAAAGTTCTCAGTGATACTTTCATCCACGGGAGTGTTGCCACCTGGAAGTGGAATGGAACGACACCTGCTGGAACACTTTGAAACCAAAGCACCCGACTTTAAAAAAAGAAAGACGGCCGATTTAGGTTTTCGTAAGCGAAAAAAAATAAAGGGTTCCTCCTCGAAAAATCCGACTATTCTTACAAGGCCATCTAAAAATGTCTAAAAATGTCTTTGACGATTTTTCGGAAGAGGTAATTTTAAAGGACCAAAATTTCGCGGGCGAAAATTTTCTCTCGGCCGCCAGCGATCATAAGCCGAAGCGGCGAGCCGCGAAGGGCGCCGGCCTGCCGCCCTGGCGGCGCCGTAAAATTTCTCCCGAAATTTTCAATCCCTTAAAATTCCTTGACGAAATTTTGACCAGCTTCAGATTTAGCCCGCTTAAGTGGCGGATCTTCGTTTCTATAGCGCTTCGGCCTTCAATTTTGTTTTACATCGATTTTTCCTTTCGATTCGGTCGTTGTCTCAGCCAGATGCACAAAACAAGCTTGGCTATGGCCTCCGGTTCTCTGTATGCCCTTGTCTATGCTTGTTCTTATGAATGGTGGCTAGCCCTGTGCTGGCCCTCCGGAAATAGATAAAAAAGCATCGATCCGGAAATAGTTTCTGGCTGATGCATTTTTTAGGGCCTCTGCAGTGAGGAGGCGGCGCCGCCCAAAAACCCCAACACTACGTCAACAGAAAATTTCGATGTTTAAAAACCTGCTGAAACAGGGCGAAATCTGAAGGTGGTTAAAATTTCGGCTGTAAAAGCAAAAAGTTTTGATAGAATACACTATAAATTTGCAATATTTGAGTTTGGTATTGGGCCTTCTCGCAATGGTTGGGACTATGATTTTGGTGTCGCAGCTTAATCGCGTTTAGTGGTCACGTTGCTTCTAACGTGAAGGATGAAAGAAGAAACAGATGGGATAAATATATGGTTTGATCTATGTAATCTCCCATCAAAGAAATCCATCGTCACCGCCTCCCAGCGCTGCGGCCACAGTTCTTGCAAAGTGTTGGAATTCCAGCTCTGCATATTGTCAGTCATTGTTTAGCCAGATTCTTAGGAAGCCGCTGTTTACCTAGATTCCGCTTCTTATGAAGCCGCTATTTACCCAAATTCTTAGATTCAAGCTAAATCCGCTTGTTAGGAAGCCGCTTCTTAGGTATCTGATCGCTGCCCAGATTTGGGGATGGTTTTCTGTTTTATGGATGTTTTATGGATGGGCGGATTCTGCCTGTCCGGTTTATACTATGGCAGGACGGCCATGGCTGTACGATGGCAGGACGGTTTATACTGTGGCAAGACATGCCATAGCTATGCTTCCTTGAAGCCATAAGTTGGATGGACGCTTGACCTGTGTGAAGCTTTATTTGTTTTGTCTCAACCATGGGTATGAAAGTGACCTATGAAAGTGAAAAAACATTTTTTGGCAAAAAGATATTAGCCGTTGATTTGATATGATGCTCGGAATATGCTGAAGATCAATAGTTCATACTCAATCCTAAAAACAAAACCCATAAACTTGGAATATTTGAAGACCCATAAAAAATGCACTTTCAAATATTATTTTCGGTAGTCTTAAATATAGGGAAGCATTTTTACTAGTTAGCTACATCACTATTTTTTAGCCCGAAGCGAAATAATATGTTGGGAGTTTGACTTGTGCTAGGGAACACATGAGGGGAAGAGGCTTTTTAGCGGGAAACGGCAGACAACGCCACCACGGACTGAAACAACCTGCAACCTCTGGTGGGTTCTCACATGTGGTCCATTGGTAGGGGCCATTATTTTGTTGTGGATTTTTGCCCGATGTTGCTTGTAGGGGCCATTCTTGGTAGTTATTTTACAGATTGCAGGAGCGATTCTTTGCGGATTGTTGAAGCTTACATCTTGGTTGCAAAGAATATGCCATGACTTGCTTAGCATTAGCATTCACTGGATTTTGCACCTCAATTGTCCACCCCGATCCTTATATATCCAGTATGAATGGACCACAGAAATACAGACAATGGACCAGAAACTCACCTCAATGGACATGGTTGTGTTGATAAATTGACCACCTCTGTTACACCATTAGATAATAATTGCACCAGCAGTGCTTGCTCTACCGTGGCATTGGACCTCCCCTGCACTCAAATTGGCATGTTTTCTACTAAAATAGCTTCTCAATTCCTGTTGTGGGATGGAAGGTAATGATCCTTCTTAATCTTTATAGGCTAACACCCATGCATCCCCCCTGCAACAACCCAACAAACACATCAGTCTATGAGTTTGGAATGTTAGACAACAGCATTTGCTGTTGTTTAACATTCCGAACTCAATTGCCACAGCATATCCTTATACCCTAGAGCTTGGGTGCTGTAGCTCAGCTGACAACAAAAGCTTTGACCTGCGTTAGAGTTAGAGTTGTAAATCTTGATTAATTTAGGCCATTGGATTATTTTTTGCTCAATCTGAACGTTTATGCAAGGGTCCTTTTCTTAGCTAAATGAATTGTTTGCATATATGAATATTGTCGCGTCCAGGATCCCACTTCTATAATATTATATATCACACCATTGAATATCACTAGATGTGAAGCTAATCATTAAATAGGGCAGTCGTTGAATTTAATACTTGCATGTTCCTTTTCTTTGAATGATAACAACACCAAAACAACATCTCCCATGACACACCAAAATAAAAAGTTTCAAATGTTTTTTTCTTATACAAAACGTGGTCGCGATAACATCATCTCTTGAATATTTTCATAAAAGCTTATTGCATTACAATGATATAGGATAAAGTACATAATCAGAATGATCAGCTGGATAGAGGGTATGATTTGCTGCTGTGCAAATCATATTTTAATCAAGTACGGAACTCTAACAATTCGCCTAGAAATCTGTTGTTTTGACACAAAAAACTCAAACAAATATGAGCATATCATACATATTTAGGAAGATCCCGGGGAGAGCTCTCCAGCGCAATAAAGAACACACAAAATGGAGTCTGGATTGAAAAGTTATGATAAAAACTATATTACATTAAATCTGCACTTTGCAAAAAGGTATCCAGATCGAAAAGTACAAATTATCATAGATCTAGCAAATCATATACCAATGAAAAGCTCTCTATATAAGCTTTCCAATGAGCCTAAGATCATCTAAATCTGACCTCTATACAAGTTATGAGCACAGAAACAATTGACATTATCTCTCTAACTATCTCTCTAACGCTTCTCTTCTTTATCTATTTTTAGTGACTTAAATATTACATACAATGGTTTGGTAAAAAAGAACCTCTTATAAAATTCTTATTTTTGATTAAAAACTTTTCTTCCCAACCAGAAATTTGTAAAAAGCATTTGTAAATCTAATCTCTTATACTAACATTTACTTGGGTATTTGCAGAAAAACATCATTAATCCCATATGCTAAAAGTCCAAATAAGTGTTCTAAATGCTAAAACACAGAAAATTATTCCAATGATGAGGAATAGTGGTCAGATAATGTGCGATCGGATATTTAAAACCTTAACATTGTCAAGACATTGTCTTTACTTCATTTGCTCTTTGAGAACTTTAGAAATTGTTTGACGTTTTAATGAAACTTATGTAGAATATTATTGTCTTAAAGTTGATGTACTTCATCTTATTGTGCGCCACATGCTCTATTTTCTAAATGTCATGGTCACTTGGGATCTGTATGGACCAAGACCAAGTCCATATATAATGAAAGTGTGCTTTATTAGAGGGGTGCTACTGCTTACCAATCTGGCTAAATGAACTTCACGATTTCAAGGTTTTGATTACCATTCCATGAGGGTAACTCTCTATGCAATATCACCTTGTTTCTTTTCTGTTTTCCCTTTGCTCTTCTAACTAAGCTGATTCTTCTAAGTGATTTCATTCTAACGAACTAGGGCCAGCAAAGCCCATAGTTCTAGAGATTCTTGCTTTTCGAAAGCAACTTTTTCCTCAGAAAGAGTGCAGAGACGAGAGACAGAGATCTTGGCGGAGCATTGTTTGGGTTTTCTTTTTGTCATTCTAGGACTTCTTGCGAAATGATAACATAAGATGAATATTGAAATCGCCCCGTGCCTGTTTTGTTGTTACGGCTCAATGCCGGCTTGGGGGAGCGGCTCAGGCTCAACGCACTTGGCTAGTAAATAACTTGTCAAGGGTAGCTTATTTCATAAATTATGAACCTTGGGTGGGGAGGGGGGTAGATTATCTTCCTATATATATGATTACTAGCAAAATAAAAAGGACTTTTCAGGCAAAAAAAAATCCAAAAAAAAAAATGTTTTCAGGCCAAAAAATTATATTTGGAATCAGAAAATATTTCCGGCATACGCCTCCCTCCTAAGCCCGACCCTTTGTGTGTCGTCCATATCCCCATATCCCCTGTTTTTCCATCATTTTTATGACGGAATTCCTCTTCCAACATGAATCTGTATGAATCTGTATGAATCTGTATGAAGGGTAAGCTTTTTGCCTAAACCTAGCAAAAGAACGAGCAGAGCCAAGAATCGTGGGTGTATCTGCAAAGCGCTCCCATCCCAGTTCTGTGCTGGACCAACATGCCTGAAAGGCAAAGGCCTGGACTCTGTTGCTGCCGGATTATCACATGCTTGCAGTTTGAAACAGTAACCCGGCCAACAAATAATCTGATTTAGCACAGAGCTCCTTGCAGAATCTAAGGCGAGTGGAGAACTCGGCACTCAGCCTAATATGGGTAGTTTCATTTCAAGCTCTAATATGCACTTTGCAAATAATAGCCCTGCCGCATGAATTAAGGAGCTGGGTTTCTTGCCGTTCCTAATTTGGCTTTGTCGCCCAATTTATGCCTCGATTGCTGCGACCCATCATGTTTTTTTATTCGTATTCTTTCATATTCTTTGAGAATTGGCTTCAGGAACTGAGCCCATGATGAAAAATCCATGGAAAAATAACACCTTTCCATCATGCAGCATAGCCTGATACGGATTTAATCCCTTTCAGGCATGGGTTCTGGCGTCAAAAGAGGGCGATTGGTCTGGAGAATCAGTGATTTCAATAGAACTGGCAAATGGCAGGGGTCTGAAGCTCAATTTTAGCGGCTTCAAGCAACAAAAACCACATTCAATAAATAGTGAACTTTGCTGGGACATAGAAATCGCCCCTCTGGGTTATCTGAATCAATACTTCCGTAAAAAAAAACCGTGCTTTTAATTCTACCCATAGCTACATAGCTACGACACAATTAGAGTAGCTAAAGGCGTGCAACTCAGAAGCGAAACATATAAACAATCTGGCCATAGCCAGAAGGAACTCAATTGCAGTCAAACTCTAATCTAAATCTCAAACTAAATAAATCATTGTTTTGTTGTCTCAAAATTTTTACTCATGATTTAAAATGTTGTTATCCCTAATGGTATAGCATATATGTTGTTGCCCTTGATAGTATAGAGCTCTTTACCCATAGCATAAAATATGTCATCACCCCTAACGCCTTAGACCTATTTATCAATGCCCTTAGGCATAAATATATCATCCAATCCAATGGTGTCCCTAACCTAGGAAATACTAGGATGCACCATAACCTTAGAACTAGGAAAACATGCTGACGCAGATACATGTTGGTGCAATATAAATGTAACATAGAATCTCTCCATGTAAATTAGGGGCATTGCAAATTGTTTTCCAGAGTTTGGAGTTGTTCATATTCACCAACTAAGCTCGCATTATGCCTAATGCATGTTTGCTATATTTTGGCGCATTCATTTGGTCTGATAGAGCAATCACCAGGACATAAAGAGGTGTTGCATATGTAACTAGTGCGCGACATGTAGAGGGATGCACGTCGCGCACTTGGGTTCGACCCCCAGGGGTGCCAAATTTCTATCTTCTTACATATATCATTATTGCTCCAGCTTCCAAAATTAAACAAATAAATTCCAAAATGTTTATATTTGGAACCTGATTTTGTTTTCCAGTAGGAGGCATCGTGCCAGTTGCAGTGTGCGTGGGGATTATTGTCATGCTCGATTTGCAATTAGCATACTGTGAAATGTCTTATGATCATCTGTCCAAGTGCCTCATCCAACAAACTAAATCTTCTCTTAACAACTATTAGAATAAAAGTTCTAGATCCAAATTGGAGATCGCATTTGGGTCCGACTGCCATGGGGGCATACATCATAGATCCAAACTGAAGATCACAATTGGGTTCAACTACCAGCAGTGCATACGGGGCTGGCTCCGCCAGCGCTAAATTCTTGTATTTTATAAGCTATGAACCGTGTGGCTTAAAATTAAAATTTAATGTCGTGGCTGATAACGGGTCGCGAACCCTTCAACCCGAAACTACCCGAAACTGTATCAGAGCCAAGAAAGGCTCTCGGATCTGAAGGAAAAGGCCGAGTCCAGCGTGATAAAGGCCGAATCTACTATTTCCAGCCGATTCTCCCCTGCCGCATCTATTCTACCTTTACCAAGCTAATTTTACAGTAAAAGGGATCCGACCTTTGGAAAAGGTTTCTCACACTGTTATAAATACTTGTTGTCTTCTGTGATGAGGGGGGAGTGATCCGCCTTAATCCTGAGTCAGAGTAACCATTCCCATCGCCACTGAGTTACAATTTAGCCTTTAGTGAATAGAATTTCAAAAGCAATATATTGATTTCTTGTTTGTCCTGAGCCCGGTTGGGTGGTATTTTGATCTCCTAAAGATTGGAGTAATTGTGAAATCTCTTTGAGTTATTTGTTGTTATTTTGTTGAGTTATTTCTGTGTCCGTATCAATTCTGGTATCAGAGCCAGCCTTTCCTAGAATCTGGGACGATGGCTCATCGTTTTAATATTCCTGAAGATCAGTACCAGCAGGCATTAAGAACTGCTGATTTCATTGCTACTCATATAAAGTTTCCACCGCCTACATCTCCAGAAGATTATCAGCATAAACTAGAGCAGATCGCTCTACTTTATGGATTTCTATCCAGCAGTGTTCAGCTACCACTATTATCCAGATATCCCCCACCTGCTAATCCACCACCACCTGAAAATCCGCCACCAGTTAATGCCAATCCAAATCCTCTGATGGCTACAGAATCTGATTCTCAAAATAAAAAGAACAAGGCCCTCAAATGAATGCACGGTATTATTGTAAGCAAACTCTAGAAGATAAAGATATTCTTGCCACAGGGCCGGTGCCAACGGGCGCATGCATGAATCCGCCGTCATAAGGCCGTCATAAAAAAGGAATCGAAATTTGAAGCATAAAAATCGTCTCTCTTGTGTTTGACGAACACAGTGATGGCTACACAGGGGTAAACGCCATCACAGAGACGGCAGCCAGAGCCAGGAGCCAAATGTCGATAATCCAGGAGCCAAATCCAGGAACCAGATAATGCAGCAGTAGGTGCGGCAGATGCAAGACCCAGACGCAACAGATGCCCTGCTGCAACCTCTTGCAACTCCACTTGCAATATCCGGCAACCCTACTGCAGCCAGGAGGTCGGATGCATGCCCAGGAGGTCGGATCCATGCCCGCGACCAGAAATGGAAAAACCTAATTTCTATATCGAACCATTACAAAAAAGCCACTTAAAAAAAAAAAAAGGCAATCACCAAACCCAACCTTTGCCCGAAATCATATGAACATCTACAGCAAACCTTATTGGTGGCACCTCCAAAAATCTAGCAAAAAATCCAGGTGGTATGAAGAAATCCACATATGTATGCACTGAGTGGCGTGCAACTTGGACCGTTTTTCTACGGTAGTCTTATTTCTAAAAGTCATATATTTTATCAAATGATCCAAGTGTAGACGACCAAAACTCGACCTCTAAAATGTAAACCTAAGAACATAGCAACACATGGGGTTTACATTTCGAAGGCCATATCCTAGTCTCCGTGGACGTTAAAAAATCTATTCTATTCTATTCTATCTTGCACTGTGTCATCATCTGCATCTGACATTTAAAATGTTACAGAACAACCATTTGTATATCATTGCCTTATTATCAAATCTGGAGATCTCTGCTGTGTTCTTTTTCACCATTCACCTTATTCCATCAAGGAGATGCACCTTATTTTTCTTTGGTAGTTACAGAATCTTTGATGGTGTTGACATCAGAGATAGGTTTATCCTCATTCCCACTCAATGTATGTTGTATTGTATCTACTTAAAATATCTTTACCCTTTCTCTTTTTTCAGGCGTGACTTTTGGAATACAAAAATGTGTTTTACGGGCAAACGTCCTTTTTCCGGCTATCTTTTCCTTCCTCTTGCTTTCATGCAAAAATTTTGAGAACTTTGAAACGCTCCCGTGTAACGTCTCGGGGGGTGGATGTAGCTTTCATGATGGCCGGCTGGGTTTCAATGCAATCGGCTTCCTTAATTAGGGTAGAAAAAAGAGGGGTTAGAGGGAGCTTGAAGCTAGAGCAGTTGCTGGAGTGAGTTGGAGACGGTGCAATTGGTTTTCGATGGTTCTTGCCACATCTCTTACTCTATATTCTCTCTGATCCGTCCCGTTTCTCTACCATTTTTTTTGTCTCTTACATTTTTTTTGCTCATTCTATCTTCAGGAGGAGTGCCTCCATTCCCGTTTAGAGTTCGGAGGGATAACATAAGAGATCCTTGCTGCTTATTCCATTTTAAGAGGGAATGGCAGGTTAATCTATTTTCAGAGAAAGTAGCTCCATTCGTGAAGAAGCTCTGCATTTGAACACCAGCAAAAATCGGCCAGAACAAGTATCTCTTTTTGTGCGATTTCTGCCTAATTTTTTATCAAGTTTTCTTCTCACGAATCTGGTCTTTTTATCAGGTTTTCTTCGCACAAATATCGGCTTATCCAGGGCAGGCAACTCGAGTCTTGGTCTCAGTTAGAAAGCCCTTATCTAAAAGACATTTAATATTTCAAAGCCAGGATCATACCTGCACTGCTGTATAAAGCATGTATAGAGAATTTGGTTTTGATGAGTGTTGCTCATAAACTTGGCCTGCAAGCAGTCCTGATATGTTCATTTTTGGCTCAGAAATGGCCATAGTAGTTGTAATTGCAGCTACAACTGGAAAGATTTTTTTACATATTATTTACTGTTCAGTTAGATGCTCCAGATGCCAAATATTTATCAAACTTAGATTCAAATAACAGTGGCATGATTTAGACGGTTTAGACATAGTTTTTTCCCTTTAGAGAAGTTTCTTAGGTTCTGGACATGTTGGGTGCAGGTAAATCCTTTTTCCAAGACTCGATGGACTAGATTGATTTCTACTTGCTCATCTTCTAAGTTTTCTACTGGCTGCAATCCTAAAAAAGAGCCTTCGCAAGTAAACTTTGGAGGTACGGGTTTAGTACATGCAAAGTTTTTATAAGTAGGCCTAAAAGTAGAATCGGAGCCATTGAGAGTGCCAGATGGCAGCATGGAGGAAAGAATGATCCAGAACCAAAATTTTGGCTAAGTCCCAGAAAGAGAAAATCAATGGTGGAGATGGATAGTAATGAACGGTGCAATGGGACATCGTGGTGGTGTACGAATAATGATTTGACACAGCCGTGGTTTCATGTGGCGTAATTAAGAGAGGCAACTCGAGAGTCCGAACGTTTAATTGAAGGAAGTGGCAGAAGCAGCAGGCCAGAGAGAAGGTACTGCTTCTAGATTTGCGGCAAGATATGGGAATTTGGAATCGGAATGTATCCGGGATATGGACAGGTCAGCAAAAAGTGACTGGGCCACTGTGGCATGCAAGAGTCGGCAGGACTATATAAGATGGATGAGGGGCGAAACGAGAATACTACCTATTGCAGCGATGGAGATGGTAAATACCATGCCGAAGAATTGCCTTGAATGGCTTACCTGATGTATGAATGACCTTGATCTTTGGAAGATGAAGAACTGTGTGATTCCCATGGATGGCTGGCTGTCTGTTTCAAGGGATAATCCCGACCCCATGTCCAACTATTAGGACGTGATACTGCATTTGTGCTGTGATCCGGAGCAGGGCTATATAATCCTGAGGGCCTGTGCTGCTCCCAATGCAGAGCAGCCAGAAATTTAGATTAGGGATAAAGTTTAAATTAAAACATACTTATTTGCTCAAAATGCACTTTAAAAGGAATCTTCAAAAGATTCCCTAAAATTCAACCATCATTCAATTAAATTGGGTTTATGTCTTAATTTTGGGACAAATTTCATATTGCATGTTTTTAGTAGCATATTCAAATTCACACATTTCACCTCAAAATTATGAAAACGTAATATCATGTTATTTACAAAATAGTCAATATTTCACAATATAGCACCATATCATAAAAACGTGATAACAAAAATTTACATAGTTATTCAACTTTCTTCAAGCACCCCCAATGATATCATAGCCTTCTTCCTGACATCCTGAGGTATTGTAATTCTCGCATTTCTAGCTGGAATAGTGTTTGGAGTCCATGAGTACAAAACACTTTCATAGTCTAGCCAAAGATCAGGATCACTCGGATTTCTCCTCCATCTCTTTGTCCAACAATCGAGTACCTTTCTTTATCCGTCGTTGGTCAACTGATGCACTTTGGACACCACCATTCCACCCGCATACATGGTTGAAGTTAATATTACCTTCTTCTTTGCAAATATCGAGAGATAGTGAACCCCAACCACACCGGATATGTATCTAAATCGATGGCTTTACTACCACAAATTGGTGGCATTCCAAGTCAGTGAAGGTTCATAAGCATCCATGCCTAGAAACTTTGGCCTATTGTTCTTAGGACCAACATAGTGTTTGTCAGAAGGAGGAGGAACATATTGCTTGCGAATGCTACTTACAGTGTCATCAAAATCCTCAAAGACCGCTAAGGTCTTCCACCTAGTCTTAGGCAACCACCCTTCTTTCAATTCATCCGAGGATGTGTCTATCTCCCCAACAAAGGTTAATCACCTTCTTCCAAAGAAGCCACCAAGGCACGGTTGGTGTCATCACGGATTGGTTTGCCAATGCTTTATATAGTCTTGGATTCCTTCCTTAGTCAATCCCAATTGCTTCACTTCTTCATGGGTTTTAAAGCTTTTGGTTGACCTAGAGGTATCATAGGCTTGCCATTCTCATCTCTACATATATTTCCTCCCTCCTCTCCACTCATCCTCTGAAGGTCTCATCTTCCATTGGAAGATTGGAATCCCATCTCTCACCCAAAAGTGAACTGCAGAGGCCCGGAATGACCTTCAAGATCCAATGTATAACCATCCACAAAGCTCTTCCAATCGGGCACTTCTTCTATGAGAGAAGCTATAGGGTTTAGAGTAGTGCATTCATGCAAGATTTCCATTAGCCTAGGAAAGTTGGTCACTTTGTTTTCTTTTCAATATACAACTATATTTGCCAAATAATGCATCCACATCCTCATGGGTATGCCCGAGCATAAGAAACCCTAAATTAACTCTTTCAAATATCCCCACAGTTTGTTTAAGTAGGATAGGAAAGAAAACATCCACTGTTCTTATTTTGGCCACACAATTATCAAGTTGCAAGAGAAACCTTTTGGGTAGATCTTGAGGTTTAGCACGTGAAGTTGAAGCTCCAACATGTTCATTAGACCCATGCTTCCTAAACCTTGCCTTGAACTTTTCAATATTGTTAGGGTTTCCATCTAACAATGCTCTATGTAGTGCCCGGCTAGTCAGAAGGTCCCAGGTGACCATTGTATCCATTTTCATAGTTTCTCAAACACCTCATGATACTCCCAATATGAAAATCTGGACCATCACTCCACAACTCCAAACTAAAATGGCCATAGTAGGTTTGATTCTGCCCATGCAAGATTGCCCCAGATCATTGAGATCTCAGAAAGGGTATGATCTTCCACATGACTTTGGTATGTACTTGAATTGTGGAAGACAAGTCTTTTGCTGGTCCATCTTGTCATGTATAATACATAAATAGTTATTGGGTTCCAATGCGATAAAGTCCTCCACATCCAATAACATGATCTACATGATAGTTGGTCACCATATGGTCCTTCATATGCTCCCTTATCCTAGCCCTTTGACTAGGTTGCACAGTCTTATCAAGAGTCTCCTTCAACTTAGCACATAAATTGCACTTTGCAAAGTTGTTTGAAGTTGCTATGGTGACATGATTGAAATGCTTCTTCCATAACCTACTAAAGCTAGGTTGGGATATTGGAAGAATTCCCAATTCTCAGTAGGGAATTCACTTCTTCAAAAATACTCTTTTGAGTACAATGTGATGGCAACCTTTTCTCAACAACTGCTCTTCCCTTTTCATCCCTTACTGCTTTTGTGTGGCATAGACTACGCATTGAAATCAATATATTTTTCAAATATCTCCACAGCAGCCGGGGTCCTAGCTGTTGGTCTCAACAAACCATTATTTCCATGTAAAGCAATCCTGTTCCCCTCTGCTTTTTTTTTGCCAATTATGCCATGAAGAAGTTGGAATTGCATGGATACTACGCCATGCTTTTGCACATATCCATTTGCCTAGCAAAGGGTATCTTTTTTCTTTTGGGTTTCTTTCATCTTGAAGTGCATGCTCAAGATTGTGTACATGTAGGTCCTCCTCTCATCAACAATTGTACTCTTGAAAAGTGGCTCTTGCTTCCACCAATTGTTCTATTGTGAAGAATTGCATACAATCACTCCAACAACAATCGAGCCCCTAACCTTCACCATTGTCTCACGTTTGGTGTCACTAATCAACTTGGCTCTTTTGCTAGGATAATGTCGGCAACCGATACTTCTCCCCTTTTGCCTAGGTTTAGAGTTCCAACTGCCAATGGATCAATATCAAGACAATCATTGTCCCCAACAACCTCGGGGCTCGGAAAAATATAATCCTCCACAAATTGAACACTACTTATAGGCCATGCCATGATGCAAGGAACCTCAATTGCTTGACACAACCAAAACATTCCTTGTCACCCAAACCTTTACCTTTCCAGTTGTCTTCCAACATCGAAATTGCAATACCAATATTGTCTTCCCCTAGCCTTTCATCATTAACGACTTGACCCGGGATCTGCTAGCACAATGACTCCTTGGCCTACTATTTCCTTGTTGCACTTGTGCATGATTCTCACCTTCTTGTTCCTCCATTGCACCCTACTATAGAGGACTAATTGTTTTCTTCAACATTCTTGCTAGGAGTTGGTTTTCATTGATATTGCTCTTTTCACCATCTTGAGTTGGAGGGCACCATTGACCTAGGCAAATTGCACCCTTTTTAGTCAATGAGTAAGAAAAATTATTACACCATAAGATAAAAAAAGTACGTTACATTTATGGAATATGTAGAGGTAAATCAATTTTTTTAAAAGCAAGAAATTCCTTGGAAATAGGTTTAATATAATAATAACAATGGGCGAAACGAAATCATTTAAAACAAAATTTTCATGGCAACAACAAAGGAAATGACATTTATATAAATATATCCAAATTTTAATTATCGAAAATTTGGATATATGATTACTGAAAAAGACATATAACTAATAGGCGTGAGAATTTATTATCCATAATAATATACCCTAGATAATATAGTCAAGCGAGAATTTAAATGCGCTGGCGTGTTATTTGAGGCAATAAATTATTCACGCTAATTTCTAATTAATCCTATATAAATCCGGTTCACGCTCTCAAGACCATTACGTCCCAATTTTTTTTTTACGCGCCATGAAGCGTTCACCTCGGCACTTTCGAACTTCATGAAGAACCCGAGGTCTCGTCAAAGAGACGCGTCGGGTTGAAAAGAACCCCTCTCTTCCCCCCATAGATTTTCTTGCCCAATTCTCCTCGATTCCGATTCGAGGATGATCTGATTTTGACATGGAAGAGGAGGAGTTGAGCTCCTCCTCGATTACGAAGAGGAGGAAGAGGAGGAAGAGGAGGAGTTGGAGGAAGAGGAGGAGATGTCCTCCCAAGAGCATGAAACCCGCCCGCTTCCGGGGTTGGCTTGACCACGAAAATGAGAATGAAATCTCTGAAGAAGAGGAGGAGGAGGAAGAGGGAGGAGGAGGGGAGGAAGAGGATGAGGAGGAAGGTCGAGAATTCACCGGTTTTTAGAATGGTTGAGAGATGAGCGGGTTTGCATGTCGATTTTATTTTTTTTTTTTCACCTTTCTTTCTTTTCTAACACCTTTGTTCCTTCTTTGTTGCGGGGCGTGGAAGATCAATGATCACGAGATCCCGGGCGGCCCCTTTTTTTTGGTTGCTTCGAAGCTTTGGACACGCCCTCAGGGCATTTTTTTTCTGTAATTTTGTGAAAAGGCTTGGGGCATCGTACATTCTCCTCTTATGAATGAAATCAAACAGTTTTAGTCATAAAATTTTCTTCAAGCAGTGTTCTTGAACGGCTTTTACGTACATAAAATTATTTGAATTAAATCCAACTGTTTTCTCAATTATTTTGTCTCCAAGCTGTTATCTCTAAAATTTTGTATCTGCAAATTTTGTCTCAACAAAGTCTCGAACACTATAAATCAACCATATGAGAAATCTCTGATTAATCCACGGTAACCATAGGAAATTTTCCTATACGACCTAAAACAATTCCCCAACCTTACAAGTCATTTTTTTAGCCTTCATAATTTTGCCTTTAAAATCATTTTTAATGTAGCCTATATAAAATTTCTAAATTCTATTTTTTGAATGCAATAAATGGAATAAAATGTCATGAGAATTTATTGCATGAAATGCAATATTCTCCATATATACCAT
The DNA here is from genome assembly GCA_021234155.1 of Isoetes taiwanensis. Classification (NCBI taxonomy): domain Eukaryota; kingdom Viridiplantae; phylum Streptophyta; class Lycopodiopsida; order Isoetales; family Isoetaceae; genus Isoetes; species Isoetes taiwanensis. The sequence goes on along the minus strand of JAJEKV010000053.1, from coordinate 6,476,095 downwards.
ATACATGTCATGTATGCGCGGGAAGGCGGACGCATGCCCGGCGTGTTAATTCAAGCAATCAATTATTCACGCTAACTTTTTTCTAATTGTGCCTATATAAATCCATTTTACGCTCTCAAAGTTCCTACATTTTCTTCCTTCCTTCATCACGATTTGCGGTTTCAAAACTGGCGTGTTTGGATCCGCCGTCCCGGAAATCTTGGTGGCAGATTTATATTCATCAATGTTAGATGTTTGGTTTCGGCAATTCCTAACTTACTAAAAGACTCAAGCCTTTTGTTACGTAGCATCCATAGCGAGGAAATCGGAGACTTCGAATTAAAACCAAAAGCGAGGACTAAGGTCTGCGAATCGAAAAGCCTCGAATTAAAACCACAAGCATAGTCCTCCCGTTCTTGAATCCTTCCGACCTCGAACTCAAGGTTAGTTTTCATTTAGTTTTAAGTTGCATCTCAATGGCGAGTTTAATCCAAGAAGACAAGCTTTTGCATTTGCTTTCGGCGAGGAAGCGGATGATGTTTATGAAAACGAGAATAGTTTTTATAAACTTCATCCGCTTCTTTGTTCGAGTAAATTCTTGAGTTTCTCTTCTGAATTAATCATGCTATTGCATGCAAGTTTCTATTATGAATAAGTGTAGTAGAAAGCATTAGAAAAATCTGAAGATAATATTTGAAACAAGCTAAAAGCGTGTTTTATGGTAACCTTAGCCTTCAACATGAATACGCTTTCGGCGCATTATTGGGGGAGGGAGAAAAAAAACATCTGGATAGATAAGTAAATAGATAAAGGCGGGGCAATTATTTACACGCGGCCTTTTATCTATTTACTATCTATCTGTCAAATTTTTTCCCTCCTCCTGAATACACCGGCGCGTCATAGTTTTTATATAGCGGTTTACCGCGCGTGCAAACAATTGTATCCCTACTTTCAACTTTTCGCTAAACGGCGTGTCTCTTAGTTTCTAAGTTTATAAATAAAAAGAAATATAACCGCCCGGTGAATACGATACTCCGCTCACTTCCTATTGATAGATGCGGGTTACATTAATCACCGGTTGGTGGCCTAAGATGGATTGGAATTACATTTGGGCCAGCAATCACTGCGGCCCGACTCGGTTCGGCTCAATCTCGGTCGGTTGAACCGCGGTAGAGCACCGGTTAAATTTTGGAGCACCGATCTTGCAACCCACGGAGTACTTGGATCAAGTAATGATGATGGCGGCCGAGGCCTTGGGCAACGATAGATGCGGGCTCACGGGGCCCTTACTCGTCGCCGCGGAGGCTCGCCCTCTTATCTAATCACCCGAGAATCACGGTACATGCATTGATCGAGAGTGAATCTACATCCGTCATTTCGAGATTCAAAATGAGGAGCTGCGTTTCTTAGTGGTTAGCCTCTATGCCCTGGATGCCCCAACCACGAACCACTACCCCGCAAAGTGGTATCTGATGCAATGGAGATGGCTCAACCAATGGAACCACTACATGGCTATCTGATGCATTGGAGGTTCAACAGGGAAGCGGCCGGGCGGGGGCGAGGCGAGGCGAGGAGGTGGAGGTGGAGCGGCGGGGTGGTGGAGCTAGAGCACAGTGTTTTTCTTTGGGGTTTTACGGAAAAGAATTCACTATGCCCTGCAATGGAAATGGGAGTATCGATAGCCCGGCTACTCGATGGGCCCGGGCTTGAAACAATAGTCACAGGATTTTGTCCGGTTTATCCGGTTTATCCAGATTATATACAATTGTAATCTTTTTCCAATGAATACAACAAATTTTGTCTACTTCTATATTTCTACAATGTAATACATGTTACATACCTTTTTAAGCGGTTTCTTGGCCATGCAACAAATGTTCCAACACTTTCTCCAACCGTATCCCCACCGGGGTGTCTGCGAGTAAAGCTTCATCCATAAGCGCGGCCGATTAATCCTTTGTAACTTTCGGACATACTTATCCCGGCGGAATTCCATGGCGGTTCACGGTCCGGATCGATGGAGTCGATCTTGCATAATCCTACTTTCCTTTTGATTTGTAGTTAACATGAAACATTCATCTTAAACCTTTGCTTGAAAATTGCTATTCGAACACCTACTATTGGAAATTAATGTTCAAGCTATTGGAATGAGATGAGTACGAATTACAGAGCCATTCTTGAGAAGCTGATTTGAGAAATTTGAAGCGCTATGGAAACTTCTGGCGGTCGGGGAAAATTCGAATTAGAAGAAAGATTAGGTTAACTACGTTTAAGCGGGATAAATTTGGCGGGATACTTTTTGGTAGATTGGTTTTAAAAACTTAATGAAAGAAGTCGTGGACGGGTCTTACGTCATTATTATTTGTATGTGTCAAGAATATTTCAAACATTTTGTGTTTTCTTGAAATTCAAATTTCTCTATTTCTACCGTCTGCAATTAGAAAAAGCTATTTCTTGAAAGGCTCGAAGCGTATCCGGCGACCTTCCGACTTTGTTACTAGGCGACTCGGAGATGTCTTCTAAAGCGAATCGAGGTCGAGGCGGGCGGGCGAGGAAGCGGTGGAAGAGGAATCTCTAAACCGGCTCTTCTCAAGTTTCAAAGGGCGTTGATCGGAATACCGCAGAATACCACAGAACCCTATTCAAGGTATTTAATTTGCCCGCGAGAATACACTGCGTGTGTGGGAAGTATTATGCTTGCATGAATTTGAGATATTTCCTTGCCTTGAGATAATATGCTTTGCATGAGTTTGAGTTATTATGCTTTGCATGAATTTTAAAATATTAACATCGAGTTAATGCTCGATTGTCCGTTACGTAGAACATAATTTTGCTCTGTTTTATATATAGAATATAGCGGTGTTAGGCAGGTTGGAGATAGCAATGTTCAATGAGGTTAAATAGTGTGAAATATGGATTCATGAAGGGTATGTAGCTTAAAATGTGGATGCAAAATAATTTAGTTTCAAATTAACATAGCATGGTCAATAATAGGAGATACCAACACGCCAAAGCGTGATTTGTACTAATTTAGGTTTAAATGCCCATGGCGTGATCTCTTGTTCGAAAAGTACTCTAAAAGTGCTCATCTTCATTTGCGGTGCTCAAGAGGAAAAAAACCCTACTAATTCGGGTTCTAATCACGCCAAGAAAGCAAAGGCGACGACCCCGGATCGCGATACCATATGATCTCACCTTAGATGATGAAGGGCCGATTCTTATAGCAACCAACGACCACTCACCTACGAAGAGGAAATGGGCGAGGGTGCCGAGGTGAGTGCGTTGACCTTGCCAAGACAAATGGCAAGCTTCGACTTAACTCTCTTCTCGAGGAAAAAAGGAAGCGGACAAGATGGCCAAACAAAGGGATCCTAATCTCTTGTGAGGAAGAGGATGACACCAACAAATTGCTCTTGGAGATTACCGAAGCGAAGAAAGATGCGCTTTCGGACTTACTCATTTGTAGAGCTCTTGCATACAAGGATACGTTCATGAAGACGGATGTGAAAGCGGTGAGACATGTTTTAAGTATGGTTGGCCAACCAATGTAGCGATTCACGCCAATATCTATTTGCCAAGGGGTTACAATTGTCGCGTAGAGGCATGTTCACTAAACCGACACCAAGTCACTATTTGCGACAAGCTAGGGAATTAGTGACTTGAAAGCTTCTAAAAGGGTCCTAGATCTAGGGAAGAATGTTCAACCTGCGGTTGTCGAAGGCATGGAGGCTTCGTTTTTTGAGAATGAGCAGGGGCCAGTGGCGCAGACTAGAGGCCATGAACAAAATTTGAATAAGTATGCAATACGACCATTATCCATTGGGTCTTAAGGAAACTTTTACGATCCATGTGAAGTCCCTCATCCGTTCACCAAGCTCCATTTATGTTAGCGGGAGATATGATCCGGCACATGCCATGGAGATTGTTGAGAGCATGATTAGTAATCGGGTCAAATGCCTATGCCCGGTGGATATGCTACCTTGGGATATGATCTCGAACAAGCCTGCTTGTGGGCCGAACGTCCGGGAGCTATTATCAAGTGATGATATTAAATATGTCATCATCGGCGGGCAAGATTCCGTTGAGGCACAAAAAGGCCATCATCGGCAAAAGCCGAGAACAAACGGGCCAAAAAGTGTTCTACAATCACTATGCGTATAGGAGGTGTAATATTATCTTGGATGCCAATACTTCACTGCAGATTTGGGTGAGATTAGTGCAACTTTGAATGAAATGGGGAAGACATTTCTATACAAAAAGGTAATCAACTTTGGTTTCATAAATTGTATTCACGCCCGGCGTGCTTTCAAATCAAACCAATTCACGCCCGTGTTTTGAAATCAATCAATTTCGCCCGGTGTTTTCAAGTCAACCAATTGATTTGAAAACCGCGCTGAATCGATTGATTCGAGATAAATTCTATCGTTACAAAATTAAAATTCTGGCGTATAAAGTCCAAAAATCGTATTTTTTTTAATAAAATACGTATTTAGCGATATAAAAAACCTCGCCGGCCGGGAAAAAAAAATTTGCGTCTGCAAACCGGGGCGATGTTAAATCTGTTGGTTTTCACGTTTCGCGACTGCGAAAAAGTTTTCAGCGTCTGTGGCCCGAAGTTTTAGCGTCTGTGAAATTTTTATATATTCGCGGGCGGATTCATTTTTTGCCATAAAACAAAGGTATTTCCTGCGCCCAACCTTGCAATTTGCCACCCAAAACCTTTTTTTTTTTTTCTTAGTTTTAGGGTTTTTGTTGTTTTTGATAGGTAGGCCAGGTTAGGTCCATGATTAGGCCCTCGCTGTTGCCCCCAATGTAAAGGGCGAACGATGGTGAGTGCCTTGTTACAATGCTGGCTGAGCTTGGCCTATTTTAGAAAAAAAAAATAATAATAATAATTTAAGCAAATAATAATTTAAGAAAAAAAAAAAAAAAAAAAAAAAAACCAAAAAGAAAAAGAAATTGGTTGCCTTCCTTAAACAACAAGCGAGAGGGCTTTTTTTAGGTTTGCGTGTTGCCAAGAGCATAGGCATGCCCTTGCACGGTATTGCGCATTTATTTCGCCATCTTGAGGGTGGGTGGCATTCTTGAAGCTTAAAGGCAACTAGGGTCTCCCTTTAGTAAGAGTATAACCCTCGCTTTGGCCTTTTCTGTTGGCCTTGGTCCTGCGGTTAGTCGAAGGTGTCGTTGTACTTTTATTAAGGGTTAGGAGAATGTTTTATCAATTCACACCCTAGTTCGATGGTGTTGTTGATGAAAGTCCGACACTAATATAGGAAGCGGGCGTATGTTTTGATAAGCATTCGATTGGTCTCGTCTTTTGAAAAAAGCGTGACCTAGGACAAGTGCAATGCATTTAAAACTTGCTAGCCTTGCATTTTGGAAGTAGGCGGGCTATAGATCATAAATCGTGTTTTGGTCCTTTTATTTGTTACCCTATCCTTGGCCTTGCACATACATACTCATGTTAGGGTCTTAGTGTAGGAAGCATAAAATTAGTGTTTTGTTTTGGTTAAAGTGAGTTGATTTACCCTCATGTGCTAAGCACTAAATTGAAAGTTTTATCTTTGCTTGACTTGTAGGTGTTCTTTGTTGTCGATTCGTATTATCGTGGAGTCGCATTTTGCTAGCACGCTAGACAATCCCTTAAAACAAGAATGACTTGAAAGAGAGCGGAAGTTAACTTGCAACCAAATGTGGCATTAGTGTCTCGGATAGAGCCGCAACCCGGTAGAGGCATTGGCGTCTCAAACCACGAAGCTCTGGTACGCAACTGAGTCATCTTCTGAAGACTGCGTAGAAAAAAGTAGACCACAACAAGCATGGTCTACTTTGAGACCAATTTCATGAACTGGTTGTGTAATGTCGGTGCAATGCCTCATTTCGAGGATTTGGAATTGATTACTAGCGGTGAGGAAGGATGGCTAGACTACCATGCGGGGGCTGGTAAAAGATCTTAGAGAGGGCTTTTAAGCTTCGAATGATGGAGCTAGAGCACGAAAAGAGTGAGCAAGAGAGGTATACATGGATAGTGGGTAATATTAGCCGCACTACCGGCAATATGATCCGAAGTTGCAAATTTGAGTAGTCATCGCTTGAGGCTAGAGTTGAAAGAAAAAAAGCCGGCACATGGAATGCGGCGTGGACCAACGAAAAATTGAAGAAAGAGGCCCATCAACCCCCATCTTGTTAAGAAAGTGTTGGCGCAAACCATAAAAAGCCAAACGTCACGGTGAGAAGACAGATAGGGAGTGGGAAGCTCGTAGAAGAGCGGATGCCAAGACTACTTGGTTTGCCATGGTAGATTCATCACAAATAATAAGCGGACAACGAATTGGTTACGGTTCATATGGTGCGGTGTATAAGTGCAATATTTTTAGGGTCTAGTTTTATTAAGGATGAACCTTATTGTGTAAAACTTCAACATAATAATTTTCAGCATAGTCTGAAACCCAATAAGTTAGTGGAAGCTATCTTTGAAGAACATGAGGGAGTCGAGGGAATGCAAGTTAGGCACGGGTGTATAATCTGTTGCATTGGTAGCACAACCGGCCTAGAAAGACAAGGCTTAATTTTCCCTTTTTGGAATGGAGGTTAGTTGGCAACCTTCTTTACAAGTCATGGGTCCAATGCCTTTGCGAGCTTGCATTTAAGAAGTTGGGAGCTGTCCCGAGTTGAGAGGCGGACTTGAGGCTGCTTGAGGGCCTTGAAAAAGAAAGAATTATTTGTTGCCTCTAGGGTTGGGGACTTAGCAATGTCATTACATGGCGGAGACTCTGAAAGCTCCATCAAGAAAGATATTTGCATATGGACTTGCATCCGGGCAATATATTGCTCCATTTTGATTATGGAAAGGAGAAGGGATGTATTAATCCTCGGTTTTGTATACATTGGCATTTGTGATTGGGGTGAATCGGGTTGATCCACGAGGCGGTGGAGGTAAAAGCGATGGCATTACAAGGGTATGGATGGCGAAGGTAAGAAAAAATTGAGATGGAAAGGGCCGGGCATCCATATATGCATGATGATCTTTTTGGTAGTGGCTCGAAGGCGATTACGCAAGGGTTGACTTTGATTTACAGGGGGCAGCGTACATTGTCTACTACTTAGCTGACTTTGCTAGTAAGCACTCCTACATGGAGTCAATAGGAAACTTGGAGCAGCAAAGGCAAGCATCGGAGAATGTCGACTATTTGAAACATTGCGTTGAGTCGCCAATGAGGGACAAAACACGAAAATTTGATATGGCCCGGCTACTTGACACAATCTTGGGCGATTTTCATTGCTCTCCAATTCCGTGCCGCGAGGCCACAATTGGAATCAGTTGGATTCTTCAACTTGGCGGGGTGGCGGCGATGCATTAGACCAAGCTGGTCCTAGTCACGCCTAGCGTGCATATTCACTTACATTCAAACATCCTTGTATTACATAATATTCCAACTAAATTCATTAAACACTTATCGATGCTACATGAAAGATTATTGTCTATGTGTGTTGTGTAGCTTAGTTTTTCCTTTTAAATTGTGTTTTTTGTGTTATTTATTCTATGCTTTTTTATATGTCGCGACTAACGAACATTATAAAGACAAGAAGTCAAAAGCACACCTATACAAGTCGGTCCGATGCACCTATAGAAGTCAGCAGTCAAATTATGTCCCACGAGCGGGGCGAAGAATTGAATCGACACCGCGGAATGTCGGTCGCGTCGAGGCGGCCGGGGATCAGCATGGATTTTGGTTCCCTCTAATTTGAGGACCCCCTCTACTCGATCTCCTTGGCATCAAGGGTTGGAGAAACGAGCTTGAGATGTCGGCTTTTTTTCGGCAAATGGAAGAAGCGCGGCACATGCAAAGGCGAATGAGTTTCGCCTGGCGAGTTAAGAAGGTTCGCGTCGCGATGGATGAAGTTTCAAAGAGGGATAATTGCACCATCACGGAGGTGCATAATGTAGCTGGCGGGGGGCACTGGCTATTGTCCAAGTGGAGCGGACTACGGCGATGTAATCACAAATTTGGACAAGAATGAGTTTGAAAGTGAGTGGCCTAGTAGGCGGGGTAAGTATAAGGCTCACGAGTGCAAGAATCTTTGTGGTTCGAGCAAAAGCACTTTCGGCGTCATGTCAAGTGAAGGGACATTTACCCCACAGCGGTGAGTTTAGTAAGAGTTTTCTTGCTGACAAGTATACTCTGACTTGTGAAGGAAGTGCGAAGTAAATTATGGGAGTAGGAAATGGAGGCAAGGAAGCGGTAGTGGCGGCCTGCGAAGAGGGTCAAGCTATCGGAAGATAGCGAGAGTGGCCACATGGTGAGCCCATCACCATTACATACCTTGTTCTTGGGCGCTATCCAACTTTTGGAGGTGGCGAGGGTAGCCATGGTGGAGCCGTGAATGACCTTGTGGATATTCGGGCCCAACTAGAGAATGAGAGAAGTCGGAACGACACTTTCGAGGGAGAATATTAAGCTTGAAGGGCCGTGCCGATGGGTATGATAAGATGGCCGCTGAATTAGAGGGCGCTAAACGGCAACTAGCGGCATTAAGCGAGGAGGCAACGGTCCTTAGAAAACAACGAGCACTTGCGCCATTTGACCAAATCGTTAGACTCGACCCTTTTAGGGTGACTTGAGCGTCGATATCCTATCTCCCTCGCGGTATTTGTATGAGAGTCGATTGGGAAGAGCTAAAGGTTGTTGATTCTGAGACATTGCCAATTTTGTGGTGACAACGACCACGGTGGGCTGGTACACTCTAGGGTGTGGGCATCGTATGCACATGCGATGTGTTCTTGATTGGATGTTGCAAAGCCGCTTATCCAACCTTGCAAGGCGGATGGATTTTCACGAGTTACAATATGCCATATTTAATATGCAAGGTCGCATGCCCGGCGTTGCCACATTTGACCTTCGCGGGGAGGGATGGGCGGATGCACACTTTTCAAACCTTTTTGCGAGATGGAATTGTGGAGGGGTGGAGGAGCAGCGTGAAGGAGAGACAGATGCGGACATTAACCAGTTCTTACCACCACCTCGGGGCCCTTGAGGGTGATTATATTGATCCAAATGACCAATGAAAATGAGATATTACATTTTAGACATGCCAAATTTTGACTGTATCATTTTGTGAATGGCGGGTATAATGGCGTTATTTCAAACAAGGTGTAATGATGTTATCAAAGGATCGAGTAGTGCTCATAGTAAAAAGCATCGAGACTTCCAAATCGCTCTTTAGTTTTTACGTTTGACGAGTAAAGGCATTGAGACTTCCCAATCTCTTTTATCTGGCTTAGTCTCTTTTGTTTGTCCTAGTGGTCACCACGGCTCACGTGGTGAGTCTCCTTAGTTTTTACGTTTATCGTATCTAATTTGCCCCCTAGGATGACATCGGCTCACTTTCGGTGGCCCGGTTAGATCGTTAAAGAGAAACTTCGAAAGGAGTAAGCCAAGGCGACCCTCTTGGATGGTCATGGTTGGATGGTGAGTGAGTCAAAACATGCGCACACCGCCCCCTCTTGAATGGTTGTCGGTCACGGGGCCTTATATTCTCGATGGCAAACAATATAGACTTCTCGAAATTCTTGTTACCTCCTTTAGAAGGGCGAGCTTTGCTCTCACTCTCTTTTCTCGTGTCTACGTGTCAATGTATCTTAGATACTTTGCTAGGTTATATTACACAAAGGCAGCGCAAAATGGGGGCCCGGGCAGAAATCGTTAGTTCTAGAGGAGGTTACAAAATTTTTGAGTACTCTATTTTATTGTGGCCACGGAGGATATAAGGCCTAGTGGTTGCTAACGATTACGTGTGTTCATTAGATGTTAGTGATTGAAGCAAGCTTTGACTCCTGAATTCAAGCATCGAGACTTCCCGTTTTCTTTCCCCAGGCTCTTTGGGCAATGTAGCTTAGTTTACATGCTAAGTTCCATTGTCCAAAGACCCGAAAGCAAAGATTGGGGCGTCTCGATGCACAGACCAGTCTCGGTCGGAGGTGAGGCGCCTCTAATTTCAAGCCAAAGTGGTGCACGGGCGTTGTCCATCTATCACGATGGTACTGTTAGGCACCAAATCATGGAACATCCTAACTCCTTCTATTGATGGAGAACCTTGAGCATCACTATGACTTGAAATTGGAGGGCGCGTCCGTTAACTTTAGTGCATGCGCCAAATGCGCCATTTGGATGCCATCTGGACCTATAATTTGTACCTCCATTCCTTTGGGTGGCACATGCCATGCAAACCCATTTGGGTATTCAGCATGTGCCACCCGAAAATAAATCAATTATAGATGCGATAGCATTCAAAGCCCAATTTGGCATACCGAAGTGTCTTCCAACTTCGCTCACCACGGCTTAGTCTCTTTTCGTTTTCGTTTTTGTGTATCTAATTTGCCCCTAGGATGACATCGGCTCACTTTCGGTGGCGAATTAGATCAAGCAGAAAACTTCGAAAAAGGAGTAAGCCAAGAGCGCAACCCCCTCTTGAATGGTTGTCGGGTCACCGGGCTTTATATTCTCCATGGCAAACAATATAGACTTACGTAGAAGGAGCTTGCGATTACGTGGGTTCATTAGATGTGGTTGATTGATGAGTTCAAGCATCGAGACTTCCCAATCTTTCTTTCCCCTCCTCTTTGGGCAATGTAGCTTAGTTTACATGCTAAGTTCCATTGTTCAAAGAGGGGTGAAAGCAAGGGTTGGGAAGTCTCGATGTTCAGTCTCTTTCATCCCGCCTGGAGCGTGATCCTTGGGTTAATTGGATGTTAGTGATTGATGAGTTCAAGCATCGAGACTTCCCAATCTTTCTTTCCCCTCCTCTTTGGGCAATGTAGCTTAGTTTACATGCTAAGTTCCATTGTTCAAAGAGGGGTGAAAGCAAGGGTTGGGAAGTCTCGATGCTTGTACTCAGGTCTCTTTCATCCTGGCCTGGAGCGTGATCCTCTTGAATGGTTGCCAAATAAGCCATTTGGATGCCATCTCGGACCTATAATTTGTACCTCCATTCCTTTGGGTGGCACATGCCATGCAAACCCATTTGGGTATTGAGCATGTGCCACCCGAGGAATAGAGTACAATTATAGGTCGAATAACATTCAAAAGCCCAATTTGGCATCACCGGGTTATTCCCGACTTGGGTGCCGGTACCTTGTGAACCTTCGATGGATCAGATTCGTCCGGCTGGTCCGAGGCTCGTTTTGGCCCCCATCGCGTGAGATTACTTCTCATCGGCAAGATTACGGCGCATGCGAAGAGGCAAGCAACAACGGAGGTCGAGGCGGTCTGATCCAACGAAGGTTTTCGTGGCAACAACTATGGTTACACATGAAAGAAACATAGAAAGAAACATAGAAAGAACTATCATACATTAACGAAACATTTGTGACAAAAATTATAACCAAAAACTTCTTTTTTTATTAATAGTGCGGGGGGCGGTTACAATAGTATGAAAATCCTCAAGACCAATTACAACGGTGAAGATACTCATCACATCATTTTTTTCTAGGCGGCCCTTCTTCATCGATTTCATCATTTGCGGTTCCATCCTCTTCTTCTTTGGGAACCTAGGTTCAACCTCCGATGACCCTTTCCTTTAGTGAAACGTCCTCGAGGCGATGTTTTTCCTAGCCCGTTCTGTTTGTCAAGGTAAAGCGCAAAGGTGAGTCCGTTGGATCACGTAAAGCCGATCCGTCATCAACCGCATTGCTTTCGAACACGCCTTTTTACGTATCGGGACTCCTCGGTATCCTCATTTGTCGATCCGTCCGTCGAGAATATGGCTTGGTCTATATCATCTTCGTCATCAACGAAGTGGATGCGTTGAATGTCTTCATCAACATGGCTTGCGGCATTTATTGCAAGCATCTCGTCCTCACTTGTCTTGAAGCTGTCCTCTTCCGCCGAATCTGCATCCATGAAAGGAAACGTAGCTTATCGATTGCGGATGTACCACTATTCACGATTCAATAGCCGCCCGGTTTGAGAAGTTGTATACAAGTTTGTCTGCCTTCTTATGTAGCAAGCGATTGCGGGTGACACGTGTATGTACTTATAGGCACTCCAATTCCTCTCACTTGCACTATTGGAAGATACCAAAGAGAGGATAGTCATTGCAATTGCACGCAAGGTATCGATAACTTGCCCATGGGCTTGCCACCATGCATATGATTCCATATTTGGTTCCTTCTTATGACTCTCCGGTCGTCGTGAAGCTCTTCATCTGCCCACCTTCCACTTTCGAGTTACGTATTGATTAACTTCGGCAATGAAAAGTTTGTAGTCCGAAATTTTGTTGGGATAGAACATTTTGCAACCTTCTTCAACGACCCCATCACTTCTTTATCGTATGCTGGTCCATATAGTGGTTGTGTGGGTCTAAGGCATCTTGTGGCGCCATGAAGATCACTGTATGACTTCTTCCATCGTTCATTGAAGTCTCTCGAGTAGTCTTTGGCTTTAGCATTGTCAAATGGCGCATTGGGACCATCACGTTCTAGGAAGGATTGAATGGAGTGCCAACACCTCCGGACCTTTCCGGTGCTTGCCTTGAAGAATCAAGGGGTTTTGATGGCATGACAAACGGGTTGCATGCACCTCACAACATTTTTTACACCTTTCCAAAATGTCTCCCGCCCAAGCATTTCTCATAGGGCAGCGGCTTCTTTGTCGGTGTTTGGCGGCATTTTTCCCTTTACGCCTTCTTTCCCAATCAAAAACTCTGTATGATTAAAGGTTGAGATAATCCAATCCGACGACACTTCAGCACTCTTTCAAGAGGCGGATATAATTGGAACCAAACCGAGTTTGCCGGGATTCATGAGTGCTAGGCTCTTCGATAATGACTTGTAAATGGCATAAATTGCGGCTTCTTTGTGATGAATTTTACAAGCCGACGCGCTTTTTCGAATGGGATCTTTGAACCATGTGTCTTTGTGAGAACCAGTCCTTCAAAGAATAGGTTCAGGCAATGGCATTGGCAACTAGTAGCATGCAACCACGGAAATTGACCTCTAGTAATTGACCCGCTAGCTTGCAATTAGGCGCGTTATCCATTACAACTTGAAATATTCTCTTGGGTCCAAAACTCTCTATCACGGCCTTTGTTTTCCGAAAAATCCAATCTCCGGTCACTTGGTGAGTTTTTGGTTTCTCACGGTTTTCAAAAATACTTCACCCCACGGATACCGATCATGAAATTAATAAGATGGTCCTTGTTTACATTGCTCCAACCATCGATCACTAATGAAGCTGGCGGCCTTAGGTCCTACGACACAACTTCATCTCCACCCTCTCAACCATTTTTCCATGTATTTCATCAACCATCTTATTGTTGGCATGCTTGTATGAAGGCAATCTAAAAGCGGTCCTGCTTTGGCAACTTCTTGGAAGGCTTCTTTCATTGCTTTATGCTCCAAAATATGTGGAGACAGACCCGGCATATAAAATGCCTCTACAACCTTCGGTTGTGTCTTCTTCAATTGCTTTCGATGTTAAGCAATGATCAACCCTCTGTTGCTTAAATCGTCTTTCCACTATTTCAATTGTCTCTATCATTCTCTGTTCTCCGTGCTTGTACCTATTGACCCTAGTCCGCCCTCGATCGGTATCTTTGTCCCCAGCAGTGGTATATAGTTATCTTAAATGCGCTTACGCGGCCTGCTCTTGAGTATTAAGTAACTTCGTCTTTTTCTCATATTATTCTTAGTTTTGCGTATCCCATCCGGTCGAGACAATCTCTCGATGGCATCCTTTCGCAAGTCGGCCGGATCACGGTTACAAGTTGCGACACCGGCGTCTCTCGTTCACGTAAGATGTGAGCTCGAATTCTTGTTCGCGAGAACCATTTACCGATGTGTATCCACAAAACACACATTCCCACTCATTTGCGCCAAACTCTTTCACAAACTCCCATTACGGGCCTCTTTTCCGACCCGCAACTCCGATCTGTGACCATGTGCACGAGTTGCGGTCCCCTGGGCCCTCCGCACAACACCACACGGATCCCTCGCACCTCTAGAGGTAGATGCATGACCATTTGCACCTCGAGGTAGATGCATGACCGGTAGCCACCATTGCTCGGACCGGTGACAATGTCTCTTAATCGACTCCTTGATTACCGAACTAAAGGAAGGCGATATATGCAAAGGAGCAAGCTCACAATGCATATGTTACGTCGGCGTTCCGTGAAAAGAATCAAGGGGGTTAGACGGGACCCTATAGGATATTCTATGGAAGCGGATGCCAACCCAAAATGGAAACCACTGGGGCGGAGTAAACTCACGTTCCGATATCCAACGTCGGTTTGTGACTCGAAAAAACGACACCTCAAAGGCAAACCGTTTCCCAAGGAGTATTTTGACTCAACCTTGGCGGTCAACGTTCGAGGTGAATTCTAGGGCTAATCACGTTTTCTTATATATACTATTAACGATTGCCACAAAAGCAGGTCAAACAGCGATTGGCGCAAATATTTTTGCTTAGTAAATCGGGCAAAACGGTTAGAAAATTTTTACGCGTGCGAAAGGAACAAAACACAGACGTCTGAAAATATTTTCGCGTCGCCGAAGATTATGTTTCAGCGTCGCTGAAGTTCAAATTATTTTCAGCGTCTGCCGAAAAACTCTTAACCGTCTGACGAAAAATTAGCGTCTGTGATGGTAAATGTGGATTTTCCGCGTCTTGCGAAAAAATTGGTTTTCGACGCGACGCTGTAATCTTCGCGACGCGAAAATTTTTTCGCGCAGACGCGGTTTTGTTGCTTTCGCGTCGCCGGTTTCTTTTCTCGACGAATTGTTTTTCGTATTTTTATGTTTTATCACGGCAAATTTGTGCCGTATCATTCAATTCATACGTATTCCGTATAAAACGTACAGCGTATTGAACCTATCCCTGATTGATTTGAAAACACGCCTGGCGTGAATTGGTTTGATTTGAAAGCACGCCTGGCGTGAATTGCATTAGTAACTTTATTCATTTCACGCCAGGCGTGATTTTTCTCTTCATCAATTCTATTCAAATCGCGCCCGGCGTGTTTCTATTCTATGATACTGATTCAATGTCTGTACTATTGCAGTCCATACGTTGAACAACTGCGCCACGCCCGTCAACAGTGGGTGGAATATGGCTGCCCATTGCCCACCAGACAGGGCGGGTCAAAGTCTGAGGCATTCAAGCTGCTGGAGCGGACTCTGTCGCAGACAATTATACAGGAGAAGAAGAAGACTGCAAGAAAATCAAAGAAAAAAGGTGGTGATGACATTGCAGATCCTTCTGAAAGTTCATCCAAAAGGTCGGGACCAACAGGACTTCGTATAAGATTGTGTTTTGTAAGGAGGCGGTATGGCTCAAGTGGAATGAATTCAGGGGCGGCTTATGCACAAGGGAAGTCCGGATACTATGGGTAGGGTGCCTCTGTTGATGTAAGCATCTTTGACTTGAATGTGACGAGAGATGAGAAAGACTCGGGGGCTAGACGCAGCCGAGACCATTTGGGTTTTAGACCGGTGCTTAAAGAAGGAAGTCTTATACAAGAAGGGTGCTTTCACCAAGGATAGGATGTCCTTCGTTGAGTCTTTGCCGATCATGTAAAGGATATGCGTTACAATGAAGTCAGTTGTAGGAGCCGAGTTACAAAGGCTATCGAGGGGGATGTGGCATTATCCGAAATTGGATTGTTTGGACAAATACAAGGTCAGTAATGATGACATCAAGAAGTTTGTATTCTGGTCAAAGGACTTCCTAAAGAATTGGAAGGCTAAAAAATACAAAACATAAGGAGACTCTACCCCTAAGGTAATGGGGCCGAGTTGAGAAGAAAAAAAGTGGCCCTTGTGAAGAAGATTATTGGAGAAGACGACACCATCCAAAAGATTCATCTCCATTGGGTACAAAGGTCTCTTGCCGATTCAACCGGCCTTAAAATATATCACTCTTTGTGTTGGACAGCAGGGGTGGGAGAGGAGATATGGGCATGAACCAGAAGGACTACAGTAGCTTCTTTACCAGCTGTATAGGATTGACAACTGAGAGGTCCTTCACTATTGTCATCGTTTGTCCTTGAGGTGAGTCACATCTGCATGCACTATCTGCTGCTCATGATCTGGAGTGCCTCAAAGTTATTAGGGAGGGATGCCTAATATATGATGTTAAGGATAATGAGCTGCGAACAAACGAACGGAAGATGGCACATGTGATCTTTATTATGATATCCATGCTGTCAGACGAGGAATATGATATTGCTAAGGCCAAGGGTGACAATAGCAGTGCATGGGAATGTTTTCTTCTAGATGATCCAGACTTAAGAACTATATTCTTTCATACGGATCAGGATCGGTCGAAACGAGGATGAGTCGGAAAGAGGATGAGGATCGGGACCCCCTCCTAAGTGGGGAAATCAAGTACGAGCTACAAACTAAGGAGAAGGGCCCCTTAAATAAAAATGGATTTCCCCCGTCTATGGCTGCTTACCTCGTCGAGGCATTTGCTCCAATTGATACAACCTGCTTGGAGCTTCATGTTGGAGGTTATATTGCCCGAGAGGCTCTTATGGGTGCAAGAAGATGTCACTGCTTTGTGAGTGATGAGCAGGCCAAAGACTTTCTTGAACCATTCCTCATGCATGTGCTTGCCAAGTCTCCTAAAGGCCCTTATGGCAACCTGAAATCATCAGCAATCAAAAGTCTCGTAGACTTGTCCAATTCGAAAGTGGACGTTGCTCCTGGAGAGGGAACTAGTAATCTGCGACTGATAAGGAAAGCAAATGAATGAACAAATAGTCGCTAAAACTGGTTGCTCAAAGTAATCGTGATGGCGGCGAACTTAGGGAATATCCTTGCCCACATTGCGGGTGATGCAAGCAACAATAGAGTAGATTCACGAGGTTAACAATGAAATAATTGACAGGGGAAACCGAAAATGAAGGCAACGAAAGCGGCTCTAGTGATTCACTGTGTTTGCCAAATCAATAGTAAAATAATGTCGGTTGAAGGGACGCAATGAACTAATAGAAAATAACAATTCTAACATCGGAAGAAGACGAAGATTAAGGGTGGCGGAGGGGAGAATGACCGATGACGACGGCATAAACCAAGATGATAGGTATGGCCTTGCCCATCAAATAATAGCGCCACGCTGTGATTTAATTTGTATTACCTTTGAATTAAATCGCGCCAAAGCGTGCTTGATTATTTTTCGTTGTCAAACTAAATCACGCCGAGCGATTTGGTTATGACTATTTCAAATCACGCTTGGCGCGTTTGTATTGTTTGTGTTATCGTATCTTTAATGACCCGGATACATGTTTGATGTTTCAGCTTCCATTGCGTTTCTAAGAAGGTTGTGGTGTTCGACCTAAACGGAGTCCTTTGCAAGACTTTTCCGAAAAATAAAGTGGCTAGAGAACGGTTTCATCGACACCGGTAGAATCAAACACCAAGTGGATCTATCCGCGCGCACTTGAAGGAGATGCTAGGCGAGGCATTCGGGTTATTTCGAGTTGGTATTTGGTCATCCATGGAACTAAGGAACATCAAGGATACTTTGGAGGCACTGGGGAAATGCGTGAAATTGGTTGACCCTTTGGGATCGAAACAAATGTGTGAAGTTCACTAATCCCAAGGATCCAACAGGGCAAGCCTATCTTCATCAAACACTTGAGTAACATGATGGACCCGAACTTGGTATCGAGAATAAGGATGATATAATCATAGTGGATGATGATGCTCTCAAATGCTTCTACAATCAAACACAAAGCCCTGAATCCACCATCTTACGATCCAAAAACTTTGGGACGATGATTTTCTCGGTGAAGTTTGTGTCTATTATGCATAATTTGGCTATGGGGATGACGGTGGGTGAAGTGTTAGATTCGCACCCAACCGGATAGAACGGTGACATGGAACCACACCTTGTTAAATACGTGGAAAAACATGGATTGATCCCTTAATGTTTTATTGGAATATATGATATTTTTGTATGATATTTGTGCCATGTATCGATAATTTCGAGTCTGGAATTGCCTCGCAAATAATGCAATTTGTTATTATCAAACCTAATATTATCATCTATCGAGCAAGCAATATTTGTCTCATCTATGTTAGCAACTTGCTCTTCATTTCTGCATATTTCAATTCGCATACGAAAAGTCACACGTGAATCGCAACCTTATGTTATTTTTGAAGTCCAAAAAAAAAGATTAAAAAAAACAAAAACCCCCTAGAAGACAATAGCAGGTTGGCGTGATTTTGGAGTTGACATAATCCCAATTTAATTGGATGATGGTTATTCCCTCAAAAGGGTACATTTTCGCGGTCTGTGCATGACAAGTGTGACAATTTTGACATTTTAGTGGCCTTTTTGAGGGGGTAGTTGAACTTAGATGCCATGAAAAAATGTTCGTTACCACGTTTCAGCCCCCTAATTTGGTTTAAAGTAGAAATTTCAAGGACTCCAAAAACTACACATTGAAGAAAACAACGAGTGCACTGGAGCAACCAAAAGGTATCTCATTCAAAGTGTTCGGATTCTTTACAAAATTATGAACAAGACAGTCAAAATTGCAACACGTATTGACTTTGCCCGAGCCCTGAAGCTTTAACATAATTACATATATGCCTTATTAGACCAACTTATATTTTGCAGCAATTCGGGATGCATCTCATCCTCTACCAGAGCTATTCGTGTCGTCTGCCCCACCATCAAAAGGGATGTTCCTCAGCACTGTCTACTAATGAAACTTCATCATCATCTATAACAAAATTTTTGGCAGTTTCACCCAACACAGATGTTGTTTTGAGCCTTAAAATGTGGTTCTGACCCGCCAAATGATGGCCAGGTAACCATACAACGTGGCTTCATATTTTTTAGCTTTAGTTCGTAGGCTTGATTTTTCCCACGTTATTGGACGGTATAAATTGATACCATACGGGAGCTTAGGAGGCATTGCATCAAATGATACTAGTTACGGTTCCCAGCGTTGCTGGGCACAAAAACACTTAAGATGGCACTACTCAAATGTTGAAGCTAAACTGTATGAAGATTTGTATTGTCAAAATAATTTTGCAGCTTTAACAGATTTGTGTTCCAAGCTACAATGTGCTTGCTAAATGTTGGAATAATATTACAACACAAAGTTGTCAATAAAGTTATGGGTCTATAAATTAAAGTTATAGGACATCCATATAAAGAAATACATAATAGCTAAAGTAAGTTTTGTGATTACCTTGAAAGTTGTTTAGGAAAATGCAAAAGATTTATACCTATATTATGATATTGTGAATGCATATAGTGGTCTAGAATGGTAGGAAGCCTCTTAGAACAAAGAGAGTTGGTATGCAAAAATGATAAGGTAGTTTTGTTGCATGGTTGTACCAAAAAGTCAGGCTGTTGCATTTTGCCACAAACTTGAAAGAAAACAAAGAAGAGAGAAGGCACATGGCATAATACATGTCTAACAAAATATTAGAGACCCTTGGGCCAAGTTCATGTCATTAAGGGTCAATTTTCCAAGAACGAAAAGTGATATTGAAAGAACATCATAATAGAAGTAATGGTGCCCAGCTAAGGTGGCAACATGTGGCTAATAAGCTAGAGTCATAATTATAAACTATACCAAAGATGTTGTGTGCATAGGTCGGAAGATATTAAGGTTCAAAAACATGTTTGTACGCGAGGTGTAGAACCATAAAACTGCCCATTTCTTGTGACATGGCAATTGTGATAAACAATGAATACAAATCAATATTTCGCAGATCACACAGCCTTCAAAAACACCTTAAATGAATATGCAGAGTTTACTTGAGTCATATAATACCTCTTAATATCAATCTTATGTTGTAAATATACGCCTGCCTATGTGAGACATTGGTGCATGTAATTTTTGACATCGCATGCCCAATATGATTTACCACGTTTTGGTAGATCATACTTTTTACACACAATGTATCTCACATGATTATAAGACAATTAAATTTACATCTTGATGATTGCCTTTAGTAAAGCACATAGTTTGCAATCTTACAATTGAATTTGCAATCTTGACTACCCGTCTGTTGATGTATTATAAAACTCACCTTTGTTAAATACAATAGCAGAGCTACATTCATTAGATTTAAGGGGTTGATTCTGCACCACACCATCCATTTTGATGAGTCTTGATCCTCCAAATCAAATCAAGGTGTAGTAGTGCCAGCATATTATCCATCTTATGACTACTACGAAATACACGTTGATATGTTAACACATAAGGTACTTTAACCTTCTTTTCCTTTTATATGTTGTAGTTGCCTCATAGAACCATATAATAGATGTGAAATTGAAAGCAAGAAGAAAAATATGCCTCTTTGCAAAAACATTTTTTCTTTTGGTGGACAGTCACATATTGGCTCCTCACATATGTAAGGAGTCATTTGTATTAATAATTTGAGGGCTACATAAAAGGATCGCAGAAGCCTGCTTCTTTAGCTAGAAGTCTCCTCTAAAGAAACATTATTCGCTAATGAGGAGTAAAGTAAAGCAAGCCAGTGAGGCTTTTTGCATGTGTAAGGCATTCTTCTGCAACATCTAGCTACATCGTGGGAAGCACTTTCTACATAAGATTTGCAATCAATTCACCACTTTCCAAGCTATGCAAGCCAGAGAAACCCGATTGCAAAGATCTATCCAAATAAAAGCGTTGCAAAGATGGCAAAAGCGATAGGCCTTCAAGGAGGAAGTTTGTCTACAATTTCATGCAAAGCATCATGAAATTGAATGAGAAGTGGTGAAAATTTAAGAAAGTGAACAAACTTACATTGAGCTTTCACTTGTCCAACTTCCAATATGTTTGACCCTCGCACAATTCAAGTAACCATAAAAAGATTGAAAGATTGAATGATTGAAAAAATACTGGTTTTGTGAGGTCCCATTATAATGTAAAAATGCAAGACTCCAAAGAAATCATACCTCAAGTTTCATATTTGAGCAAAACTCCCAAATCCCAATGAGCTTCAACAAAGCCCCTTCAAATGGCGTATGTGATCCGCAATAGCAAAATTATCTTCAAGAATGAACATAGTTACAAAGTTGCATGAGGATTCAACAAAAAAAGTAAGGCTTCACGAAATTAAGAAGTCACTTGGAAAATTCATGGATAAATTCTTTTTCACTTAAGAAGATAACTATAAACAATACTTACAGTTTTGAATCCAAATGCATCCATAGTAAAAGCCTTGTTGGAGCAGGTTTGAATCTTAGTCAAGGTTAAGAAAATGTTGCGATAAAAGTGCAACAAAATATTTGGTATCCTAATCATCCGAAGCCAATGTTGAAGGTACCATACATGAGCTTTAGGGTTTGAAGGACTTTCTACATGAAGAGACAATCCGGACCTTAACACATTTTGATCGGATCCTCACCGTCACTACTTTGGCAATGCGGCACACGAAATAGGCATGGGGTGATAATTCGGCATCTGAACTGTCTCAGCCCTTGAACATAATAGTCCTGTTGAGGACATCTCTCGAGGGGCCGCAAGACCACGAGGGCTGGAATAGTAAGGAGACAGGGAAGCACTTAAACAACCGATAGATGCCATAATCTCTGCGCAATATGGGTTCCTCTTTGTTTAGAAAAAATGACTCACGTAATTTTTGGGTATTTGATGCATGCAGGACTTGCCTTTCATGCTTCCCGAACCAGCAGATGATTGCAACCAGGCCCGCTTCTTCTGTTCAACAACGGGGTTCTCGCCTTCAACAGAATTACACTAACTTTCAAGCAATTTCACTATAGACCTCCAAGGCCTGAAGATTATGCATTTGCCATAACCTGATATGTGCATTAAGGTTAACTTTCAAGCAATTTTTCCATCTCTCTACCTGCATAGCTGTGGACGTTAGAGCTAAGTCTGGAATCTTGAAGCAACAGAAGGCTGCGTCTGAAGGAACCAAAGCAGCTGCTCACAGGCCGAATCAAAGGCAAGGGGCATCGGAACAAAAAACAAAGGAGTCCAGAATGCCGGAATGCCAGACGCATCTGTTCCAGGAAAGAGGAGGGAGCGTTAAAAAAAAATAAGGTTTATTCTGGACCGCACGATCTCCTCAAATAAATTCCAGGCCGCACGATCTAGGGCGAGATTGAACACTGAATAACATTATAATATAGGATGAGCTCAAGCGATATAAATTTATACCACGTAAGTTCAAGCGAGTGGTATAAATTTATACTGCCTGTGAACTCGAGTGGTATAAATTTATAAATTGAACTCAAGTGGTATAAATTTATACCGCTTGCAAGCTTAAGCGGTATAAGTTTATACCATCACCCCTCATGAAAAGGGCAGGAGCAGTATAAATTTATACCAGAATTATTTTACAAAGGAAGCCACGATATAAATTTATACTACAAGTTCTCTTTAAATACGTATTGTTATAAATCCAATACAATATAAAACATGGAAATTTTATTAGATGGATATTTATTGTTTGTTGAAAAAAAAATAGGGTTCTTCATGGCCGTAGTTCTTCCGGAATTTTGTTTTTAGGGCCGAGTTCCCAATAGTTCATGGCCGAGTTCATGGCCGAGTTCTTCCATAGTTCATGGCCGAGTTTCCAATAACAAAGAGCTCCTGATCAATTGCAGCATAGGTGAAGTCGTTCTTAGGTCCTCCAGGCATAGGAAAAGACCAACCACTGAAGGAATATATGCACGCCATCTGGTATTCTGAACATCTTCGGATAACATCTGGTGGTGAAGGATGCACGTAAAGCTGTTGCCTCAATTCTTGTCTGGTTAGACACAAGCCCCATAGTTGGAAATTTCTCGAGGGGAACACGGGCAAGGCACAGCGTGGCAACATCATCTAGAAGACCTGGGATGATGGGGTCCTCTAGATAATAAGGCATGCCTCCCATTCTGTAAGTGAATATTCAACTCAAACTCTAAGCAATTTAATGGACCTATTGGTTATTACTTTAATGTTCATGGAAAGAGTAGAACAAACAGATCGGTTCTATGTTGGAAAAAGATAGACCTTCAAAATAGGATCCTGAAGATCTGTTCGCTGTAATTGCTAGGAGAACCAACAACCATTGTTGATGTGAATGATTAAAGCAACCAGAAGGTTCGTGGGCAGGGCCTCCAGAGAAGAGTGCATGATAGCCAGTTGTTCCAAAGTCACAGAAAGTTGCTTCAAAGACATCCGGTCTACCTGACAGACATCTGGGCTATGGACCATTTCGTAATTCATTTCGTCAGGTAATCCAAATATTGACGTCACTCTTTTCCATGTTTCACAATGTTAAAGCACAGATACACTTCTATTTTAGCTCATTTTAGTAAAAACTGCAAGATGTTTGATAAAATACAATATGCTTTGCGTGCTTCAGGTGGCGAAGTTCAGCTGCAGTGCAAGTATGTTGCAGTACGCGGCATAGATGCTTCAGCAACTAAAATTGCAAAGTTGTGGGATTTTGTTCATGATAAGCTGATCTTGCTGATACAGTATACCAAGTGCAAACAGGATGCAACAAGATAATAGTCCATACCCAAGAGCCTATAATCATTTGCAATGCTACAATCTACTCTTTCAAAGCAACAAGGGGTTTATCTTTGTCATTTTGCAGTCTCTAAAACAATAGGACATTATCTATGGATCATGGTATTTTGGTGAAACCTTCATCGTTGTAACCAGACTATTTTGAGACATTTGCAAGCATCAATATGAGGTTAATTGGCAAGAATATGTAATTATTAATCATACAATTACTCGAGCACATGAAAGTGGAGAATAATAGATGAAAGTGATGAATGGCACCTTAAAAAACTGTTTGGCACAACCATTTTTAAGACTATGCATGCATGCCTGTACTTATGCATGCATGCCTGTATTGTTAAGACTATGCGTACATGCCTGTATTATGGTGGTTTTGTAGCAAATGTCAATATAATCATAATATTCAAAGCACGATGCAATACCAAGAAGCAAACATTGTTATTACTACATACCTCACCTGCAATATGCCTTCAAAGAATAGAGAAGAATGAAACGGATTGTTGAACATAGGGTTCAAGTGTACTTAGTCTATTTATCCTGCAATAGTCTATTTATATCACCTGCAATATGCCTTCAGAGCACATAGAAAAATGAAATAGATGATTGAACATAGAATTTCTAAACATACCTAAACATACAAATGCCATTTTAAAATGCATGTGCATAAGATTCTTTGCCTACAACAATCCTAAACATGTACATGTTTGTCAGGCATAAGATTCTTTGTTTATAACAATCCTGAACATCTACATGTTTGTCAGGCCATTTATAGGTTATCATGAACCAAAATCTTGGTGGGCTTCTTCTATGTCATCATGGACCAAACTTTTGGCAGGGATTTAAAATCCCATTGGCTACACAAATTACAACTTACATAAATTATAAGTGGACCAAAACCTTAACGATGGTTCAAATCCTACACAGATTTCAACCTATACATGTTATGAGAGTGTAGCTAATGTATATTGTAACATTACACGGGCTTTATTATTTCTAGGTTCCCAACATTATCCCAGCAATGCTGGCACTATTAATAGTATCTATACTAATGGCATGCATCAAGCAAATGGAAGTACAACCATCCTTTTTTAGGCATTTCTATATTCGATAACCATAACATATATGATGAAATACCTGCATATGTTGTCCGTGTAATTGTTCCTTCACAGATTATGTTATGATATCCATGTGATCTTTCTTTTGCTGCGTAACAATATATATTTCTTCCTTTGCAATTGCTATCACAAAGAATTTTACACAACTATATGCAAAGAGAACCTATTGTATTTACATTTATTTTGGTCGTAGAAATCTTTGTGGCTCTCGTAAATGCTCGTTTGACCCCTAAAACGACATATTCTAGAATGGGACTCGCAAGAAACCAACAAACTGCCCGATAGATAGGCTTCTCATTCATCTCAGCAGATTTTCTACAATGGTGAACAGTGGGCAGCCGCACACATGCGAACTACCCACGAAAAATAAAGGGAAAATCCAATTATATCATTTGGACCCCAAAACAAATACAATGCTAATAGATGAGTGGCTGATGTACCTGTCGAAAGCTTATCACCGGGATTAAAAAACCCCGCCCTTTCGGGTTTTCGAGGAAAAACCCTAGTGATAAGCCTTCGGCAAGGGGCTTAGACAAACGTAAGGCATAGAATCGCTCCCAAAAAACCCCCGTATGGAGAAGTCGAAACGGATGCCACTCGCCAACCTGTACTCGCACATCACCAACACAACAAACGAGAAACATACCAGAGAACAGCATCACCCAACATCACCCAGCGGGTGGAAAAAAAAGTATCACCCAGCGGGTGGAAAAACATGATAAACAGAACTTGTACAAAATATAATAACAAAGAAGGGGGGAAGGGTGGGTTCAAAGAGAATAAGCTACTGCTGAGAGAAGAGGAAGCGCCGATGAGACGTGGATGCAGAAACGCGCCTGAAAAAGCGAACTCCCAACCAAGAACGGGCATGCGCCGCCCGCATGCATGCATGACATGCATGCTCGTCCCATTCTAGAATGGCGATCCGATGTCTCGGATCGATGCGATTCTAGAATGGGACTCGCAAGAAACCAACAAACCGCCCGACTACCAGAGAACTTCCTTACAAACTAGGATCGAGGACGAAGGTCACAGGACGAGGCCAAAGGCCGGTAAAGGATAGCAAGAAAGATACGCCAAATTGGCTAAACCAGGCAGGAAGAAGCCCCTCCCCTGCCTGGAAACAATTCAAAGAGAATAAGGTACTGCTGAGAGAAGAGGAAGCGCCGATGAGACGTGGATGCAGAAACGCGCCTGAAAAAACGAACTCCCAACCAAGAACGGGCATGCGCCACCCGCATGCATGCATGACATGCATGCTCGTCCCATTCTAGAATGGCAATCCGATGTCTCGGATCGATGCGATTTTTTTAAGGGTCTTCTTATTTATGTTATGTCACTCTAAAAAAGTTGTTTTTAAGGACAGTTTTGAACAACTTGCGTCCAAAAACTTTGATTGCCCTTTATTTTGCCTCATTTTTTAGTTTTCCAAAATTTTTAGAGGAATCTTTCAAATGCACTTCTTAAATAAGTGTGTTTCATTTTAGACATTGTTTAGGATTTTGTGCATAGATTAAGAGCGATGCCCCCTGCGACTAAGGAAGGGCTATACCCAATTTTTGTGTAACCTGACTTTTTTTGTGAATATAATATAAGCCAGTTACTCAATTATGCACATCTGTGTCTTGAGTTGTGTCTGTTATTGTAGTGTGAAAGGGTTTGAGGCGAAAACCATTAACCAAAGTAGGTAATGTAGTGCCATCTAATTCTGCAAGTTGAAATATACTCGGTTGGACCACCTGAATAATTTTGTAAGGGTCAAGCCAACGAAGTTTGAG
The DNA here is from genome assembly GCA_021234155.1 of Isoetes taiwanensis. NCBI lineage: Eukaryota > Viridiplantae > Streptophyta > Lycopodiopsida > Isoetales > Isoetaceae > Isoetes > Isoetes taiwanensis. The sequence continues at coordinate 6,449,712 of JAJEKV010000053.1, read as the reverse complement.
CTTGCCTGGCAAATGTTTGTACCAGGAATCATAAAGAATAACTAAATCCCCTTCACTGCAAGTTTTGTTCGGATGTGTTTGTCATGCCAGGATTTTCGCAATTGTTTCCCATCAAGAACCATGACATAAGCATCCCTGTGAAGTTCATCTAATTGTTGCAACTGATAAACCCTCTCCTGTAAAGCAGCAGGAGGATCATGGGTAGTAGCAAGTTGAAATCGAAGAGTGGGTAGGACAAACCCAAAAGGCATCAAAGCCTCTTGGCTATACACTAATTTGGACGGTGTCTATCCTATGGCAATTTTGTAAGTAGTGTTATAGCCCACAAATTGCCAATTTGTTCTAGAAGCGTCACCAATTTTCTTGAGAATGTTAATTAGAGTCTTGTTGGTACTTTCAACAAGACCATTGCCTTGTGGATAATATGGAGTGCTCTTTCGATGATGGATGTGCAAGTAGTCCATTAGTTCTTTGATCGTATGATTAACAAAATGAACACCATGGTTGCTCACTAGTTCCGTGGGGTAGCCGAAGCGTGTAATGACATGTGTGTAGAGCACTCGCGCCATGCTGGTGGCGGCGTTATCCGATAACGCACAGGCTTCAGCCCACTTTGTTGTATAATCAGTGAGAACAAGGATGTATTGAGCAGGAGAGTTCGAGCAGGTGGATCCATGGGCCCAACAAATTCCATACCTCATTTGCTGAAGGGTAACGACGTGGCAACAGGAGTTAAGGGTGAAGCGTCATGGGCCGTGGGCCTTCCCATGTGCTGACAGACATCACAATGGCGTGCATGAGTGTGGGCATCTTTGAACAGCGTGGGCCAAAAATAGCCAGCCAAAAGAATTTTCCTGGCCATGTTATCACCAAGTAAATGGCCTCCACCAAGGCCTTCATGGGCTTGGCGAACAATCTCAGGGACTTCATGAGAAAAAATACATCAGCACAAGATTATATCCTTGCCACGCCTGTAAAGATGTCCAACAGCCATGGTATAGTCACGGATTTCACGAAGGAATTGTTGACGGCGTGAGCGCAGCTTTTCAGGAGAAAGCATGGGATCTTCAGATGGTAAGGCACCAGAGAGAATATATTGTTGGTAGTCATAGAACCAATGTGGCATGGCGGTGACCAAAAAGAATTGAGCATCTGGAAAACTGTCAGAAACTCCTGAGGACAGATCATCGATGTGAATGCGTGAAAGATAATCAGGCACCACATGAGACTTGCCTGCCTTATGAATGATTTCAAAGGGAGCAAACTCTTGGAGAAGTCCATCGAGCAATACGTTCCGTAGGCGTGGTCTTATTGATCAGATAGAGCAGAGCTTGATGATCCACAAAGAACTTGATTTTGCTACCCAACAGATAGTGACAGAATCGTTGTACATAAGAGATGAGTCCAAACACTTCCCGTTACGTGGTAGTATATTTTTTCTCTGCATGGTTGAGTTTTTTGCTCGCATAGCGAATCGGTTTGACAAGTTGAGAATCATGTTCCTGGGAAAAAACAGCACCAATAGCAAAAGCTGAAACATCCACATGAACATCAAATATAGAGACAACTCAACCAAACAAATATAAACAACAGAAAAAAAAAGGGTGATCGGTTAGTTCCAAAACATGTAGATGTCCAGCAAAGAAGGTTCAAGACGTGCCAATTCTGTGCATTCAAGCTATCTCAGCACTTCCCAAGTAATTTCAGACCTTCTTGACTTAGATTAATCTTTCTAAATATGTTTCCATTGACTGATATAGCCTTATGAGTCTCCAACAATTTCATACTTGATCATATATGCACATGCAAAAATCATGTACAGACTAATCACGACAGCTCATAGCACCTCAATTGATCAAAAGCAAAACGCCACCTGATAATTTCTTTATGCATAGACCTCTTGACCCTTTCCTATTGCTTGCGCCTCGAAAAATCGCCTTCTAGCTCCAAGAACCAAATTGCAGAAATAGTGCAGTCAATTCTATCCCAGCATCACAATTGCTGTCACAACTTTCCATATATTTGTATTTCGGCTTGTTCAGACCCAATCCAAAAAGCTTACTCGAAAATCTTTCTAGCAAAAGAAAAATCACCTAAGAAGGATCTCGAGTCGCCAAGATATGATGCTTCAAATTTTGGGCTCTAAAACTGCCCAGAATTGCTCCCTGCCTTCATGCTCTACAACAATCTTTTTTCCAAAGAGACAAAACCTTAGACTCATGCTGTATACATGCCATGCATATGTAAATACATACATAAGTATGTATACTGGCCCATCAAGTGCCCAGGTCTGTTACAGTAGAGAGGCTTAATAGTGGTTTTATGAAATAGAAGACAATGCTGAATCGACTACATCTGCAACCTCAGGCCAGAAGAATCATTCTTACTAATGAGAATCCTTCAAATAAACTTTGATATCATCACCTTACTTTCGAGGTGAAAATCCAACATTCTAAGACCACCAGCTGCCTTAGATTTAATGCACTTCGGCCAAGCTACTTTGACCACAGCTCCTACTTCATTTCCACCCCAAATAAAATTCTTGACGACATGCACAATATCCTCTACCTTATAATGAGAAGCTAATAGAGCAGATGCCATGCAGACATGAGTATTACTAAGAACACATTTAGCCACAGTGATTCTTCCGAGCATGGAAAGTTAGCTATATTCCATCAAAATAAGTGCCTTTGCAACCCTCTAATAATTTCATCCCAAGCATCTGAAGTAGAGACGTGAATTCTAATAGGGATACCATGCAACTTCATGTTATTTCCATGCAAAAGTATATTCCACGGATAGTCTAGAATACAGGCAGGGATGGGACTGTCCAACATCTATAAAGCAATACATTTTTGCCAACCCACAAGAACTCCTGATGCTAAGGAGAATGTGCCTAACAATGGCTTAGCATTATGAAGATTTTCAGCCTCGGCAATTAAGAACACAAAAGTGTCATCGGCATATTGATTACATACCTCTTGAGAACCATTGTGCATTGGCAGACCTTGAATGATGCCATCCTAAAAGCTGGGATAATACTTCTGCCACAATTGTGAAGAGCTAGGATGCTAAGGGGCAACTTTGTCGAATTCACTACAAAAATATCCAATGGCTCGTCCTGAAAAAGTACAATAGACCTTGCTGATGTATGAAGCTTCATGACATTTCTTGTAAATGACTCCCTGAACCCAAGAGCAAGAAGACGCTTCACGAAGAAACCGTAAGCTTTAGCAAAATCAAGCTTAAGATACACCGTTCTATGATCTTGTAACCGGGCCCAATATATTCCCTCATATGCAGCAGCCACGTTATTGAGAATACAGTGAGGAGGAAGAAAGCCAGATTGTATCGATGAGTTAGAGTCAGCCAAAATGTCTCAAACTTTTTCTTCCAATATCTTAGCAAAGATCTTGTACACAGAGGAAAGCAATGTAATAGATCGCCAGTCAGAAATAGTTTTGGATTCCCCAGACCAGGGCATTTGTCCTTTTCTAAGAGAGCCATAGCTCTTTTTAAATCCTCTTTCACAATATTGGACTAAAGAAGCAACCTATGCTCTTCAGAAATAATGCAATGCACCTTAATCAACATAGCCGATTACATGTCCTCGTGAAAGGGCAATGGGCATCGCATAGAGAATATAAAAAAGTGCTGATGAAGATACTGCTTAAGATGCACAAGATTAGAGATAAGAGAGCCATCCAGCAACACCAAAGAATGTATAGAAGTGGTAATTTGAGATAGTAACTCTTTTTCTCTAACTCCACTAGTAGGGCCATGAGCACAAAGTTGTTCTAATTTCTGGTACAATGCGGTCCAGAGTCCTATAGCTTTAGTAGCTCTGATTCTCCCTCATTCTTTTGCAAATGACTTATTTGCAAACAATGTTGCGACAATCCCAGACATGCTCCTATGAGGTGAGATGGCCTAAGATCAAACTCGATTATAGCCAACTTTGAACTCATCATCCTCTAAGTACTTATGAAATCTTAATTCTTGTTGTACATCACAAAGGAAAAGAAACTAATGGATGAGGGTCACTTGAGGGCAACACATACAAAGCATTGTTGTCTTCAACGCTTTTTGCTAAAGATTGGACTAAAAGAATTAAGGTTGATTCGAGACAACTACAGTTCAATGACGTTGTTAGATCAAAGGGGCTACTTAGCCTTCAATATTCGGCCAGATTATGGTGACAAGTTTACTTACACAACTGGTGGCCACACCGTCTGTCAAACGGCCTTCAAAATGATTCATGCTTTAGGCAACAGACGGCTTCACCGCCTGAAGAAAAGGCTTGATAAGAATCCTGGCATTAACGACTACTGCCATTCGGGAAGTATATCCAGAATTCATGCACTTCAATGTGTTTCCTGGATGGAAGGCTTTTTCAAGGAGTCTTGCGAGAGACTGCCTAACAGCCCTATGTACCATTTGAGTGACAACTTCACAAAACGTGAAGTCTACAATATATGTGTCTATTCCTAGAAAGCACCGGATGTCTGTTTGTGCTACATGCTCAGAGACAGAATGCAAGGACACTTCACACTAAAAGTAAGCTTCCACAACGTACTCTTGCCTAGTTCTACTCAATGGTAGGTTTTTTTCTTGAACATGTTTTCATTTCAGATGCATTGAAAGAGAAACTGAACAAGCACAGAGAACAACAATCTTTGGAAAGGAGAAAATTGACAAAACACAGAAAGAAGGCTTTAGAACAACCACTCAACTACATATCAGTTGTTATTGATGGAATGGACGAGAAGAAGACCACCCTACCTCACTTTATCAATGTGCCTAAGGATGCTCATGAAGAAGATTTCATACATCTGCATGTCGTTGGTGCCATGGTTTTTAATGGGAAGCCTCCTCTCTGCTCCACCTTGCCATGCAAAGTATCAAAATCATTCATGACATTAGAGGCATGTTGACCAGCCTTATTGCATAAAGCTCTTTTCCAATTCACATTTTGCCATCCCTCTTGGGCATTTTCATGATGCTCCTAAACAACCAATACTCTATACTATTTGCACTCCATTAGATCCATGCATTATGTTCCACACTATGCTTTTTATTATTCCTACCCATTTCGTGAGCCCATGGCAAATGCCTAAATCCTAAACATTCACACTTGGCAGTCTAGTACATCTAAAGACGATAACATTTAGGTTCTTATTCTACCTACAACTATATTAATCACCAATTCCGCACGTCCACAACTATTGCATGGCATCGCAAGGCACCAGTTTCTAGTATATGTTTTGAATCATTTGAGCTACAAGATAATACAATGGTTTGGGCATTAAGACTATGGGGGATTTCATCTTTAGTTATGCTGGTAACTTTTCTTCTTCCATCAATGCATTCTTGGGCCCAAAAGCTATAATATCTTCGCAGTTTGATTTTGAAAGATTAATGCAAGATTCATCATTGAAACTGGCTCCGGTAGATTATGGTGTTGTTCGAATCAGGGAGCTATTTTACGGAAAAGTAACAGGTAGTTGCACATGAAAAACAAGAAATTTAAGACGACAGACACTATAAAAGAAGTTCTTAGTAAGGAAACAAAAATGCCTGAATCCAGTTTTTGGCAAGCGGCGATCCAGTCATGTTAGATTGTTCTTTTCAGGAAACAAACTCTGATCTTTAACCTGAAAAGCGAAACAAAACACTGGCGCCAAGATCTTCCTGAAGCGCCAAGATCTTCCTGCAATGCCAAGATCTTGCGAACGACTCCCTCCTGTAGTGCCAAGGCCGCTATAGCTAGAGCTAGATGGCAGCATAGAAGACGCCATAGCCGAAGGCGCCATCGCCGGAGTATCAGAGGAAAAATGAGAAGGCGCCATAGCCGAAGGCGCCATCGTTGGAGTATCAGAGGAAAAATTAAAATGCAATGCCACGTCATCGCCATGTCAGAATAAAACTACCTCGAACTTCACGTAACAATAATTGCTGTTTACTTGCAATTCTGTTGCGTCAGACGTGCCTCCATGCTGACGCGCGTCAGCACGTCTTCCGCAACAGAATTGCAAGTAAACATCAATTCTTGTATACAGAAAGACATATGACAGAAGGGTCCGTGTATCATCTTTTGTGTTAAAAGCTTCTCTTGTGGGACATTGATAAACATATGGTTCATATACCTACATTACAAATATTAGATGGCTTGTATAGAGGGCGTTGACAGAAGCTTGTGGGACATTGGATAAACATATGGTTCATATATACATTACAAATACAAGAAATTTATCGCGGCGGCCAAGGCCGCCGCAAACATTTCTCTTTGCCCACTCCCCTGCATTTGATGAAGTGAGTCAGTACTGAGGGATGTTTATGGCAGCCAAGCAAACATTTCCCTGCGACTCACTTATAGATTGGAATTATACCTAGCAGTGACAGATATGTGTGTTAGTTTAAGACTAGTAATTTTGAAAACTCGTAATATGAAGTAGTAATGTTTAAAAGATGCTATAGGAAGGGCTTGAACGTATTTGTTAATTTAATGTGTCCATTGTTGCCAAATGATTGTTTCCATACGTAAGAAAATTAGAATATCTCCAACTTTGAACGGGAAATCCAACTCTCCATGGTGCTACGTTTATTATGTGCAAAATCTGTATGTTGTTTAGTAACTAATGTTTTGTATGCTGTTTAAAAGCTAGAAATGTTTCATACAGATGTTAAGGTGGTTCAGAAAAGAGCATGAGACGATGGGTCCACTTGTTTGGTCCAGTGGGTTGGGTTAAAATGAAGAGGAAAATCCTCTTATATTCATCACGATCCCCGTGCAAAAATTTTCAAGCATCCTTGCGATCTGTTCTTGCAGCAATCCCAAGATCGCGATCTGTTGCAGCACTTACAGCTCCTCCTGCAAGATTTTGCCATTGCCAAAACTCTATGCGTGTGCATTAGCCGATTGATTCTGCAGTAAACCGTCATCGCCTTCCTTTCAAAATCATTTTGAAGTTCTGTCTTACATTTTGGCGTTTGCATGCACAAGATCTGTGAAACCTGTGGTAAGGACTCTTTGCCAAAAAATAAAACGCATGTGTGCACTGGCTCCAGAGTGTTAAGTTAATGATGGCAGAACCTTCCTATACGAGAACCTCTGTGGGTTACAAATACAATTCCAGCCAGTCCTCTGCCTAATCCGACTAAACCCTATTGGGGTTGTCCAGTTCTCAAATCATACATTTAAGATGCACTGTGTTCCTTCTGGAGTACAGAAAGTTTGGCACAGACACAAACACAACCCTTAAACCCAGTGCTTTCTTGGACAATTTGGACTCGTTATGTAGACAAAACAGGCTTTTAGAGGCACTGGAACGGTTAGAATCAGGGAAGCTTGTTCTGAATTTCAATGTATATGTCTGTAGCCTTAAGACTTGCTTAAAGGCCAAGGAAAATTGGGGAGTGAAAAGAATTCGAGACCACATTGTTCAGAACGGGTTTCAGGCTGATAGACTTCTATGCAATTTTCTTGTTCATGCATGTGGTAAATGCTGAAATATTGAGGATGCATTTGATGTCTTCCCTGGCATTGAGGAGAAGAATATTTTCTCCTGGAATGCCATGATTGCAGCGTATGCCCAACAAAGTTATGCAAAGCAAGCTCTTCAGCTGCTTTTGGAAATGCAGCTAGAAGATGTGAAGCCAAATTTATTGTCAGGCGTTGGGTTGCTGGCATAAACCAAATTATAAATTGAATTTAGCACCAGAAGGCACTCGATTTGAACCGCATCAATTCTTCTTGCCCTGTGGGCTTCAGACTTACTCTAGAATCCTCCTCTGCTCTCCTTGGGAAAATGATTTTCGATTCCTCCTCTGCGGCTTTTTGGGAACTCTTCTCAAAAGCTGCTACTCTCGCTCCAGCCCGATTCCAGCAACGCCCTTACAGAACAACATGCTCCTCCTTTGGTTCATCGTTGCAACTTGCACGTGTCATCGTCAAAGAATTGCTGGCTTTTTGTTCGTCCTGATTTTTTCCCCCAGACAGACGCGACGACGTGGCAGCAGACTAGTAAAAGAATAAAAGGGATATTCTGGAAGAATCTTACCTATAGCAATTATATAGTTTAGATATTAGATAGCTTGTATAGAGGGCGTTGACAGAACCTTGTTTCTTCATAAGTGGCAATGGCTCATATTCTTCACCAATTCCCTCGTCAGGCCCCGTTTTTACTTCACCTCGATACTCCTCCTGCCATTTTCAGACAATTTAATCTCCCGTTTTTGGGGGACCTTGCAAGGAGACACAGGATTTCCCTAGCTTGTTCGACTGGTGCCAGAAAAGTCTTTTCTATGGCTTCTCCATCGTTGGAGGTATTTAATTTCCTCCGTGAATAAAATCCTTCCTCAATTTCAATTGGATAATTTGCGGAATGCTGAGATTCCTAGTCTCTAAGAGTGAACTGCAACCTGCCTTTTAGAAGGTGAAGCTGGTCTTGTCTCTTTCTTTTTTGGGCAACAGAATAAGATTGTTTACATTGCATCTGCCAAAGGGTATATGGATCACATTCAGTTCTTCTTATACAGACCAAAAGCTTGCTCATGATAGCTCACAAAAGATATTACGTGGTTCTGGGTTTAAGCCTTCCTTAACCATTTTTTAAGATTGGAGCCACCATTTTTTCAATATAGACCATTGACTTTGCCTTTCAATGGTCAACCCTAAAATTCTTCGTACCCAGGCAGTCAGTCATCTGCATTGACTTTCATTCTGAATGTGTATGCAACATATTTTAGAAAGCTCATTTTGAACAATAAAGTATTAGTTACAGCACTTTTACTGAACACTGATTATTATAGAAGACGTCTCCTGAACAAGAAGTGGAAGAGGAAAAGTTCTTTCAAAAAGTGAATAAGCATCAGGTATGTTCTTCAATGGTTTTAAATATTGATGAAAAGATTGGACAACTAGTTATTCTGGCAACTTAATTGCGTATTAGAGGTTTTGCAATATGAGGTCTTTAGTGTATGTGACAATTCTGTATGAGCTGTTAATTCTCTCCTTGGAAGCGCTCAAAAGGAAAATGAAGGTGGCATTTATAGTTTTTCCACATATTTGGCACATCAAGAAAGAAGTTGGGAAGGATTTGCTGGAGGCATGTCAAAGCATAGACAATGAATTAAGCAGGTCAGTTCCTCTTGTGCAAAGATCAGAGCAAAGGAGAGTTGCTCCTCCTATGGTGATGAGTTGTTTTTTCAGCAAGCTAAAACCCAAAAATCATTTGAGTTCTGTGGAAGCTTCTTAATAAGACAGATGCGAATGTGATGGTGGCAAAAATCAATATGGTGATGGTGAGAACCAAATGCAACTGAACCAAATTCAGATACCCAAAATTTGCAACGTGGTCAAAGCAATGAGGAAGGTGAGCTTGAAGATGCAGCACAACAAGACAGAAAAGGAAGGGGAAGGAAGAAGCAAAGAAAGAAGTGTTTGTTAACATCTGTTGAAGCATTGCGCATATGACTGACAAATAAGTGGAATTATAAAGACATCAACTGCTGCAAGGTCATTAATAATATACGTCACTGCAATTTGTCGAAATTTCAGACATTAGAATGTGCTTTGCCGTTGACATATTTGACACAAGGGAGGATTCAATGTTTGAACTTTCTGCAGGAACTTTGTTAATTCAGACCTTGGTTTCTATGGAGTCATTTTAAGTAACATGCTTCATCTTATTACTTTGTTTAGAAATCAGCAGCAAGGCTACCACATTTGGAGGAGGCACGTACAGTACTGGATTGCAAGTCAAATGGAACATTGTCCACAGTCTCTCAGGTTCCTCGCTTTTGCTTATATCCTTTATGGCCAATCTGCATATGGCATGAGTCCTTAATTTTTGCTGCAGAAATACGTAGGCTTTCCAGTTGGATCCATGGTTGCATATGCAGCAGACATGGAAGGTAGACCCATTCTTGCAGTGAGCTCTCTTTCACCTCACACTCGGGTAAGAAACTTCAAAAAGTAATTTTAGGTTTGCTTAAATAGGACAGTACTGTAGTTGTCCCAAAGGGTATTGTCAGAAACTGATTTTAGACAAGCGGGTATTGCTCCTCATAGCAAGCTCAAGTGCTATACCTCCATTTCTGCGGGATGCGTTCTTTGTCATTATCAGTATGATATGTAATAGATCCACAGGAGACCCTCGAGAGGATCCTAATAATATGCATGTTGGACATTCTTCATACCACCATAAGATGGTTGGTTGGATTCCCAAAGATGTTTTGGCCAGATCGTTAGGCCAGGATGGTTATATAACATTATATTTTGTTACATTTGCAAAGGGCTTGATCCTCCCTGGGGGCATGGATGACTTAGATATCACATGACACCTTTGCTTGGTCTGTGACACTCTGGAATGTGATGCGCGAGGACAAGCATAATTTTGGTGGGACTCGAGAGGATCCTATTAATGTGCATGTGGCCATATGACACCCTTATAAAAAAAATGGTGGGATGGATTTTCCATAAACATCCAAATGTTTTGGCTACGTGGTTAGGCCATGGTCGTTAAGGAACGGTACATTATACATTTCAGTCCCCTCTTTAATAGGCATGGAATTCAAGCCCTCTCCATACCCATTTTCCCTGATATACTTGCACTTTCTACTAAGATAACATTGACTGTCTACAATCTTAGGAACGAAGAACAGACCAGATGAATTTTGACAACATAACAAGCCGTCTTTTAAATAAGGGAGCCTCTCTTTATATTTCTGTAGGATACATTAAGATTGGTTACCTTCAAGACAGGAAAAGGCTTCCATTGCTGTCTTTGGTAAGAACATCAAAATTATTCAGCCTTTTTTGTCTTGCAATGGATCTTTTCAATATAAGCTTTCAGCTGGCAAATCCCATCAAGGAGTTGTCTTTTAAGAGAAATTTTTATGGATATAATTTCCTTAATTCAGAAAAAAAGGTTCGCTTATCCAGATTTCTCCCATCAATTGGAAATTAAAATGGGCCACGCTAACACATGGACATGAAGTGCAGTTTATGTGATGATGCACTTAATGCTTAATATCAGGTGTTATGGTCTCTCTAGAGAGCCAACTACATTGCAGAGTGATCATCTTTGCATTTGCAAAAGAATGTGGTAAGGAGCTTGGCAGGGAACAAAAAAGATATTAGTAAAAGAAGGGATTGTTTGAGGAGTAACCAAAGAGACCTTTAAGAAGGTGGACCAAGCTACTAATGCAGCATACACAATCCTGCGAATAGAATGCAATTTCCAAGTTAACTAGGAGAATATCACATTTCTAGATGAATTATGATAACATATGAAGACCCATTTGACATTAATAGATCTTTTTTCATCTGTTCCTCTCTATGATCTTCGCATAATTTCTTGCTACTTGAATGAAGGCATCGGCCCCTCAGCAATTTACTAGAATTAAATTGTTCTAATTTCTTGAAGTATAATGTTGGCATTTATTATTTATAACCATCATGTTCTTGCAAACATACTTCTCCCAGGTTTTCAAGGATTGATTATCTGTATGCAACGGTAGCAGGTTGTTTTGAAAATTCTCCAGCCTTCAAAACCTGCCACCCAGGTTCCAAATTCGGCGTGACATCTTTGTACTCCTCTAAAAGTATTAAAGAACGTTGCTAAACAGATTAGGGCAGGATGTCACACATGTTTGGAATGCAAGATAGGAGACAGGTTGATATCAGGAGGTCCATAGCCTCAACTTCCAAGAATATGTTTGAGGATTTCTTACTTAAATAAGTCCTCTAGTGCAACTCCATGGACTTCAGCCACAGAACATGGCTAATCATATAGAAGATTAGAAAATGGAGTTCTTTTGCATCACTGCCCTAAGGAATTTACATTTCTAGCTAAAAATCAAGCCATATGCTGTCAAATTATGTCACCTCTTTATTAGTGGCGAGGTACTAGCAGTGTTTATAAGATGCATGCATTTTATGTATGAGTCCATAATTTTTCTTATTGTAACTTTTGGGATATCTAATTATATTTGGACACATTTTTCTTTAATATTTATTTAAAACAACCATGGGCTTTAGAATCAGGAAGAGAAGAAAATAAAAGGGACACCCTTTTTTCTTTTTTTGCTTTTATACTTTCTCATAATTAGGGGCCTTATTCAGGAGTGAAGTTTATATGTTCTTTCTAACTTTCTTATGCATCTTATACATACCTAAGACGTTCAGGTATTTCTGATTGCATCACTTTATCGCATCCATAGATGCTTTTGATATTGGGCACTACTTAGACTGTGTGCTTTTGAAGCGAACAATGTATATGGGTTCTTGGAAATGTAGTCATTATGATCTTGTTCTTTTTACGCGTTGACCAATCCTTTTCACCATGATATTAAGTTCTCTCTTTTCCTAGCTGCCAGAACTGCAATTTTTGATGTTCATCATTCTTAAAATTATAGGATCTTTTATCGAATCCAAAATGCTCATTACTTGTGCCAAAAGATCCACTAGATAGAAGCGATACAATCATCACTGTGGTTGGTGAAGCTGTACTTGTAAGTACTTTTCTCTGTTTTTTGTGGTGAGATACAAGGAATCATTAATATCACCATGTTTATGCTCTGTGTAGCGCGTCATATGTTCTATTCTGTTCACTCTTTTCTTCCCCTCTGATATTTTTCAATGTCTTGGACATAATTTTCAGTACCAAGATTGGTTAAGAATTTCCAGTACTGTTTTGGTCCTGCTTGGGAGTCTTATGCAACAGAACTAGATGACGTTTCCAGTATGAACCCTTTGTCAGCAGGAGAAAGGGAAGCCTTGAAGCATCACGGTTGATTCCTGTACAAATGTCAGGGTAACCAAAGATGAAGCCTGGCGTTGCATGAAAATAAATAGATCAAGTTTGTAAGAGTTAATTGCAGTCTGTGGCATATAGAAGTTAAAGCTATAATTCTGCTATATTAATTCACACAAAATGTCAAGTTACAAAATTGAGCAGCATTTCTGCTATCCTATATTTTAGTTCAAAATCCTCATGCTATATAGCTTATTGCTATCATAAGCATATATCACCCTTTGTATATAACGTGGAAGATTTTGCACCGTTCTCTTTTTTGTTTTATGTGCATCTGTTGCGCCCCAAGCCTCTTGTTGTCTGTTCCATTTATGTATATGCATTATCTCTTTTCTTTTCTGTCATTTGGGAACAGAGTGTGTCTTTGCCATGTTCAGTCAGTTGAATGGTTGATAATGTCATCGAATAGCTACACATTGCATAAATAAAACCCACTTTATGGACAGCATTTACAGCGTGGATGGATGTAGATGGGGATGTAGATGGGCGCCATAAAAATGCTGAAGGGAAAACAATTTACTTTTAGCAGCACTTTTTCGCAGCATTTTTTTATCACCGATGTTCACTATATATTCTTAATAGTTCTGTGAAGATAAAACAACATTAACAGGTCCATTTCTGTCTAACAGATTGACAATTCTGAGACGCATGAAGTTCGTGCCACTTATTTAAAAAAGCATCCTGATGCATTTTGGGTAAGTGACATAAAATAGGTATTGGGCTTTATTTTATAAAAGAAGGTGACTATGGAGCATATCCTTTCAGGTAGATTTTGGTGATTTTATGTTTTTCCGGATTAATCCAAAGAATGTCCGCTTTGTGACAGGCCTTATAACAGGGCTAGCATCAGTTGCAGGTAGAGCCACTTCGAGTGAGTTCTACGCATGCTATCTTGTATACTTATTTTGCTATTTTCTTGCAGATTTTACAGGGGATGCATTTAAATCTGGGAAAGTTGATCAACTGGCACAATTCTCTATGCCAATTGCAGTACGTGTCTTTTTTGCCAGATAAAATGGAAATGCGACCATTTCTTTCCACATTGCCTATAATATCATTAAAAAGACCTTATATTAAAGTCATGTAATCTTGCCTTAACATACTCCTGTGATACATATGCACCTACAAAATGTCGTCCAGAAAAAAGCCCTCTAAAGTGTTACAGCTTACAAGACTCTAGATGCAGTCCATGCCAGAATTTTCTGTTGCTGAGCGTTGTCTACCATTTGCGCAGTCACACATGAACAAGGATCATGCAAAAGATACGCAAGCAATTGTAGAGCATAGCATTGGAGTCAAGGTATGAATACTAATACGAGTTCCTCATACTGGAACTTTTAAGCAACCATGAAGTTACCACCGCTCCTTACAGGTAGATTATGCAATAATAGAAGATTTGGATCGTCTGGGCCTCAATATCAAGGTACTTTATTACAAGTTACATGCTTCTATTTTGCATTTCCTGAAGGTGATAATGGAACTTGTTTCCCTTAGGCTGGCTATAATGGAAAGCTATTGAAGCTTAGGTTGCCCTTTCCACAAGAAGCACAAGATAGAAAGTGAGCTGCTATTCCTCTAAAACTACGTTTTGTATGATCATGTTTGATGACCTGTACTACTTGCAGGAATGTGAAAGAGCTTATAGTTGAAATGCTTGGAAAGGCAAGATCATCTTCCAAGATAGAAGAGGGTCCAGAAGCATAATCTGCATAGCTTTATCGTAGGCGTGAGCTTTTATCATAGGCTTTGAATATAGCCAGGACTCAGGAGTGTTGCCAAAGTCAACAATCTACGGATTCAAATTTAGAGGTAGCTTTGTGTCATATCTTGGCATCCTGATGCTCAAGGTTGTAGGAACTGGCAGGAACTGGCTCAAATTCGCGATCTCATAAATTTCACATTATGGTAATCTTAGATTAATAACAGCGTCCTTAAATTTAAGAATTTTTTTAAATAAATGTCCGAATTGCCTTGCTTTTATATAAACAAAAAGTTTAGGGTATTTTAAATGCGTATCACTTTCTTTATCACTTTCTCCATTAGATAATTCACGGTGAAAATTCTGCCCCGTAAAATGCTGAGGCGGCTCCGTCAGACTCGGCATTAACAAACGTAAAATTAGGGTGGGGCATTTTCTGCCCCATCTGCCTATCCCTATGTGCCACGTGGCACACATTCTTTTCAAGAATCACTGATTCTTACAGGCCATTTTCAAAAAATGATTGGTTCTTCTTGGAAATATTTTTGAGTCAAAACATTATAAAACTGAAACATTGAAACATTACATCCAAAAAATTATATTCAGAGCTTGTAGAGTATGTTCACATATCCAAAAATCAGATTCATTCAAAATCAGATACATTGTTCAGAAATAGAATTACACAGAATTACGCATCTTGGATCTCTTCTCTATCATAAACTCTTAAAATTCTTTCTCAACTTCAGCAGAAGCCACGAACATGCAGTTGTTGAATGAACCACCATAGATGTTTGTACCTGAAGAACTTCTAATATTTATATTCAGACTCAAAGCCCTGCGAGCTATTGGGCATTTTGCTAGCTCAGCTTCATCAACGTCAAAGTACATAGCATCTATAATCTGTTCCAGACATCTAGCACTTGTACTCCCCGACTTGCAAGTTCAGAAATAGAACCAGATGTCTCAAATTTCTTACCAGACTCTACATCCTGAGCACAATCAACCTCCATGGAACACTGCCCTACATCAGCTGCTACTACGGCTTCATCTTGCTCTGCATCAGCCAATACAACTGCACATGCACTTCCACGTTTCTCACACTCATCTTGTCGCTTCAATTCTTCCTTGTACACATCCTCAAACATTCGCCTATTTCCAGAATCATCGAAAGGCCTATTAACCACAGAGATTGCACACTTCGTCCGCAATTCCACATTCTTGTCATATCTGCATGGCAAGAAAATATTATAAATCAACAAACAAACAAAAAAAACACTGAAATTACCTATGATATGCTTCAGTAGTCCTTTGCCCAGTAATCTGCATGCCAATGGCATCTGGAACGCCAGCCCTACTTATCACACTTGTCCTCCCTCATTTTCCACAAAAATTACCATCGATCCCTATTGTCTTCATCATGTATTTCACCCAGCTCGCTAATGCCTGACCACTAACCCTGAGCTTCGAGTTATACCAGGCTGGCATCCTTGGAGAAACAATTGCCTAAAACAATAAAAATTAATATAACAAACTAAAAGACTATCAGATGAAAATGCATACCTGCATAAACGCAAACCTCTTAGCAGGCTTTGCAGGATTAGGACTGCACTCAATCTCAGGTAGATGCATAAGAAGTTGTTTGTATATAAGAACGACATCACCTTCTAAACACCTACAAGGTTGTCTAAAGGATTCTTCTTGATAATGGTTCATGTCAACATCATGATTCTTGGAAATCCTTTCACAATATTCGAAATATTCTGTACCATCATTGTAACCAACCACAAAGTCAGTATCCTTTGCACGAATGGCAAACCTAGCAACACAATAATACAAGAACCATCGTTCAGGCCACGATTATGGTATATCTGATGATCAATGTCATTTAATAATGCTGTCTCATCAGCAAATTTTTTTCTCTTTTTACAAACACCAAGAGTCATTCTAGATCTCCTCATTGTTGCCACACAAGCCAATCTTGCTCTCTCAAAGATAGGACTATGTCGAATATCGAATGGGAATTCAATACGGCCTTCCTTTGCAGCTTGAATTTCCCTATGATGCCGAATCATGCTCCCAAATTTCCTGAATAAATCCTGCAACCTATAAAGGGCAAAAGTATGCTGGTGGGTATCAAAAGCAGGCGTCCGGACACATGCTGACAGCACTCATATAGCACCCCATATGGCGGCTTGTTTAAGGTGTTACTGGTACTAGCACACGGTAATTAGGTAATCAATAGAAATATGTAACAACTCCAATTAATAACAAGTGGAATACTTTGATAGAATAGTACATCCAGGGTGCTGATCTAAGTGCTGGGGCCGCGTTTTTTTGATACCCACTAGCATACTTTTGCCCTAAAACATAATACATTAATTGGAACCAATTTAGAATCAGAATAAAAAATAACAGAATACAAATATAACTTATGATTCGGTAGGATAAAGCTGGCCATCCAATTTTATTACTTGTAGCATAAACTGCTCAAGCATTCCCGCAAACTGCACGAGGTCAAGCTCTTCGATTGTTTTCTCACATGAAATTCCCCTATACTCTCTCCACAAATCAAACCTAATTCTAGCCCATGTAATATTATTCTGTGATTTCTTTGCACCTCTAGCATCAACTTCCTTACAAAGCTTCTCATCAATATCTATAAATGGTATTTGCTCCCCATTCTTTTTAGGAATAGTAGGGTTTTTGGACAGAACTGGCCGGTCAAACATTCCAGAAACTTGTGCATTAACCATCATTCATTTAAATTGGATTTATGTCAGGATTTTGGACCATTTTGGCACTGCAACTTTTTCCCGAGTTAATAAATTTGCATCGAGAATGTGACTTTTTTTTATAACAGCACAACATGATTGCATTAAAAATTAAAAATAGTTCACATATGCATGTCGAGTTACATATTGCCAATTACTTCTCAGAAGTGACCCCTAGAGATATCATAGCTTTCTTCCTCACTTCCACAGGTATTGTAACCCTAGCAGTCTTGCCTGGGATGACCTTTGGGGTCCATGAAAACAAAATAGTATCTAACTCAACCCAATCATCCCCTTCAATAGGGTTTCTCTTCCATCTCTTTGTCCAACAGTCTCTATACCTTTCTTCCTCTGCCACTGCATTTAACTGGTGCACTGGACACCACCACTCCACACGAACTTTGTTCACATTGCGGTCACCTACTTCTTTGCAAACCTCTGAGATGGTGTAACCCATCCACACAGGGTATATCTCTTTGCGCTCTGGTACTATAAGTGCAAATTGATGGCAAAGCAAGTCATCTTTGGGATCATAATCCTCCAGCCCGAGATATTTAGGCCTTCCTTTCCTAGGACCAACATAGTGTTTTTCAGCAGCTGGAGGAGCCATGGACTTGCGAATACTACTAACCACATCATCAGCTTCCTCAGGTAATATCAAGTCTCTCCACCTAGTCTTAGGTAGCCATCCATCTTTGAGTTCATCAGAGGATGTGTCTACTTGTCCCAATAATCCATGTACCTGTGTCCAATAATCTATCAATGCAAGGTTGGTATCATCGGGGTTATTTTTCCAATACTTGATGTATTCAGAAATGCCGTCCAATGTGCTTTGCAATGAATCCACCTCTGGAAAAGGCTTAAGAGCTTTTGGTTGACCCCTTGGAATCTTAGGTTTACCATTTTCATCTTCGTGCCATATAGATACTCCCTCATCTGGCCTCCATTTATCATCTGAAGGTCTCATCTTCCATTGCATGATTGGCTTATTTCCCATGACCTAGAAAGTGTACTGAAGAGGTCTAGATTGACCTTCTATATCAAGAGCATAACCTTCGATAAAATTCTTCCAATCAGGCACCTCTTGTATGATCAACCCTATAGGAGAAGGTGAAATGCATTCACTAAGAACTTCCATTAGCCTAGGAAGATTGGTCACAGTTTGAGATTTCAACTGCGCACTATACTTCCCAAACAATGCATCCACATCCTCATGAGTATGTCCAGGCATTAAGAACCCTAAATTCACTCTTTCAAAGACACCCACTGGCTTTGTTAAATAAGATAGGAATGAGAACATATACCTTTTTTATTCTGGTCCAAAGATAATTGTCAAGTTGGAGGAGGAACCTTGGTGGTAGATCTCGAGGTTGGGGACGTGAACTTGAGGCTCCAACATGTTCGAAGCACCCGACTTCCTAAACCTTGCCTTAGTAAACTTCTCTAAATTATTAGGCTTTCTATCCAACAATGCACCAAGAGTGGTTGGCTACCACCTCCGGGGGTTGTGGAGGTCACCCGAAATAACCACTCTCATAGTTCCTCAAGCACCTCATCACACTTCCAATATGAAAATCAGGACCATCACTCCACAATTGCAAACTAAAATGGCCATAATAAATTGACACCGAGCCATGCACTATTGCACCTGTCAGAGAGACTTGCAAAGGATAAGCTCTATTGATATGCTTGGGTATGTAACTATACTGTGGCAAACAAGTCTTCGATTGATCAATCTTGTCATGTATAATACAAACATAGTTATTGGGTTCCAAACATGATAATGTTCTCCACATCCAATAAGTGGATCTACATGATAGTTGGTCTGTCATGTGATCTTTCATTTACTCCCTTATCTTAGCCCTTTGGCTTGGTTGCTTGGTCTTATCAAGAATCTCTTTCAACTTAGCACACAAGTTGCACTTTGCAAAGTTGTTCGAAGTGTCTATAGTGACATGCTTGAAGTGCTTGCTCCATAGTCTACTGAAGCTGGGTTGAGATATTGCATGTACCTGTAGTTCTCGAAGCAAAGCATTCACTTCCTCCAATATGCTCTTCTGGGTACAATGGGATGGCAATCTCTTCTCGACAACTATTTTTCCCTGTTGATCTTTCCTACTTTTATGTGGCATATTCTCAAAGATTGAATTCAACATATTTTTCAAAAACCTCCCTAGCAGCCAGGATCCTAGAAGTTGGCCTCAACATGCCATTATTTCCATGCAATGCAATTTTACTCCCCTTTGCATGCCTTGCTTGCCAATTTTGCCAAGATGAAATTGGAATGCCATGAATATGTATCCATGCAACTTTACATATCCATGTCCCTAGCAGTGGGTATTTTTTTTTCTTTGGAAATTTTTCATCTTGAAGTGCAAGCTCATGAATGGAGTACATGTAAGTCCTCCTCTCATCACAAGTATACTCTTGGAAGGTGGCTCTTGCTTCCACCAATTCATCAATTTCAAACTTCTGAACACAATTAGCCCAACAACATTCCATTCCCCTTACCTTAGTCAGAGCTTCACGTGAACAATCACTACTTGACTTGGACCTCTTGCTAGGATAATGTTTCACCACTGAGTGTGCCCTCTTCTCTGAAAATGTGGTCCTGGCAGCTATTGGAGGTGCATTAGGAAAATCAGTGTCATCCACAACCTCTGGCTCTGGTAAAAGGAATTCTCCTATAAACTCAATGCAGGCAATGGGCCATGGCATGATGCATGGAACCTCCAATTGTTTAGTACAAGCAGTGCAATCCTGGTGATTTGATCCTTTTTCCTTCCATTTTTCCTCTAAACTTGTTATGGCCACACCCACTTTATCCTCTCCTAATCTTTCATCATTGACAGCCTGGATAGGATCAGCTAGTATGATAGTTCCTTCACCTACTAGCTCCTTATTGCATTGGTGCTTCACTTTCACCTTCTTATTCTTCCAATCCAACCTACTGTAGAGGATAATTTGCTTAGTAGCCTCAACACCCTTTGGGTGGTCCACAGTATGACCTACAAGAACAATGTTTACAATGGGGTAACAATGTGATAAGAACATGTGGTAACAATGTTGAAACATGTTGGAGGGATAGGTATTACATTTTTACCCTTTTTAGGATCCACACGCTTCACCTATATAAAAAGCAGAGTTTCATTAAAGTTGGAATTCTGAAGACAAGTTGGAATAATTTTTATATAGTATACCTTGGAGGGTTATGTATACCTCAATACTTATAGTATGGTTATGTGTATTACATAAGGTTATGTATACATGTGTATACTAGTATACCTCAATACTTATAGTACGGTTATGTGTATTACAAAAGGTTATGTATACCTGTTGTATACTAACACAACCAGATTACAATAAGATAACAAGTACTATTATTCTTCTACTATTACTCTGAATGATCAGAACTAGCAGAAGGCGCTCCAGAGATCCTTTCGATCATGAACATTTGATACTCCCTATTCCACAGGAGATGGATGATAACATCAACGGGATCAGGATAATGGCGAGGATTGAGAGCAACAGTGGTGAGCCAGTCTTCAAGCGGTATATCTCGCTCGCGGCACCGCTTGAAGTCCTCATGATTCATCTTGCAAGTGATGGAATCACGTTCAAGACCAGAATACGTCATAGCTAGACGGAGGCCAATGTTGCTGCACTCGGCAATTTGATGTATATTTATACCCACCAAAATTATTGATGGTATATACCCACCAAAATTATTGATGGTATCCTATATTATAAAACCGTGGCGTCGGTCTGTGCGCCTGATCGACGGCCGAGATCGCGCTAATGTCCCTGCCCCCTATCGACGTCCCAGATTTGTTCGTTTGTTCCTCCGTCACTATGGAGGATCCAGATTTGGCCACGTGGCAAAGAGAAAGGAGGCGTCGTTTCATGATTTTAACGTGGCATAGTTTGGGGTTTGCAAATTTAAGTCGGGTCCATGCTTCCGTTCCTCTATTTTGTTACAGGGAGGAGACAGAGCAGCAGAGAAGCCACGTCTTTTAGCCGCCTTACAAGGGTCCGGCCAATGGATCCACCTTGACTCCTCGGATTAGTCGTTAGATATTATAGCGAAATGTTGGCTTCAGATCCAAATTTTCTGTTGTCTTCGGCTCCCCTATCCTCATTTTCTATTAGTTTTTCAGGTTTCCTCACCAAACAATCCTCCAATTTGATGTGATGCCACAGCATTGGCTGAGATCCACGACAGGTATTCATCTGTTTTGGAGATGGAAAAATCTGAGGAATGGCTAAAGGCGTTAAAAAAAAAGCTGAGTTTTAGCCCAGAAAATCAAAATAGCGTTGAAGAATCGAGCAACCCATTTCAAGATTGGAAGCAATATTTAGACATGCCATCTGGACATGGATGTTGAAAATATGTCTGAAGTTGCATGGTTTAGCACAATCGCAAGTAAAGCATATGACCTAAAGTTATGATCCTCCTATTTCAAGACTGCATAAGGAGCAGCCCGAGCATGCATATCCCTGTCATACTTCATTTCTTCAAAGTGCATGCTGCAGCAAATATTCATGAAGGTTGTTATTAAATGTACTGCTACTATTATCCATGCGCAGGGCGCTTTGATTTTCTAGATTGTCGTGTTTCCAACTCTTCTTTCAAACTGTTGCAATATGGTGTAAAACCATACATGCATTATTAATCCTAGATTGCACGAAACGCTGACAGTGCTTGATTCTGCATGCAGATTGCAGGGCAGAAGGAATTGTAGATTGCAAGACAGAAGGAATTGTAAATTGCAGGGTAGAAGGAACTGTGTGATCAACAACTTCATCATCCAACAGACGAAATTGATGGGCCTAATTGAAGAGTCTGCAAAACCACGATGTTATTTGGAATGGTCAAACTGAGGAGCTTGGTCCAAGACTGCAACTTGCCACTATCTTCCAGGTATTACCATATATTTCTACTGCATTCTTTGACGTTTGCTTATCACAGTTCACAACCTCTCGATGATTGTAATCTTTGTAGCAAATGCACAAAAGAATAGGCAAATATAAGAATTGGGGATCTAGAATCGCTTTGTTTCAAGTACAGAACATGTAACATTGCAAATTGCATTTACATTTATATTAATAATAGAATAACCTTATCTTATTCGAGCAATTGTTTTGCTGTGGGAAGACAAGACAGTTGAGTCTTGGGTACTGTTGTTGCATACAGACCATGATACAAGAGTACGGCATGAACTGCAAAGGCATTATACCAATAAAATGTTTTAACTTGCATACGTTAATGCAGCCTTTGATTATATTAAAATGCCAAACACTCTTTGACAAGCTATACAGACCTGTGTCTAGAAAAGTGTTGGACGAAAGTGAACTGTAACTCTGACTCTAGGCAGGTTTTAGAACAACAATACTGTTAACTTTAGTAGGCTTTATAGTCCCATAGTTGATGTTTTCAAAATAGTTTTGAGAATGCATATGTTTCAGAAGCTGTCACACGGATGACCCAAAAGGATTATGGAATTGCAAGATGTTGTTGTATTTGTAACTTCTACAGCTGGTACTTCATTTTTCTAAGGTTCTTCATAGGTTACTTAAATTTGCTAATGTTTGAACATTTACATATAGCAAACAGGTATGCATTTTCTATGGATAAATTAGGAATCCATGAATTTCCAAACTGTCGGAAATATTTTGAGGAATGGATGGCACAGAGATAACTGTGTTCCATTTAGAGTGGAATCTACAAGGAAGAAATACTCATTGCATGTGCATAAATAATCCAATCCTATTGCTGCTTAAAATTATCTGAATATGCAGACATGCCTGTTGGACCAATAACATGAATGATGATTCCCAGTAAAGACAAAATAAGAATGAGGTTTATGTGACATTTATTTTCAAATGGATCTGTAGATCATAAACAGAATCCAAAATCCAGCAGGGTCCAAAGCAGATGTTACACTACTTGCACAACACAAATTAAATTAAAACTACATGTTTAGATGTTGCGCAGGATAAGTTAATTCTGTTTCCATTGTTGTGTTTGCAGTTGTACACAAATAGGAGAGCTGCAACTATTTATAAGACTACAAAGGCCCTGTATGTATTTACATTGCTGGTCAGATTTTGCATAGTGCCTTTCAAATCTTCTATTCCATGTCAATGTCAAAGCTATTGAGAGTATTGAAAGAGCGAAATATTTGCATCCGTATTTAGCTTTCAGCATGTGTTAACATTATTAGAGCGCATTCAAATGCAGACCCTGCTCTTCTTATTTCTAGAATAAGCTGTGTCTACGAAGGCCCTGCATGTATGTTACATTGCTGGTCAGTGGTGAGTAATTCTCCAAATGTACTGAAATTTATATTGTCATATTAACGCTCCTATTTATGGGCAAACCAATTTTGCAAAGAGCCTTTCAAATCTTCTATTCCATGTCAATGTCAAAGCTATTGAGAGTATTGAAAAGCTTTCTAGAGCGAAATATTTGCATCCATATTTAGTTTTGCAGGCTAATCACTTTCTAGAGTTCCCCTAAATGCATTTGCAAGAAATGGATATAACAGAAGCTTCTAAAAGCTTAAATGACTATTTTAACAAGTTTATAAGTGACGTGATTCTGGTATAGCCCTGTCGAGTAGATGAAGCTACACATTTGTGCATTGTTTAGAAGATGTAGATCTAGATCTGGATCTAATATGTATTTGCATGAAGGCTGGTGGATGTCATAAGGGCTAGAGTTTCTTACAGGTTTACATTGAACTTTTCTCCAAGGTTGCAGAACACATGAACCCTACACTTTTCTCAAACTCCAGTATAAACTTCAGCGATGGTTTTTGCACTCTCAAAATTTCCTACCTATGCATCTCAATAAGACTACCTATGCATCTCAATAAGACTATCTCATTATAAAACTATGTGTGTTCTAACACCCTTAGACTAATGCAATCCCAATAATGTTATTTCACTACAAGGACTTTTCCATTAACGTTCTTTAACACCCTTCTATGAGAAACTATTGCTATCAGCCTTTACACAAAGGGACAAGATAGGCTATATAGTAGGCAGTTCGGCCTACTTATTACTCTGCCCATCTGCTTCAAGATTCCGATTTTGGTTGGCCTCTGTTTCTCAAGCTAACAGAACAATTTCGTCTCTTTTTGAGATAAGTTAGGGCATAGCAAGTTGTTTGTTTGATGTTTTATGCAAGATGATCAGTTGACACACAATTTCGTATGTCATGCCGATATTCTCTTTTTGAGATCAAGTTAGGGCATAGCAAGATGTTTGTTTGGTGTTTTATGCAAGATGCCCGGTTGACCAGATTACAGAATTCTTAAAGTAGCGTCAAGGACAACATAGAACCCCAGATAACTATAGAAAGTAAAACAATATTTGGCAATCGCGAAAGTCGCCGGTTCAAATGTCTCTGTTGTAACACGCCCGTGCAACTAAGCCCACAACTGCACAAGGACATGAAAATTTCCAAGCGCGAAAGGATCCTTGAGGTTTGAGCTTGCTAGCTAATTGATACGGTTCTTGAAATAATTGCCATAATCCTTATGTTCTTCTTCCTCATAGAACATCTTATATTTTTTCGGCTTCTTGAAATGGTTGCCATAATCCTCATTGTCCCGCTTCCTCACTATCATCATTTTTATTAAATGCATTAATGATGCATTTTCCATGTCTTGGTTTAGCATCTTATCACTAATTTAATTCTGATTTGGATTTTAAGGAAATATAATAGTTGGCATGGTTGTGTTGCTTTATTGGCGGTACATAAACAACACCTCTCCAAACAATCCCAATGTCCAATTACATCGTGATAGTGCAGTGACTATTGAAATATATTATGATGTTCTTTTCTTTTTACTTTACCCTTGCTGCGTGTCTATTAGCAATGCTTTTTCGCCTCATAACTGCTAGATGGTCTCTATTCTTCCAGTAGCATGACCCCAGATAACTATAGAAAGTAAAACAAGCATCAAGTTTAGATTTTCAAATTATAGGGTTTGCCAACTCCAGAAGTTATATTGGACCCCTTGTGAAGTAATATTCAGACCAGATATTCAGATTCAGTTGATCATGTTGATAAGTGCAGACAGTGATTTTCAGATGGTAGATTGTCAAGATAACACATACAGATAATGTAAAACCTGCTCTGCTTTCTGGGTAGATAAAGCGTACATTGTTGTAGGAACCAGGTATGTTGCTACTCCATCAATTATCTGGGAACGCTTTGGGGACATAGCAAGCAAGACAAGTAGCCGTGAAGCTTAGTTTTAGACTTCATCTTTTCCCTCAGATTCTTACAAAGAAGACAAGTAGACATATAGATTGGTTTTAAATTTCGGCTGCTTCTCATGACATTCTTGCAAGTCTAGAAAGGTAATGTAGAGATGCTAATATTTTGTTTGTAGTCATAAACACAGATACTGTTCAAAATGACCTCAAAGCTCTTTGCATCAGTTCAAATGTCTGCTGCAAGACAGCCAGGCAGACTGAGCCCACAACTATACAAGAACATAAAAATTTCCAAGCGGGGAAGGGTCCTTGAGGTTTTGAGTTTAACTTATCATTTGAGCTGTCCTTTGCTAGCTAATTGATACGGTTCTTGAAATAATTGCCATAATCCTTATGCTCTTCTTCATCATAGAACATCTTATATTTTTTCGACATTTCTTGAAATGCTTGCCATAATTATTCTCTTCTTCCTCACTATCATCATTGTTATTAAATGTGGTTTTAACACGTTAAAGACCCAGATATACCCATGGTTTAAAAGTGATGGCATCTGATTTTTACGGAGCTCCTCAAACTACTGGTAACACATCACTACCCCATTGTTTGTGAACAATCACATGTGAACAATCACATGTAAAGCCCACCAACGGTGGGCAATTTACTAGTATACATAGAAATTATTGGATCATATACATACTTGTATGGTACTCGTATAATGGCAATGAACACCAATAATTCACATCAATAATTTTACTTCACTATAAAAGCAGCTCCATCCGGTGGTAGAGCTCATTCATCTCCCATGGCTTCCTTGCCTGATCGTCCAGAGAACATCCGATCCTTCAGGTGCTACCTTAGCTATAATGATCTGTGTGAATGCTACAGAAATGGTATCAAACTTGATCCATGGCTGCAGTCCAAAGCAGATGGTCCTGCGAGTGCTTGCAAGAAGCTCACTCGTGTTAAGGTCCACCTTTATTGGCTTCCTGATCAGGAGATCTATGAGCTGAATAGCATCACGTGCTTTGATGTTGATGATGAGTGAATCTGTATCTGCTAAGGATATAATAATGACATGAGTACCTATGAATATGAGTGAATCATCGATGATATGTATACCTGTTAAGGACATAATAATATAAGCACTTATGATTTGTGTATCTGTTAAGGATATATATAATATAAGCATAGTGAATATTAGTTGATGTATAGAATCTGAGTACATGATAGAATCATACCTGTACGAGTACATGATACTTGTATACGCTCAATGATGGCGCTACAGTCCACCCCAATAATTCACATCAATAATTTTACTTCACTATAAAAACAGCTCCATTCGGGGCTAGAGGTCATTCATCTCCCATGGATTATTTGCCTTCTTCTATTCACCACATCGAGGCGATCAAGTGCTCAATGAGCCACTCTGATCTTGTTGGTTGCCTAGACAGGCATCTTCTTCTTGATCCCTACCTGCGAAGAAAAGCTTTGGGCGCTGAGATTCATTGCCCTGCGTCAATTCGTGTTATGATCCATCTGATTTGGCTTCCTGAGCGCATGAGCTATGAGATATCAGGGATCACTACTACAGATCCTGAAGATGAATGAATCACCTGTTCAACATATAAGCACTTCTGACCATCTTATCTATGAATCATGTATGCATTTATATATTAAAGATGTAAGCAGTTATATATGATCACAAATATAGTAATGTACAAGATCTTATGTATTAAGATGAAAGATATGTATTACAAGTACAAGATCTCATGTATTAAGATGAATAATGTGCTATGTCGAGTTCAAACCTTATTTCAAAAAAGACGAGGTTGGAGGGCGAGGAGCGCCTACAACTCGCGCCTCAA
The DNA here is from genome assembly GCA_021234155.1 of Isoetes taiwanensis. NCBI lineage: Eukaryota > Viridiplantae > Streptophyta > Lycopodiopsida > Isoetales > Isoetaceae > Isoetes > Isoetes taiwanensis. The sequence goes on along the minus strand of JAJEKV010000053.1, from coordinate 6,422,330 downwards.
CGTCTATGGACTCCATCCCGAGAATTTGCAAGGGATCTCCCACCCCCGATGGATGAGGCCTTGCTAGAGGCTGTTCTCCAGGGGTTGGGTTTCCCCCAAATTCCTTGGGATCATCACGATTCGGTGCTGATTATAGAAAATCTAATTAGGCTAGCAATAGAAACTAGATCTCGGGTTGGGTTCTGCAGAATTAGCTTCAACTTCTTCTATCTTTGCATCCTGTGCTTTGATAGAGTTGGATCCATTAGAGTCACCACGCATAACTCTCAACCCTTCTTAGGAAATAGATTTGAGAGAAATCTCTTTCTTATGAATTGTCCTGTCGATTTCGGAGTGGAACCTATCTATCACTGGGCCTCTTTCTTTGATTTGGAACCCGCAAGAACAATTCAAGAAATTGATACTGTAGTTTGGAGATTCTCGATAGCAAACTAGTATCTGTCAGTCTGGGTCCTGATTTCTGTTTTTCTTAGATTTCTTTTTCCTTGTGTACTCTGCCTTTTTCTTGTTTTCCGTGCTCCTTTCCCCTCTTCTTGATTTGACCCCTCCCTTTCCATGATAGATCCTGGGTAGGGCCTGCTTGTACATCGTCATGATCCCCCTTTTTTCCTTCTCATCCCTTCATTTGACCCCTCAGTTTCCCTTTTTTGGCTCCTCTGTTTTCGATATGTCTTTCTCAAGGATCTTTTCCAAACCTCTCTTTTCCAAAAACTCTTTTAGCCTCCGTCATCCGGTGCGCGATTTTCTCTTAAGGTCCAACAGATTGAGCACCACCATGGCTGCAAAGTTTGAAGCCTCATCTTCCCGAAGTTAAAGGCCGCGGGCCTTCAAGCCCAGGAAATAGACATCAGGTGCATAGCGAAACTGGAGCAGGATCAGGATAGTGACTGGGAAACAGATTAAAGAGCTCCATGCCCATTTCAATCTTCTAAAAACTCAACAAAAAGCAACAGCGATTATCATGGATCTGATGCAGGACGGTGAAATCTTTCGGGCTTTTGAGGAACAAGATAAAAATGAGTCTGATTTTTTAGAAGGCAGGTCTGATGACAAAAGATATGCTCTTAACACTCTTGACAAAATTCAGCACCTCGACCTTTTGCTCACCTCCAAAATGACGATCAAGTCAGGCCATTCTTCCCATAACTGTTGCAGCCTAAAGAATGGAGTTTTTAGAACAACCATGGATGAGCTCAAGTTGAGAGCTAATAAATGTTATCAGAAACTCTGTTCTGGGCCGGGTTGGAACAGAGTCTCTTTCAAGATGGTTGAAAGATGGGCTGAAACTTTTCCAAATGTTGCCGATAAATGGAATAAGGATTTCAAGTACATTACGGAGGCTGCTATTCCTGATGCAGTTGTCACTCTCGAAGGCACTAAAGCAAAATTTGGTATTAGTGAGATGCCATTCTCAAGTTCAAATGGCTGCAAATGTATTGATAGCAACGGTTATTTTATTCCTGAGGAAGCTGCCAATTGTACATGCCCGAACCGCGACCGGATTCAAGAATGCTAACCTCCACGAGATCAAGTACAAGGAAAAAGAAAATAAAGTGCAGGTTGAGGTTCCGATTCTGGGCAAGGCAGACAAGATAAAAAGTAACATCTCTTACTCTGATATTGTTCAAAATTCTGTTCCAAAAATTTCAGAAATACATTCCTATGCATGTACTAATAAGGATGCAGGAAATTCAGTTCAAGCCAAGGTTGATATCCCTGACATTTTAGATCTTTCCACCATTAGGGACCACTCAGCCTCAAATATTTTCCTTGACAGGGGCCTTATCTTCCATTTTCCCAATTCCTGTCCTGCTCCTAGCGAAGTCAAGTTCCACATCACTAAACTCCACCATTGCAAAATTGCCTCCATTCTGAAACTGGATACCAAAACTTTTCAAGTCATCTGCCAAGACAATTATCATGCCAAGAATATGCTCAAAAAGAGAATTAGAAGTTTTTAAAACACTTGGTATACATTATGAAGTCGGCCAATCACCTATCCCTATGGACGCCCAATCACCTTCGAGCCATTGGCAATCATCTCGGCCAGGTCTTAGACATCAGTATTCCCCAAACCAATTTCCCTTCTGTCTGCCTCTCCAAATCCATTTCCTCTGATTGGACTCCCTCGGTGAACATCAAGATCTCGCATTCTAAGCTTACGCAAATTCAGATCAATTACAGCAATGTCCCCTACTCTGCCCCTAAAACTGAGATAACTGAAGAGACAGCTAAGAAGAGTAATGTGGTTCAATCTGAAGTTAAACAAGTATGGGTACAAAAGTCTTTCAAGAATCATTGTACCCTTCCTGATCAGAAGATGATCAATCACAGCAGCAGCAGTAACAAGGCATTTAACAGCCCAACTGATATCCTTATCGAAGATCATAACAGTTTGAGTCTAAAACCCTCCAGCTCTATTATGCACCCTTCTGATCTTTTAAATTTCAGACCCAGCAGACCCATTCCTTCAAATATTATGAATCTTTTCAACATTAAGCTGCAGTTCGAGTTGGATCCAAAGATCATAATCATGACAATTGGAGAGAATGATCAAAACCAAATTATCCTTCCCCCCCAAAGCCGGGTTTAAGCAGAAGAGCAATGTCACCATTACTGAGATCTCCTCCGAGCAAGATTGGACTCAAGTCATCAGCAAAAGGAAAAAGAGACACCAATCCAAGAATGATGGAGCCGTGAAGACCCCGATCAGAAGAAGTCCCAGGGAGCATCTCTCTCCTTATAAATCTCCCTCAATTTATAATGAATAGCTCTCTTAACATAATTACCTGGAATCTTCAAGATATTAATGATTCCAGTAAAAGGGATAGACTTAGAGTTTGCCTCTCCTCCCTGAACCCTGATTTCCTTCTTTTGCAAGAGCACAAATTGCATGATGACGATTTCAGCTCAAAGATAGCCAGGACCCTCCCTCCTGGCATGGAGACTTGGGCCCTTTCTGCTAATAATAGCTCTGGTGGAGTGGCCATTTGCTGGAAAAAGAATCTCAACATCACTGATCAGTATATGGTCAATGACAACTTAGGCAGATGGCAGATTCTTTGTTTCAAGATGGACAACCTCAGATTAGCCATCATCAACATTTATGCTTATAATAGCCCAGCCGAGAGAACAGTCATTTGGAACAAGATCATAAGTAGTCTGAATAATACTGAGGTTGATGAAATTATAATGGCAGGGGACTTCAATATGGTCACTCACAGTTTTATGAGAAATCGGAATTTCAGGCCTCTCCCACCAGATGAAAATAACTCATGGTCTAACTTGATTTCTCTTAATAATCTTATTTTAGCTAGAACCTCCCCTGATGAGTTTAGCTAGACTGATCGTAGGATTAATCCGATCTGCTGCCTTCATGATAGATTTTACCTCAGTGAAAATCTCTGGAATTTAAGTGAAAGAGTTATTAATCTGAAAGGCTATAATCTGGCTGATCACTTCCCCCAGCTCATTATCATTCGAACAAATAGTGAGTCTGCAACCAAGAGAAATTCCTACTTCAAATTAAACTCCCAGCTTATTAATCACTTAGATTTTAAGGATATTATTCTGGAGGTGATCAATTCTACTGTTAAACCCCATGGCAGCTATGGTTGGATGACCTGGTGGTGTAATCTTGCTAAGCTCATTAAAAATAAGCTCAAAATCTGGGGGAAAGAGATTCACAATGCTAAAACAGCCCACTTGATTAATCTTAGAAGTCTTCTTCCAAATGCTGCTGGAGAGGAGTATAACAGAATTAGTCTTGAGATTGAAGCAGAGGAATTAAGGATTGTCTGCTGGTTGGAGACTAAAATCCAAGATAACCGAAAGCTAAAAAGAAGATGAAAGGGCACACTCCAAATATTTCTTTGTCAAAGCCAAGGGCGAGTCAAAAAAACAAAATTGAAGAGGTCTTGGTCAATGGTATTAAAATTAATGGAGATGATAATCTGAAGATTGCTGCTACCAACCATTTTACTAACATTATGGGCACCAGTGCAGAAATTAACCAGCAGGAAAGCGAAAACTTCATCAAAATGGAAGAAAGAGTTACTCAAGATCAGAACATAGCTTTAACCAGCCTTTTTTCCATTGGTGAACTCAGCAAAGTGGTTAATAGAATGAAGAATGGTAAATCCCCGGGACCAGATGGCTTTCCAGCTGAATTTTTCAAAGCAACCTGGGACATCTTGGGATCATACATTCTGAATGTTGCTAATGAATTTATTTTAAGAAAGAAGATTGATGATAGAATCAATACCAGCTTTATCTCTCTGATCCCAAAAACTCCTGAACCCATCTCCTTTTCGGATTACAGACCTATTTCTCTAACTAATGTCATATACAAGATTATTTCAGGTGCTATTACTCGTGAGGGCAAGGAGATTTTAAACAATATTATCAGTCAGAGCCAATCGGCTTACTTGAAAGGAAGGAATATTCTGGATAATGTTGCCACTGCTGCTCTTGGCCTCAGATGGGCAAAAGATTCCAATCAAGAGATTGCTCTTTTGAAACTCGACATCACTAAAGCATTCGATACAGTCAATTGGAATTTTCTTAAAATTTGTTGCAGCAGGAAACTCGGTTTCAGCACTAGCTCAATCAACCTCTTCACAGCAATTCTCAACAACTCCTCTTCCTCGGTTTTAATTAATGGGGAATGCAGCCCCTTCTTCAACATTAAAAGAGGAGTCAAACAGGGTTGCCCCCTGGCCCCCTTCCTTTTTATTATTGTCATGGAAGCCCTCCACGCTAGCCTCCGAAAAGCCAAAGAGGAGGGAACTCAGAACAGTTTTTATATCTCCCTACAAATGATATGACTGATCAATTCTTAAATGGGCATTTTGCAGATGATACTTTTATCCTCTTATCCATGGATCTTCAGTCGATAAATCATACTAAGGATATCCTAAATGACTTTGGTAACTTTTCTGGATGCAAGATTAATCCTGCCAAATCTAAGATTACCTCCCATAACTCAGATCTGGGAACTCAAGCAGCCACTCTCCTTGATTGCAGTTTCAACCTCCTTTTGCTATTCGTTCAAATGCAGCAGATTTATGGAATGGCATCATTGAGAAATTTTACCACAAAGTTGATACTCTCAACTCCAAATTCCTTTCTAAAGCTGGTCGGGCAATTCTTGCGAACTCGGTTATAGCCTCAACCCATGTTTATCAATCCTCCTTCATCCTTGCTCCTAAATATGTTTACAAAAAAGCTGCAGGGTATCCTTGGAAGATTCATCTCCTGTGGCAGTAACAGAAGATGCTGGACTCCTGTCTCAATGGAAGAATGCTGCAAGCCTAAGTCTATGGGAGGTTTGGGAATTATCAATATTGAAAAGCATGCCACAGCCCTTGCTGCAAAATACTTTTTCAGATCTATTACAGATAAGATCCAGCATCCAGTTTCCGTCCTCATCAAGCACTACATCCTCAAATGTAAGCCATACGGTTGGAACATCAAAATGTTACTTCCAGATGCAGCCTTTTTCGAGTTTCAGATCCCCAACAATTGTCCTCCCTTGATAAGGAAATGGATAATGGCTTGGAAGCAGGTAAAAGGGATGTATTCATGGGAGAAAGGAATTTCCCTTTCTCAACATATTTTCTGGAATCCTTACCTTCTCGGAGACAACAGCTCCCATTGTCTCATTAGAAACTTCCCAGACCAAGCTAAATTGTGGCAAGAAAAAGGTTTGATCACAATCTCAGATCTGTTTGATGCTAACGGTCCTATTCCTTTTGATTCTTCTGACATCAGGTATGAAGATGATAGCAGCAGATCTCTTTATAATGCCATTTCAAATTATATCTCTCAAGCTGAATGGAACAATAGCAATATCACTTGGCATTATAAAGGGAAATTCATTTTTTTTTTTGAAGGAAAGGAAGGATTATATTAATCATAACTTAAGTACATACAAAATAAGGCTCAAAGGCCATATCAGCGAAAATTAAATATAAACAAAATGACCAATTGTCCATTGGCAACGAGAAAAGTCCGCCAAAAAAACAGATCATCTTCACGCCCATATGCCGTGGATGGGGAGACAATTTTGGGAAACTGGTAGGGTAGCAGCAGAGACTGGGGTAGGGGATAAGTTCAGTAGAGAATCCGGGATAGTGGGAAGATCAGGGAAAGAGTGTGTAGCATTAAGGGGCATTGAAAAGCAAGGGGGCCATCCAATTAATCTCAGCCCAGAGGGGGTCAGCAGCAGAATCCTTTCAATGGGTACCGGATAATATCCAATAACACACCACCCGCAGCCTCACATCCGCCTTTATGGTAGTAATACATAGACCGCAAGCAAGAGAAGAACCGCCTTTCAAGAAGAAGCCTGTTGTTGGCTCCAATGAACTTGTGGAGAATATGTGCATTGTATGCTTCCTTCAAAGAAGAATTTAAGCCAAACGTAGCTCGACAAAAGCTTGACGAGGCGCCCCTCAATGGTGGGTAGGAACATCATCCCAGAGGATTGATCCCCCTCAATACCAACCACACTTTGCTCAAAAAGGCTGCAATCCACAAAGGCATTCAAATCAATCGTAGAGTCAAGATGAATAGTAAAGAGAGTAGACTTGAAGGAGCCCCAATTCAACCAATCCGTATCAAACTTCTCCAATTTAAGGGCTTTATGAGCCATAGCACATCTAATAAGTTCAAATTGGAAATTGAGCTTCATCCAATTAAGGTCACACTTCCTCGCTTGCCGAGCCACATTATTCCTATGTTTCCGCATACAATCCGAGGGGCTATTTGTAGGACCGTGCAATTGACACCGGAATTCGAGCTGAAAGAATTGAGAAAAAAACGGTTATGGAATCGAAATCGTGGATTTTCAGGCCCGACCGAAGTCAACCATCTCCAAAAGTCCCGGATCCTTTGGCAAGTGAAAATGTGTAGCAATGATTCATCATGATTGTTACAGAGTGGGGCAGAGGGCACTATGGACAGCCTTTTAAAGTTTCTCTTGATCATGTTAGTGTTACTCGTGATAGCATTGTGCGTGATGAGCCAGAGAACACTTTTATCTTAGGGCAAGCATAGGATTTCCAAATTTAGACCGAGAATTTTCTTGAAATTCTTGGAAGATAAGCCCTGGAGAGAGGCATGCTTTCTGCTTTTCTGGGGAAGGCATGCATGGTAAATCTTAGAAACTTTGTAGGTCCTTTTAACCTTGAAAAACCAATTCAGGGGGGAGTGACTCTCTCCCTTGCCATCTTTGCCTAAGAAAGGGGAGTAGGTGAGCACCACTTTCTTATAAATCGATCTGTGAGTAGCACCCCCTCCAACTTTCTTCTTAATTATTTCCCAAGGAATCCAATTTTCCTCATCATCAATGAGGTCTTTGACCTGCAAAATATTAGCAGAGTGCCATTTTTTGTAACATGTAGGGTGACAGATAGCCATAGCAGAGTAGGAGGGAGGGGCCATCACAGAGACCGTAATATGGAAGTATCTCTCACCGAATTAGACAATTTGTCATGAGTAAAGTTAGTTACCACCACTTTCTCCCAAGCTTTAAAGATACTTCTAAGGAGAGGAGAAGTATTAGTCGCACATTTGAACTCATAGAAAGCGTAATCTGGGAGCTGGTGCTTAAGGGAGGGACTTCCTAAAGGTTTACTTTTATTAATCCGTAACCTAATAAAATCCATAGCAGGAGATTGGAAACCGAGATGGCTTTCCACACACATTTTGGCCCCAAGCACTTGGGCCTGAGAAATAAGGATTTACATCCCAAGCCCCCGACTTTTTACTATGAGTCACCGATCCCAAGCGTAAAGATGTGTACCTTGCCGATATACTCTTTAATACATTGCTCAATTTTGTTATAGGAAGCCTTGTCGAATCAAAGCCGAAGAGAAATAGACATGGCTACTAGCAAGGACAGAGTTGGCAATCAAAATCCTCCCACCAGACAAAGAACCCTTAAGGAGGATAAGCTTTTTCCTCGATCCTATTAATCGAGGTCGCCAAGCAATCTTATGGGACATGTGAACTGCAAGGGGAGGCCTAAAAGAGTCGTATTGGCCATTGGGAACAAATTTGATGCCATGTGTATTAAGGTCCGATAGGAGCCATCACTAGGATGGAACATTTTGCAAAATTCGTAGATCCCGTGAGGCAAAGACTAAATTTAGAGATGCACCCATAAAATTCTTTTATATTGTCATTATCACTCGAGCATAGTAAAGGTATCATCAAAGATATTGAAGAATGGAAAGTCGCTTTATTGAATCGCATTTGAAGGCCATGGAGCACACCCTTATCTTGGTAAGAGAGGACCATTTTAGTAAGAATTTCAGCAGCAATTATAAAGAGGTAGGGAGCCGGGGCAGCCTTTGTCTCACCCCTCTTTGAATGTGGAAAAAGCCAAGTAGGAGTCCCATTGACAATAACACATGAAGTGGCATTTTGGTTTAATCCCATAATGAGCTTAGTGAGGGCAGGATGAATGCCAATATGGACCATGGCTTTCTAAGAATTTCCAGAAATACAAATATAGGCCCTTCAAGTCCAAATTGAGGAGGATACAGCTTTGTTTGGTCAATCTATTCCAAAGGCAGAGCCTCATTTGCAGCTATATAGTTATCCAAAATAGATCTGGCCGGAAGAAATGCATTGACAGTGCATTCACTTTTTCATGGAGGTGAACCAAGATTCTACCAAATATAATCTTAGCTACAAGCTTATATAAAGTTGTAGTCAAGGAGATGGGGCCATTCATTGGTTTTAGAAGGGGATTCAAATCTTAGGGATGAGGGAGATAACTCCAACATTGAAGGTTGGATAAATAGTGTTTGGCTCTCCGCACCCTCAACAAATTGGATGATGTCCTCCTTCATAATAGGCCAAAATTCCATAAAGAATTCAAAGTTGAAAACCATCTATACCGGACTCTTTCCATGCTTCATTTTCTTAAGAGTTTCAAAGATTTCAGGAAGTTCGTGGACTTCAGTCCAAATATCATCCATCTTATCATTAGGAGGACCAATGATATCAAAGACTTCCCCGGATTTTACAAATTTCTATCAATTGCCTTTAAAAAGATTAGTGTAAAAAATCAAGGAAGGCCGAGGCAATTTCCTTCTCATCAGTAAGAGTGGAACCTTGTTCGATTCCACCGGGTAATGGAGTTATTAACCAACCTGTTCCTAGCAATTCTAAAGAACATTTTAGAGCTCTCATGATCCAATTGATTGTACATCTTAATTTTACTCCTAAGGGCCATCCCTTTAACCCGGTGTTCTTCAAGAGCTTTGATCTGAATTTCTAATTGTTCCTCTCTCAAATGAAGAGAGTCATCCCTAGGATTGCCTTCAAGATCAGATCTAATATTCTTGATTTGTTCCAACAGTCGGACATTATAGCTTTCCTTTTCTCGAGCAAGGTCTTTTCCCCATTGTTTCACCCAGTCTTTGACTTTCTTCATTTTGTCACCAAGCACTTCATGGATTGGTGTTGGCCAATCTTTGGCGAGAGAGGTAGAAAGAGGTGAACTCTTGACAAAAAGACTTCATTTGGAGCAGAGAGAGGTGTTAAACTTGAAAGGAGTGTTCTTGCTCCTAGGGCCTGTTTTCAGATCTTTAGTGTCAAGGAAGTGTGGTTGGTGATCCGAGATGGTGCTAGCTATATCTCCAAGAATAATACAGCTTGTCTAGCCAGCCAGCGTAATTATGGATATAAAATCTGCCTAGCATGCGAAAAAGTCCTCCTGATCACCCTTTCTCTTGTTGCTCCGTGAGAATTTAGTGTTAGAGGATGGGACATAGATAAGGTCTTGGTTGGACATCCAATTGTCCCGTGAATATCTTTCATTAATGGACATGTTGATTTTGTTGCCAAGCTTCATATCACTATGAGGGGTATTATTGAAGTCCCCAAGAACCACCCAGCTCTCAATATGCCGGTGTCCGCTCATCCAAGCTTGTTGATTTCAAGCCACATGGGCTCTCTTTCATGGGGGTCAGTTGAGGCATAAATATTAATGAAGGCAACTTGGCAGTCCTTAATTTGAGGGTGACGAAAGCCATCTGTTGGAAGGGCCGATATAGGTATCGATTAACTTCCGGTTGTACCGTAAGGTGGCAATCCCCCTTTAGTGCCATCACCGATATAACAGAAGCCATCCCGTGATCTAATCCATTCACCCGCATTAGCCGAAATCAAACTTGGGGAGTCTCGTGTTCTTGAATCATAATGATATCCGCCTTTGAAATCTCTCACGGTGGCAATAAACCTTCTCCTTTTAGTGGGGCCTTTGATACCCCTCAAGTTCCGTGTTAAGATCCTCATGCCGAGGGTAGGAGAAAGAACCCCGAGAGAAGCTTAATAAATAAGACTTCGGAGACCATGAGGTGAGGCCTTACTTGAAAGTATTATAAGTGTGAAGGTTCTCGCTGCTCCCGGTGGGACTTAGCTATGGCCCCGCCTTTCATTTTCCTTTTTAAAGATCTAAGAGATGTATTGGTGATATCATGTAAGGGACTGCTACTCATATCTTCCTCCTCAATCGTGTACAATTAGATCCGATTGACTCGGGTCAAGGTTGTCCAAGGTGTCAAGGTTCAATTGCGAGCTTGCGGCCATATTCAATACTCTCTTTCTCAAGATATGGTAGGTGGACCGACAAAATCACAAATGCTAGTAAGAGGTAGGACTATCTTGTGTTGAGGGATAAAGTCCTTTTGTTGGTCTTGTGTTTGACTTATCCGGGAGTCAAGCCGTGTACTCGCAAACAAGGGAGTGATCACTTACCCGGATTCGCCCCATCTCCTTATCTTCAATCGCTTGCTTTGTCAAAAGACACTTTTCATCCACAGCCTTCAGAGAAATCCCGCCATCAGTCCACCAGACTTTCCATACTTTTATAGAGTTCAGGCAGGGGTATGGTGAGAAGGGGAGTGAGTTGACCAATGCATCAGGGTATGATTGAGTGGATCTCACCGAGAGATCAACAAAGATAGACCCGAGGGGGAGGTGGGAGAGGTGGGAGAGATGGGGGTAACTGGTGTAGGAGAGGTTGAAGAAAGTGATCCTGTTCCCTGGATGTGCAGTGGTATTTGAGCCAAACTTTGTATGTATCCATCCTTTCCTTGTGGTGTGAGGAGATCATTGAACTCCTCACCAAGATCAGTTGAAGAACCCTCAGAGAATTTTGAATCTGTTACTACAAAGGAGAGGGGAGCCGATCCCCTTTATCGCGAAGTTGACCAGTCACAGCGAGACCTCGCCAAGCAAATTGTGTTGCATATCTTCAGTAGCATCATTGACCATGTGTTCCTTATCGCCAGATTGTGTAGGTTGAGAAGAAGATGGAACATCATCTTGTATACCACCATCCTCAGCTGCAATTATTATGACTTTATCATATTGCACCTGTTCTGGAGGTTTGTGCTTATCAAAGGTTTTAACCATGGTCGAGGGGTTGAATGAAACACCTTTAATGGTGACCCCTTTGTTTAAAACCTTCACACGACCTTTTAGCAGAAAAGAATTCAGATCATGGGATTTGAGAGTCTCTTCAAGTTCCTTATTGGCTAAGGCAATCTTCTCCTTAATGATTTGTCTCCTTCAATTGCCTAGCACTACCATTAATGTTACCACGATTATGCGCGGTGTCGTGTTCTACGCTTGGGGTAGCTTGCTCCACGCCAATTGGTTGGACAGCATCGGAAGCACTTTCCTCCTCCATGCAAACGCTTCCTGCAGATCGGACAAAACAGAGGCAACCCATTCCATCTTAAGAGCAAGGATTGGTCAGTCCCAAACATATCCCGGAAAAGTCAATTCAAGCGGATAGGTTTGAGAAGATCCAATTGTATGAATACCGTGGAGGCCTCGTCAGTCCAAGGCTTCGCTGATATGAAGGAGCCAATAGGAGAGAAGATAGTTTTTAAGCATTGGGGCTCCCAAAAGACTGGATTAAGATCATGCAAAGTTAACATAAGTCGTGTGCATGAGAGTTGATGGCTTTAGTGGGTTAAAATGATAGGACCATTTCGAATTTAATTCTAAAGCCAAGATGAGTGAGGTGCCCCATCTTTAAGATGTGCTCAAGCAGCACTGTTCAACAGAATGATCATGAAATATGGGAAACGAGTCCAAGATAGCAGAGATTTGGATCGATTTAGATAAAGCACAAATTTGCTTGGACACATTCCCTAAAACAATACCTTCCTTTTTTCGCCAAAGAAATGACAAAGATGCTTAAGAGAGAAATTCAAACCTTGAATGACAAAGCTCAGATTCAATTCCGCCTCTGAGTGGCTGTAAGTCGGTGGATTGTGCTTCTTCATAGTCAGAATGTCTTGTTTAATAATACTGTCTTCCTTAAAAGGTTGAGCTCTCCGCATGAAAGTGTTGCTTGAACTGGCATTCAGTGGAGCATAGCAGTCCCAGAAAGGTCTATCCGGGAAGGAAGATGGAAGAGCGCTCTTTGGCGCCATCGGTTTAGCAACGGTTGTGAATTCACCAAATTGAATTGAGTTATGTCTCCTTGAAGCAAAGCAAATGTTGTTGGGCTAGAATTTCTTTACGTTTTCTTCTATTTAAGGAGCAGAAGGTATTTAAGATTATAAATATCTTATGAAAGATCAAGAGATGAGTGTACACCTCAAATGGGGAATTTCTCAGGAACGCTGCAAAGCCAATCTTATCCATCTTTGGAAGTCCCCGATTAATCCGAAAATCAAAGCATTCATTTGGCAACCGTGGCATAAAAGTTCCGCCACAAACAAAGTTTTTTCAAATTGTAATTTTTCAAATACTAATGTCCCGCCCTAGATGTCTCTCAGATCGCGAAAATGAAGACCATCTTTTAGATCTTGCTTCGGTCCCAATGGACAATTGAGATCTCCTCGTGAGGCCTTGTCGCTTAATCTCTCTCGAGAGTCCCGGCTGATTTTTTCTCCCCAAAATCTCCCGGACATTGAGTTTTTATATCCTTCTATGGAGAACTGGAAAGGCGTAAATAAATTAGTTTTCTGCAATGAAGTTATATGGCCTCGTGCCATACTCTCTCAAACAAATTATGATGTGTCTTGGATTCATAAAGTCTACTTATAAGTTCATCTTTTTGCAGGAAAATTCTTTCTTATGAGCGCATCGATCTCCTTCCCAAATAAGAAATATGAAGACATTCAAAAGTGGGCAACTGAATTTCACACAGTCGCTCCCTTCATCACTTTGAAGAAGATTGTGATTGCACTTGCTCGTGTGCCCTCCAGCCGACCTGAAGAGAGAATTCATCCGTCAAAGCTAGAGATGATGCCGCAGAAAGTACAATTTTGCAAAATCCGATCATGCCCATGCCTATATCGCAAGATGACAATGGTCACGAAAGGACCGGACCCTTTGATGGCTACCGGTTACTCCTCTGGATAGGAGACTTGATGTTGAGGATCAAATTCAGGATTGAAGACATCTTAAAACATTATAAAACTCTGTCACTCTTATTTCAGAGTTTTTGGCTTTGGTTTATAACCTTTAGGCAGAAAATTGTTATACTTATAGTTATTTCCTTCCTTGTTTGACATCTTTGGGTGTCATAGAATTTTAGTTAAACCCCCACTTTCCGGATTCACTTTCATGGAGGTTTTTTTTGGGTGGACACTCCCCATATAAGTAGTCATTTTTGTTCTCCTTTATAATATAAATATAATACCATCCTTCAATCAAAAAAAAGAATAATGTGCTATGTCTTTCCACATGTCTACAATATATTTCGAAATTTGGACTGTTTTCGGCCTCTTGCCATTGGCATCCCAGGCATAATGAATAGCATCTAAATTTTCATACCTTGAAGGATCGGAAGGATTAGGCCGCCAACGCTTAGTCAAGCAGTCTTTGTAGTCCCCTCCAGTAGGCTTCCACCACGATACAAAAATATGGCCAAAATATGTAGATTCTGGATCAAGAACAACGATTCTCCTCGCATATCCTAACCAAGTGGCAGTGTTATCATCTCCAGGTCTGACTAGAACAAACATACCCTTTGTCACATGTACGTGAGGATCAAACTCTTCAAGAGGCAACACTGGACGGCCATCTGACGGGCCACAATAAGATGGTAAAGGTCGTGTGACCAAGGCAGATATGTCGACCTCTGGAACAAATGCTGTTTGTTCTAGAGGAGCTTGTCTTGTTTGTGGCCAAAATGCATCATTTTGAGGACGCCCCGAGCAACATCCTCCAAAGAGATAAGAAGTCGGGTCCAATACTCAACACTTGCCGTATTGCCTTGCAAACAAGCTACTTTCTTGATTCTTACATATGTCCTTCCATAGGGAGATGTATTTGTTGATGCTATCCTTCAACCCCGAAGATCCTTCAATGTTGGTCTAGGAGGAATATTTTGTGGCACACCACTTGGTAGCATTGGCTGACCATGTTCATCCTCTTTCCACATTCTAACTCCTGGAGAATCTCTTTGAAGCCACTCTTTATGTGTAGGACGATTTTGTATTGCATAACAAAGCCAATCTCCTGCCATCTTAAATTTGAAGAGCAATGGTTCAAGATGCCCAACCAAAGCGTTGGCCCTTATCGTGATGAATCCCTTCACAAAAAGCCTTCCAATTTGGAACTTCATCAATAAAGTATGGAATTGGAGATTTTGCATTGCACTTGCCGAACAAGTAAAGTAGCTCGTAGTGTCAAAGCATCCCATGAACTCATCAAGGTTGAAAAATTTCCAAATAAAGCATCAATATCATCATGGGTGTGGCCGACCATCATCAAAAGCCCACTTGGATCTCATCAAAGACCTTAAGCCAAGTCAAATAAGATAAGTATGAGAAGACATACCTATTTTTGTTTTGCCCCGATGCATTATCAAGTTGCAAATAGAGATTTCGGGGAGAGGGTTGAACACCTCGTGATTCGTTGTAGTTGAAGCATTTGGCAATACTTCGCCATAGAAGCAAGTTTGTTCTTCAAAGGATTGGTATCCTTGACCGCTTGCATCCATTTGCAATCTGCAGTTTACTTCCACATAAGTCACCTATCTTGTCCTCTTGTACCAATTCCAAGTTATGCAATATCCTAGAAAGTGAACCAATGTGGAAGTTCAATCATCTTTCCATAAATCAAGTGAGAAATGACCATAGGCACGACCACCATGCCCATGAGTCGAGCTCTGTCAAACCGCTTCTTCAAGCGATCACCTCTCCATACAGATTTTGCTAGATGATGACTTCTAGGCACTAAAGTCTTAACCCCGATCCATCTTATCATGTATTATACATAGATGATTTTCTCGAGACCGCCGTAACAATGCTCTCCAATGTCAATATTGACTTCTCGCAAGAACGTTGCTCTAGCGTGATCCGACGTTGAATTGCAAGATTTCGCCTCTCTCTTGTATCTTTTGTTTTTCCAGCTTTTGCTTAATCACCACGCAGATGTTGCATTTAGAGAAGGTCAGATTTTTTGCAATGCTAACATCCGAAATTCCCTTTTCCATATACTATAAAAGGAGTTCAAGGCTACAGCTTGTTCCCGTAAGCTCTTCAACGACCGCACCAACTTCTTTATGTATAAGCTTCTTATTAA
Organism: Isoetes taiwanensis; assembly: GCA_021234155.1. Classification (NCBI taxonomy): domain Eukaryota; kingdom Viridiplantae; phylum Streptophyta; class Lycopodiopsida; order Isoetales; family Isoetaceae; genus Isoetes; species Isoetes taiwanensis. The sequence continues at coordinate 6,406,760 of JAJEKV010000053.1, read as the reverse complement.
GAATGGAAGGAAGCTTATGTGACGCTTTCTCTTACATCATCTCTACCTCTTTTGTTCTATGGGGAATACTTTCAGCAAAGATTCTCCCCTAATGAATCTGCCTAGCACACATTCGGTGGCCTGTATTGATCTAGGCTTCTTAGAGCCAAGATACCATGTTCACCTACCTTTGCACCTCGCTTCAAATGTTTCTCCAATTGTAAAATGTTGATCGACCGATACCTAAAGCCATGCGCCACCCGCATGCATTGCAATTCCATCCCCTTGAGCACTACCCCCCCCTCTCCTTCTCCCCGTAAGTCACACTCAAAGACGCCAAAAAAAAGGTAACCCTTGCATTGTATGGTTGGGATAAAAATTCTTTTCTTAATTCACGCACTTGATGCTTGGTAAGTTTCTTGTTGCAAGTATTTTTGCAAAGAGCTTGACTTCATGAACTTATTGATTGAAGTTGTGGAGCATAGCCTTTCCTCTTTGCTTTTCCCCTTGGGCTCTTTGAATCCTATGTGTGTAAGTATACTTCCTTTTTCGCTTGAATTGAGCCCTAATGTTGTCCTCAAATGATTCTAGCTCTATATCCTCATTTTCTTTAGCTTCTCGAGCTTTGCGATGTTGTGAGACAGTCCTTCCATCCAAAGAAAGATCACATCGCTATTTTTCCACCGAACAAGTTCATTCTCACTTGGCCTTTCTCACAAGCATGTACATCTCGTGATCCTCTTTCATTAGTTCTCGAAGTATTTTTCCAACACAAAGGCCAACCTTTGTGTCTCCTAAGAATTCATCATCAACAAAGATCCCCGAGGATCACCGAATAGAATTATAGCTTCGTGATATTTAGTTCTAGTACAAGAATGGAGAATGTGGCAATCGCATTTCCAAGAGTTCTCGTTTCTTGAGTAACTAGGTGGTGGCTCATCATCATCTCGATGGTATTCTCATGAAAGCAAACCGAAGTTGCTAAATCCACCGATGGATCAATCTCTTCATCCGCATCCGACACGCCTCCACGCATTCTATGTATGAGTTGTATGAGGTAGGTGTCCCCATGTCCCATCTTTGGTGTCTCATCATGGGTCGCATCAATGCCATGAAAACGATATCGCCGAGGCCATTCGATGAATGTGCCCACCTACCGCAATATTATCCGCACCAAGCACATGCAATCGAAGCACCTCGAAGTTGGCACCACGTTCTCGTAACTTGCACAACCACGCTCGCGCATCCACATCCTTCCCATGGATGCTACTTCTATTCACCAATGACCTCTCGCCAACAACAACATTGTCATCGCAGATAGTTCACCAAGTTCTCCGTGTTGCTCATTGGTCGAGATGAAGGAGAACCGGGTGATGACGATGTAGAGGAACTACTAGGCGTGTTGGGGGTTTCCATCTCGATGATGATACAGCGTGAAGCATCCGACAGATTCTCACGCCACGCCTAGGCCATTCGATAAATGTGCCTACGGCCAAAAGAACGCTATCCGCACCGCATGGAATGGGAAGCACATGGGATGGAATTATGGCTTCAAGAACCTCCACGATGACGTTCTTAAAGTAGTCAATGCTCTTTCCATGTAGGTGCCCTCTATGCGCCTCATGCCCCTAGCAACAACCACGCCCCCACGAGGAAGTTCTCGCGAAGGTCCTTTTCCCCGCAAGCATGCAATGACACACACATTGTTAGAAACCCCGCTGAAATGAGCATAAAATATTCATTAAACAGACAAATGGCGCTGGTAAGCGCCATTTGTTCAAATAGCGCCGCCAGCCATTTGCCACAAAAAAGCGCAGCCACGCTTATTTGAGTAAATAGCGCGGATGCGCCTATTTAGAGACAAATGGCGCTGGCGCTTATTTGATCTAATGGCGCACTCAGCCATTTGGCTTTTTAGAACAAAAACAGAAAACTTAGGACAGCAGACACACAGCATTTATTACTACAAAGCTACTACATATAACTACAGATACAACATACATCAAGATTACAGATACACATTAGTAGAGATTACTACGCACTACAAGATTATTACAGATTGTTACAGACATCGTGATATTACAAAGACACTACGATTATTTCCCTGGATTGTTACAAAGTTACTACAGATTACTACGTGGTAGAAACATTATTCTCGCACTTATAGGAGAAATTGTCGACAAGAAAACTAAAACGTAATCACCACTAACCTTTGGGATCATTGTAGATCGAGAATCGCCATTGAAAGAAGGGAAGAGCCTTTGAATCAAGTAGGCCCGCTAACCAAGAAGCTACCGCTATGAAATGAAGAAGCCGCTAATCAAGTGAAGCTACCGCTATGAAATGAAGAAGCGCCGCTAACCAAGTGAAGCGCCGCTATGAAATGAAGAAGCTTCGCTATGAAATGAAGAAGCTCCGCTATGAAATGAAGAAGCCCGCAACCAACCAAAGCGCTTACATTAACCGGTAGCTACCAAAGAAGCTCGCCACGAACCAAAAAAAGGCGAATAGACGCCCTGACTTGGCGCCAAGTCCTCTAAGGCTAGTACCGCGGATGTTGAAGCGAGGATCTGGAGCGAAAATCGCGAACCCGCTAATACGAGGACGAAAAGCGCCTTCGCTTACCATATCCGGTACTCAGATTTTATAAACGGCTTTGAGACGTGGACCCGCACAATATATGCGAAAAAGTGGGCGGGAATTCAAATTTTAAAATTTTGGGCGGACCGGCTGAAATTCAAATTTTAGAATTCAATTGGCGGACGGGCGGAAATTCAAATTCAAAATTTAAAAATTTAAGTGACTCGGACGGGCGGAAGGGTCGCAGTAGAGCGCATCGGGCCGGCTGGCCAAACTCGTCAGCCATTTATTTCGACGGGTTTATTTTCTCTCATTTCATTTTTTCATTTCATTTCATCCGCCACGATCATCGCTTCCGCCAAATACCAAATTTCAATCTCTCTCTCTCTCTAGCTTTCGCTTTCTCTCTAGCCCTTTAATAGTAGCTGTTGATCCCGGAGCTCGAGGAAAAAAAGGTGGAGTAGAATTTCTACGTCCCCGTGACGTTACTGTCATTCGGCCGCATATAATGATGGCCTCCCCCGTGTTAGTTCGTATCATTTTTAGCCGTTTGGTCATGGGTATTGAAATAGCGACCGCCCGCTTCATGTAGCCGTGTCTAGGATAGTTAGTTTCGTGGTTCCGCTCGAAAGAAATAGCGCCGCGTGCTTCATGTAGCCGTGTGTCTAGGATAGAGTTTTTGTGGTTCCGCTTTGGGTCGGTTAGTTTTGTAGTTTGTTTTAGATCGATGTAGTGTAATGTAAATGAGGCCGGCTGCCATTTCCATGCAAATGGCCATTTTGGCACCATTTCTCGACCGCTGTCCAGCTCTCCTCCGCTTGCCAACAATCTAGAAAGTATAGGCCTTATTATCGACCGCCGAGAATGCCTCGACCGCTGGCGAAGAATGAATAGGGAGTGTACACTCGGATTGTTGGTCGGTTTGAGGGATACCCGACTCGCCACGGAAATGGCGAGCCGGACGGCGCTTATTTGCATGGAAATGCGCCCGCCGCCGCCATTTCTCGACCGGCAATGAGCGAAGAAATAGCCATTTCGATACAAATGGCGCCGCTGCGCCATTTCCATGCAAATGGCGCCACGCGCTTTATTTCCATGCAAATGGCGTAGTGGCTTGGGTTTGGGTTTCATGATTTGATTGTTGATTTGTTGTTTTCTTGTGCGCCTTCGCTGTCCAAGGCCCAAAACGTAGTGACGAGAAGACCGTGGTCATGGCTGGAAGGCCATGGTGCATGGAAATTGTCGGCAATTCCCTTTGAGGAAGGGGTCGACCCCACAAAGGGGACAAGAGGAGAGAACTTTGCCTCCTCACAAAGTCAAGAAGGGTGAGCAAGACGCTGTGATGCGCCTTGGCATCATTGTCAACATGCGGGGAGGTGAAAAGCAGGGAAGATTAGACTTCCTTGGTTGCACAAAGGAGGATCCCGTGAATGTCGCATTGACCTGCATCGCATGGATCGCGCTTTACGATCCACGATGATGGAATCCAAAGATCAAGGACCGCATACCGCCAAAAGAAAAGGCTGGCCGTTGCCTTCATACGAAAACAGAGAGGCAGCTGGTATTAATGGCACGATCGAGCTACTTAGAGGATTTGGCATTCTCCGTTCAGCTATGGACGGATCAAAGAACTCTCGGTCACATATTGTCGAGCCAAGACCTCTTGTAATATGCCCGCTTCTAATGGACAAAGACTTGGCTTCGGCTGTGAGATTTCAAGGAAAAGGCCAAACCTTAGGCAAACCAAGCCAAGGGAAGAAAAAGACAAACCAAAGGAAGTCCAAATGGAAGGGACAGAGCATGAGGAAGAGAATCAAAAGAAAGACGAGGAAAATGCCGTGTGTCTCCTCCCAAGTCAGCTCCCAAGTCTCCCTCCTATCGATCGGTTCTCCTATCAAGTCCCCGCCAAACAGATTCAGAGAGAAACCATTAGTGATACTAAATCCTCCCCACATCTGGAGAGGTAAAGGCCTTTGATCGACGGGCTGATAGCATTCCTTTAAAAAGGAAGAGGGAAACAAAGAAGGAGATGAGGATCGGAAAGCGTAAGAAAATGGAAAGTTTGGAGGTGCCTTCGGAACTGAAGATAGACCGTGATGCCGAGGAGGAGTTGGCGTAAGAAACTCTAAAAAATACAAAGAAAGACAGTCACATGTTTCTCTAGGTGTGACATATATCGAAAAATATCCATCCGGGATATGGAAGAGGCACCTCCTAACATGACAAAGACGAAGTTGTAAATCCCAACATGTTAGGAAACCGTGCAAGTCATTTGGTCAAGATCCCCATCCAGCCTTCATGCCTACAGATGTGGTGCCCTTTGATCCGCATACAAAGCAAATAGTACCATGGTCACAAGAATCGACCGGGCCGGTATGAGGTTCTACATCATCAATGGCAACCATTCTCGCCTCACCGCCAGCAGCGTGTGTCGGTTGGGGACGTAAGATGCCGAGTAGAACTTCGAAAAGATTTACACTTATAGGTTCTGCAGAGTTCTTTCTGGAGAACTGAGTGACTTGGACCTTCTTCAGCTTAGTGTGGATGTCAATGACATCGTAGCCAGGACGGTGTTTAAGGAACCATACGCAGATCAGATACACCACCTGCGTAGGCAATACCAGGAGTGCGGCAAGCCAGCACCAGCAGGAAAAGGCCAATCAAGAAGCGACGAATACAAGGTATGTACCATCGTATGAGCCAAATGGCGCCACTGCACCATTTGAGGTCAAATGGCGCCGCTGCGCCATTTGAGGTCAAATGGCGCCGCTGCGCCATTTGACACTGCTTTGCTGCATTCAAGCTCTAACATGTTCGGTTTGCCTTTCAGCATTACCTTGAAATGGTTGACAAGATTCTCAGGGGAAAGCATACCAAGGATGTCAACAGGTTCGTTTTCATGCCAGACGACATTTACGCTCTCTTTCGCCAAATGTGGAATAAATGGAAAAGGGGGGAGCTGAAAGATAACAAGGGCCAACAAATAGCAGTCAATTGGGCAAAGGATAAGGATTATTTTAGCGAGAACTACCTCAGATGCATGAGAGGCCTAGATTATGAAGATTGCAGAACTGTCCTCCAGGAAGCCATCAGAGGGGAGATTTATGTTAAGGTCACATCGGATTATAAGGGTGATAATTTTTTCAAGACGAGAGCACAGAACTTGAGGATTCTTGCCTACATGAAGAAGGAGATTCTCAACTACATCCATGATGAACTTGGAATCAAGTACAGAAAGTTCGAGGACTTGAGAAAGGTGTCCGAGGGATTCCCAGACTCAACCCTCCTATCGTGGGGGGTGGTGCATAATAAGTGGGTCACCGACGGCATCCTGAAAGAGGGCGTCCATGGTAATGTGCCCTTCTCATTAGGCAGATCCATCCGTAAGCTTCTAAAGCCCGAGGCCGAGGACGACCTCAAAAGATATTATGTGGAGTGCGTTTCTAGTGGTGGGATTGTCCAGGATCCGATCGTGTTGTCTGCCAGCATGATCTGTTTGGATGCGAGGCAAATTACTCCGATTTGGGATCCCGCCACTCTGGCCAAATTCTTTGATGCTGCTTCTAAGATGACAGATGTTGAGACATACTGGATAATATGTTTTGCTAAGCCGAACATATACGAGTCTCTTCCTCGCAATGCCCGGAGAGACTAGAATCCGTGATCTAGAGTTTACTTAGGCATGCACGAAGAGGAAAGTGGGTGGGCACCAGGTGGTGGCATAAAAGAACCAACAGCTGTGGTTCTAGCCACCAGGATCTCAGCCCAAGCACAGCCTGATGAACACATGGATTTCAGGTTTTATGGTGAACATCCCCGGAAAGCACCTGAAGTTCCTAAGACCCATAAAGATGCAATTGGTGCCGAGCCAGAGAATCTGGCTAACAAGCTCCTGAGGGACAGGTTCAAATACGGTTGGCAAGGTATGGAAGGGGAATACTTGGTTCACAAGCAGGTTGGTCCTGCTACAACAGCATACCTTGTCGATAAGCTCTGCCCTCCAGGTAACTTTGTTCTAGACTTTTTTTCTGGTGGGGCTTTTGCTAGGGCATCATTGCAGTTAAAAAGGAGTTGTGTGGCCTATGAGCATGATGGAAGAAAGATCCAATGTATGCTAGGGATTCTTCAAAGAATTGACAACGTCATTAATCCCTGGCTTGATCCAGCAGCCATGGACTCTCGTAAGGTTTTGGCCCTCACTGGACCTACTCCAGGAGAGACATCACATGGTAGTGGAGGAGAGACATCACATGGTGGTGGAGTAGAGGCCACAGGATCCGGGGAACAAATGGTAAAAGACACAGATTCGCAGGTTGACCGGAGTAAGATTAACCCGGAAGATATTGATAAAGCAGATGATAAGATTTTTGGTGAGGAATATTGAAAACTGATTTGCATATCATACTTGTATATAAGATTTACCTCTGTGGTATTGTTGATTACTGTACTGATTAATCTTTTGAATACTCGATGACACATACGATCTTAATGTATTTGCCCCTTTTGTATATCTTACTTGTAAAGCAAATAGCCTTGGCGGCATTTTGCAATATGAATATATTGTAACAGACTCATACACAGCTTATTTGTTTGCTTTTTCCCCGTATTGTCCTTATGATTCACTTCAAATGCAGCGACTTTATTGCTTTTTTTCCACAATTTTTCTTCAAATGGCGCAACCAGGTTGTTTCGCCCGTCGATTTCCGCCCCATTTCGTGTCAAATAGAGCGGTTTTCAGGCTAATACTTGTGCATTTTTAAGTAAATAGTGCAGATTTGATTGCTGAATGTGTGAAAAAACAATGAACAATTTCATTTCGAGCGAAAATGGAATCACGAAATTTCCAACTTTAATGAAACTCTGCTTTAAAGTGAAATGTCTTAATATTAGTTCGAAAAAAGGACAAAGTAATTTTGAGAACCGGTTAAAGGGAACTTTAAGAAATACCAAAAAAACCATTAAATGGACAAATATATGTTGTAAGTGCAGCCAAAAATAGGTTGTAAGTATAGCTTAGGTGTAGGTAATTATTGCAAAATTAATGGTAACATAGGGTGTATGCTAGTAGTAGTAATGAGGTAAGTATAGGTCGTAAATCTAGATAGGCCAAAGTTGTTTGTAAGTATAGCTGAGGTCTAGGTAATTATACAAAATTAATGAAAACATAGGTTTTAAGTATGGCTGACATGTGGGTAATTCTATAGAGAATTAATGATAACCTAGGGCGTAATTAATTCAATAGAAGTAATGATAGCTAATTCGTATATGATATGAATCTTGTATGATGTGATGGAATCATAATTACAACCGCGCCTATAAGAAACCTTGCATGCAACTACTCTATATCTTGCATGAAACCCTCCATTCTTTCAACCGCCAATCCTTTCTTCCTTCTAGTGCCTTCATTGATTTCTAGCGCCTTCTACCATGGTGAGCCATGCTGCCCGGCCCGCTCCATCCCGCCGGACTCGCCTCCGAGAGGCGAAGAGGCAGATCAAGAAATTGATAAAGAAATCCATTCCCTCCTCCCGCAGATGCCGCTGTGGCTGCCTTCCGCACCACATTCCGGATAATTGCAAGGAGTTATTTCTTCAGGGCAAGCTTCGCCCGGGAAAAGATTATTTGAGCACCAGCACCAGCAGCCCTGAGTCCCCCCATACTCCCCTTGATTCAGATGAGGAGATGGAGAACGAGCTTGAAAAAGAAGAAGAAATGGAGGAAGCAGATGAAGAATGGCGGGAAGAATTAGACGAAGAAAAAAAGCAGCTGATTATGGACGCCCTCTCCTCCTCCGAAGACGAAGATGCTGCCGAAGACATCCTGACAAAGATGGCAGATGAAAGCTCAGAGGAAGAAGAGGAGGAGGAAGAAGAGGAGGAGGTAGAGGGCTGAATTTCATTTTTTGTTTTTGTTATTTAGTTTTTGGTTCAGAAGAGCGAGCTGGGCATCTCCAAAAAAGGCCTCAAATGAGGATTATGAATGGAGCTAGGCATCTCCTTAAACTGCCTAGAACTTCTGTAATTTTGTAACATAGAGCTGGGCAACTCTAATAAAAGGCCTTATGTAAAATTTTTCAATGGCAATACAAGGATTTACTGACTGTAATATGTTTCTTTAGTTTCTACTCTAACTTGAAAGCAGAACTGTAATTTCTGCAGAAGCTGTTTTGAATTCTGGCAACTCTAATAAAAGGCCTTATGTAAAAAATTTCAATGGCAATACAAGGATTTAATGACTGCAATATGTTTCTTTAGTGTCAACTCTAACTTGAAAGCATAACTGTAATTTCTTCAGAAGATGTTTTGAATTCTGGCTCTTTCATTCTTAATTTTGAGAGAGCTGAACTGAGATCACGCCAGGCGCAAAATGTTTAAATGCAAAATGTTTAAATTGTCAAGCAGTCCAATACATGCCTGGCATGAAATGCATACAGTAATTAGCTTTATGCAGTTCACGCCAAGCGTGTATTGGACCTGTACAATGTAAACTATTTTGCACACAAACATATTTCGCGCCTGGCGTGATTTCATTTCAGCTCTCTCAAATTTAAAAATTACAGGACTGCTTTAAAGTACAATACAGGATACACGCATGGCATTTAAATTACAAGTGAATGGCATTAGCTCATGGCGCGAAATCACTAATTTGTTTTTCTCTCTAACTTACAGATTTATGAATTCACGCCTGGCGCGTATTCAACTGAACATACGTCTGGCGCGTATTCAACTGAAGTTCCTCCTGTGCCAGCATAGGCTACAAGCATAAGCTTATTCAATGAGTAGTGTTGTGCTCTGGAGGGGCTTGAAATGGAGAATGCTAAGCTGATAATTAGAGTTGCAGACCTCGAAGCCATTTTGGGTAATATCCCAATAGCTGCACCATCTTATTTGCCAGAATCTTGTATGCCAGTTTATCTTTTTTCAACAGCATTTGAGACTATTGTGCCAGCATTTGAGACTACTGAGGAACAACACACAGATGAATAACACATAGATGAATAACACACAGATGTAATTAAAACAATGTAAAGAATGCAGGTTTTTTAAAGAATATCCCATCCATGTAAAGAATACAGTGTTTTTTAAATTCCTGAATGCTCTGGTCTGCAGGCCTTATAGTTTTGAAATATTGAATGAATGGTCTGGCATGCAAGCATTTTAATTTCATACATATGACAGAATCAGCTTGTGCATCTTAGTATAAGCACTCAATCTACTTTTTCTGATCTATCTTCCTCTATGTCTTCCAAGAAAATGAAACTCCCCTTCTTTAAGCGAATTACTACTGGCCATGCAACAAAGGTTCCGATGCTTTCACCCACTGTGTCTCCATCAGGATGCCTTCTGGGTAATGCTTCGTCGTTGAAATGACAACTGGTTACTAGAATCTTCACATGATCATTTCCAAGATGAACTCCATGGCAGATTGCTTCCGGATCGACTGATTCTATCTTGCAATTTCCCACCCTCCTCTTCAAATTCGTCGTCAGCATGTAACATTCTTCTCCAACGCTGTTCAATGTCGCAAGATCATGGGATTAATTTGGAGCTTGGGTTCTGGAAGAGTAGATGAACTTGCTCGACATCGCTCAGGCACCGGCTTCTTCCCAGTTCTTCCGAGTTCTTTCGAGTTCTTCCTGTTCTTCCAAGTTCTTTCGAGTTCGAATGACAAGAAAGGCTGGCGGCAAGATTAGGTGGTAGTTTCAAATTATCCGTTAATTGTACTGCTTTTCTAGCCGCTGAGTGAAATCTAATTATGGGATTTGACAATACGGCGGTCGTAGAGCCATTTACTGCTCGTAGGATCGCGTCCCGTCCATTAGGCCCAATCGTAAGATTGCTAACCGTCGATTAAAAGTCGATCCGCGAAATTTAAATATCCGCTCCCTTCTATCGGACCGTCGATTAAAAGTCGATCCGCAAAATTTTAGTAACCGCTCGCTTCTATCGGACCGTCGATCAAAAGTCGATCCGAATGAAACCCGTCGATCGAAAGCCGACCTAATCGCCTTATGGAAATCTATATAAGTTTTTGAATTCCATTTCTTGCTTTTTGATTGTCAACTTGCTTCGAGACGCTCAAGAACTCCGAGGCGCTCAAGAACTCAAGAACTCTGAGGCGCTCAAGATCATCGCGAAGATGCCGCCCAAAGGTCCTGCTGCTCCAAACTCAGGGCGGGCCGCGAGAGAAGATGCTCAAGGTCAGTATTGTCATCATTCTGTGTGTTGTTCATTCATTGTTCATTGCTCTGATTAGTGTGCAATGCTTGCTCTGTATTTACTGTATTTTCTCTGTATCTTCTGCCTATACTCCTATCTATTATTTCTGTAGCAGTGACTTAAATTTCTATAGCTGCTCACACTCCTGTCTATCATTTCTTTAGCTGCTCATTTCTGCAGTGACTTGTATTTGCATCTGCATAATAAATGTCCTTCCTGTGTTAAATTGTCCTGCTCGTGATTAACTGTTCTGTCTATAATTTGTCCACCTGTGTGTAAAGTAGTATGACCGTGTTTAGTTGGCCTGCCTTCGAGTGTCTGTTCGGCATGCTGTAATTGGCACGCCTTATGAGTGCATGTATGTAATTGGGGACTGTATGCCATTCTGTAATTTAGCCTGGCCGGAATTGATGACCACTCGAAATAGCGCTAAGCGTGTATTGCACCCTCGTTTGCAGGGAAGAAGAGACAAAACCGAATGATAGCTCCTACACCTCCTCCTAAGAAAGCAAGAGGCTCGGAAGATACTCCAGCGAGCTCCAGCTCACAGAAGAAGGGAAAGCCCAATGAGGACGCCGTATCCTATGCATTGTCGATGGATGATATAGCGGATCCATTATCAGAGCAGACACAGATCCTCCATGCCCCAAGGAGAAGATGGATGACAGTGCGGAGTGGTATGTTGATGTAGGCAAAACAAATGGTAAGGTGGATCTTGTGTTACACTCCAGAAAGAAAGAGACCGATCTTATGAAGAAACAAGGTATTCTTATCACTTGTGAGGAGCAGGATGACATATGTTGTCAACTCCTAGTGGAGGTTGTGAAGAACCACAACAAAGATCTCGTCAGATTTACACATGCCGGGCAACCGCTTTCAAAGATGGTCTGGCGAAGAAGGACGGAGTGCCGAGTCATGTTTCAAGTAATGGCCTCAAAATACCGCCCTCACTTCCGTTTCTATTAGTGAAGGGGTGTCTGCAGTGAGGAGAGCTTTATGAGGACCTTCTCCAAGTTACTACCGGAGGAGATGAAGCATCAAAATGATATCGTGGATGTAATGAAGATTGCCGGACTTAGGAAAGGACATCCCCGCACGCAATTTGATGGCATTTTGGCGTAAAATGACTCAAAAAGAAATTGCAAATTGGAGGCAATGAATAGGCTAGTCAAGCACGCAGACAACTACCCACTTGGCCAATCTTTTACACATCCCATCCATGTTGACCGTCCCGGGTGAGATCACATAAGTCAAGTCTTGTTAGCATGAGGTATGACCCCGAGCATGCAAGAGAAATATTGAGGGCGATGGTGAGGAATCCGTGCCAAGTTCCTATGCCACCGACGACGTGCTTCCTTGGGATAAGAAAAAGATGCTCCACTCCGTGGACAACACTAGAAGAGCTAACAAAGGAGAACCCTAATGTATGCTTCCTTATTATTGACTGAGACGGACAAAGATTCTATTGAGGCACAACGATCCCTATCCAACCAAGGCTAAGCAAACCCGGACAAACAATGTATCTGCTACATTACAACCACGTGAGGTGTCGGTTTCTAAGCCCCCCATACCCCGCAGAGGACCGCGCAGATTAGTGCAACATTGAACGAAATGGGCTAAGTCTTTCTTTATAAAAGGTTAGTATATTTGGTGGAATAGAGTTAGACTAGGTCCAAATGCGGTGTCAAGTCAGGCAATTCGCTCCGGGCGGTATTCGTCGTCAATTGTCGCGATGAATACACGCCACGCCAGTGTTATCGTTACGACGATTCGCTACCGGGCGGTATTCGCCCACCGATGAAAAATACACGCAAGCGCCAATGCAAGACGCTGGCAATTCACGCCGGGCGTATTCATGCCGACACCACGGACGAATACACGCCAGCGCGACTTCGCCGGCAGTATTCATGCCGCCAATTCGCTGCCGCATGTATTCGCCCCACTAATTGTCGGCATGAATTCACGCCACGCCGATTGGCGTAAAGATGAATTCACGCCAGCGCCAATTGGCACGGCCGCCTTTGACGCTTCCCCGGGATTATCCTTTTGCTTGATCTAAAAGCGTTAATTTTTGTATGCCCCGCTCATATTGGTTGACATGCTTTCCTTACACGCAGCCCTTTACGCGGAACAACTCCGTCATGCCCACCAAAGAATGGATAGAATATGGAAGACCGCGCAAACAAAAAAGGGAGGAACGGTCCGGGAGTTTAAGGCATTGAAAAGACCTTGGCTCGAACTATCATCCAAGATAGGAAACCAAGAGCCAAAAACAGAAAAAAAAACGGGAGGAAGCAAAGAGACGCCCGGGGCTTCTTCCAGAGGTCCTACAGATGCCTACAAGATCGCCTTCGCTAAGGACGGTATGGGCGAAGTGGAACGAAGTTCTGGGATGCTTATGCTCGTAAAACGCCTACCAGACCCAATGGGACGAAAGTGCCTCCTCAAGATACTTCAATATTTGATCTCAAGACTACCGAGATGAGGAAAGTACGTGGCCTTCAAGATGATGAAATCATTTGGTTGTTAAATCAATGCATAAACAAAGAAGTTCTCAGCACAAGAAGGCTTCTTCAAGCTTAAGACAAAATGTCCTTCATTGATTGTTGCACTCATATAAAGAACATGTGAGTTATGAAGGTAGCAGTTGGTGAAGAACTTCGGCTATCCGGTGATGTAACATTGTCTCAAGTCGGCCTGCTAGACAAGTATGGCGGTCTCGCTGATGACATCAAGAAATACGCCTTTTTGGTTGAAGGAATTTCTGCAAAACAGAAATCAAAGAACCAACAAAGACACCGCAAAGCTATCGATAAGGTGATGGCCGAAATGAGAAGAAAGGTTGCCGGCCCCGAAAGATGTTGGTGGTGACTTACCCGCACTCCAATACCTGGTCTCTATCGGCTATAAAGGTCTCCCTACCCGATACAACAATGGGCCCTCGTAATATTTCTCTGCTTGTATTGATAGCGGGACTGCAAAAGGAGAGAGGGGGATGACTCAACGTAAGTACAACAGCTTTTTTAGTAGTCGATAGGCTTAACAACTCGTAAGCTCTTTACTATTGTCATCATATGCCCCCGTGAGAGCCTCATATGCATGCTTTGGTGGCTTCATACGACTTGGAATGCTTAAAGTCGTTAGGGAAGGCTCTCTTCTTTGAGACAAAGGATACCGATTTGAGGATGCAAAGATAAAAAAGCGCTTTGTATAATCTTCATAATGATATCCCTTGTGCCGATGACGACTATGAGGTAGCTAAGAGCAAAGGGGCATCGGATAAAGGTGCATGGCGTTGTTTTCTTTTGATGAACCCAACTTAAAAAATGTCTTCTACAAAGCGGATGATGAGGATGAAGCAAATGAATGCGAGGAATTTGATGTTCCTAACCTCTACCGAAAGACATCACTCGAATTGTCGACAAAAGAAAAAGGGACCCTTGAATAAACATGGGTTTGCAATCAATATGGCAAGCTATCTTGTTGAGGCATTTGCACCACTTGATACCACTTGTCGTGGAATTGCATGTTGGAGGGTATATTGGTAGAGAGGCCCTCAAGATATCAAGAAGATGTTTAAGTTTCACCAACGATGACCAGTCCGTGGATTTCCTTGAAGTGTTTTTCGAAAAGGTACTAGCCACTACGATTGGGGTCCTGTCAAAGATAAAACCCGCTGGCTTTGGTACCTTACAAAGGGCGTAGCGTAATACTAGTTCACAAAAGCCTACGAGTGCAACCTGCATGTTCAAAAGCAATGCAACCCCGAGGAGAAGGCCAAGTGCTAGAGCGAACGTGAGACCATGGAGAAAAATTTACGCCCATGCTTGATAACATTCCAACCGGTAATGTCCTTCTTGGGGGGTACGACCACGGCAGCTCCTCGATACCAGCCAGATGATCATGCAAGCTCGATGCAACCACCGGGTTAGGAATCAAACCCCGTGGTAGCTTTCATAGAAGAGAACGGTCCGAACTTAATCGGTGGTATGCTCATGCTTCGGACAAAGAAGCATCCGGGAGTGAAGTAGGCGCTTACGACTGCCAAGCGGATAACGGCGACGATGAAAGGTAATTCACGCCAGGCGCGATATGTAGCTTATTTATGAAGGATAAAATGCGCTTGGCGTGTATTGCAGAACACTTTTGCATGGCTAACTCTTTGTTTTCCATGGTTCAGGGCTCCACCTGCTTGTGACAAAATCATTGTCTTCGATCTGAATGGTGTCCTATGTAAAACGTTTCCTAAGAAGCTTATTAACAGTGATGACTTCGAGCAAGTCCCTCTAGAATCGAATACTAAGTGGATCTATCCTCATCCACACTTAGAAGATATGATGAATGAGGCGTTCAGATTGTTTCGAGTTGCCATTTGGTCCTCAATGGAACGCTGAAATGTTGATGAAGTACTTAGGGTGTTACCAGGCATGAATCGAGACTTTGTGACGATTTGGGACCAAAGTAAGTGGGTAAAAGCATGTTAGGGTGTACCACTTTTGGAACCTGCAAAAGTACATACACTAGATACTTCAGAACTGGGTACTTTCTCATTTTTCTTTTCATTAAAACTAATACAAAAATCCAAAATAAAAGTCAAGGACATGGTAATATTCAAAGTTAAGATAAAGATAATGCTACGGAGACCAATATATATATAAAAAGTTCTAAGACATACCTTATATTGAGATATTATACAGGTACCCAGTACCCAGTCCTGGCTACCTTTTTAGGTACCTTTTTAGTCACTAAATAATACTTTTTAAGGGACACCCTAACATGCTTTTACCCAAGTGTATAAAGTTTCCACATCCAAGAGATCCGGATGGCAAACCGGTCTTCGTGAAACATCTTGGTACTATGATGGATCAGCTTGGCATTCAAAAGAAAGAGGACATCATAATAGTAGATGATGATGCTCTTAAGTGCTTTTATAATCAAGGTCAGGCTCTAAATCCACCAACTTATACTCCACAAGATTACTCAATAGATGAGTTTCTAGTACTATTCATGTCCATCATGAGTGGCTTGGCTTCTGGTAAAACAGTATCAGATGTTGTCAAAACGCATCCAGAACTAGATCGGACTAAGGAGATGGATCCCTATCTTGAGAGTTATTTGACAAAGAAAGGACTAGTCCCTCCATGATGTAATCTTCATATCAAGTGAATACAATGTAAAAAACTCTTAATTTTGATGATAATCAAGGGCCAAATTACAAGAGATCCAAGAGATGAAAGAGCAACATGAAAGTGTTCAAGAGCATCATTAAAATGCTGAAGAGGGATGACAAAAAGTTAATTTAAAAAACAATTTGCTAGTAATAAGACTGGTCAACCTGCCCCTCATATCATGATTGCATTTGAGATGATATGGTCTATGGGGTATGGGATAAAGCTTAGAAAGTTTGGGGCCCATTGGATAACGATTTCCTTGAAGGATCCGCCCTTCTGATGTGTTGGTTATCACTAGAGGTGCTAGTGCGTAACATTTGGTATCAGACCCAAGGTTCAATTCCGCGTGGCAACATTGGTGTGTTCCACATGCTTGAGGGCAAGCATCTCGAGGAGAAGGAGGAATTGATATGGTCAATCGAGTGCGGGATAAAGCCTGAAAAGGTTGGGGCCCATTGGATAACGATTTCCTTGAAGGATCCACCTTTTTGGTGTGTTGGTTATCACTAGAGGTGCTAGTGCATAACATGAGAATTTGGGGTGGAGCAAAAAGGAGGCTCTTTCTTGTCACTTACTCAATAACGTAGTTGTGGAGAGGATAGAGAAAAGAGAGGGTAACCAAAACAATGGAAGTGTGGAATAGAGAGGAGGCTTCCGTTTACCAATTTCTAGAACGAGTTGGACTGGCCTCCCTCAAGAATCATGCGATTTGAACACGATGATGCTGGCACTATTGGTATGAAGGTAGAACATTATATCTAGTACACATGAACCTTTTATCCTGGAATGTGAAAGGAGTGGCTTCTTCCTCGAGTAAAAGGAGCAAGTTCTCTCTCTATTTATCTAAACTTTCGAATACCTTTTGTTGTCTATAAAAGCATAAATCTCGCCAAGATGACGTACATAAAGCAGCGATTATGTTTGGACGTGACTATAATGCCTTGATGTCTGCTGCTGATGCATCTAAGGCTGGGTGTACTTACGGCATGGAAGTCCTCTAGATATCACTTTTACTCGAACATATAGGTTTGAGCCTGAATAATAATCAAGTGGAAAGATAAGGGCCAATAATAAATTCTTCATCTTGGGCAAAATGTCCAATGGATGTTTGGTTTAAGACTTTGATATGATAGAGTTGGAAAGAGATATCTGAAGTGGTGCAAGGGTTCGAGAGAGAATACGCCTTTTACATGATTGTCGACTTACAGAGATTGATAGAAATCAGTCCTTACGTGGTATTATGGTTGGGCAGGAGATGGTAGAGGTTACATAAGACATGATAGATGATATTTCAATACTTAAGCAAATATTTGAATTTTTTGAATAGTGTGTTTGATCGTAGTTTGCAAGTCCTATCTAATGACGTGGTTAATTACCACAGACCAACTAGAACGTATTTTAAGCTTAATGTCAAGTATTTGGAGGACGATGAGTTCAAAGCCATAATCAGGTATGGTCTCGAGCTTTCTCACCTTATAGGGGCATTTCTTGGATAGTCACATCATGCAAAAGAATGGGGGAGAGTCAAGGTTGTAGAAGCTAGAATACCATTAACTATTGTCTGGAGGTCCACCGTGCTGGTATCCAGACACAGATGGCGGCGAGGGTTGAGTAGATGGAGTGGCAACAACAGAGTAGTGGCATAGTAGAAGAAACAATAGAAGGTGAAGGGGACGCAACAAGGGTAGAAGACATAGAGGAAGGGATCCTTGCAAGACAATCTCTCTTAGCGCAAAAGTTTGCAAATAGAGCAAGTTGAGGAAATAAACCAGCAAACTGAGAGCCATTGAGCAATTGCAAGGCAAACTTAAAAAATAGGGCCACCTTTTACAACCACTCAATCAAGAAAACCATGATTGGAAGGAAGAGAGATACAAATGTTAGCTCCATCGACAATAGAATGGGCCAGATGAGTATCCAAATCATTAGTAGTACTAATAATAAACTCTGGCACCAAGTGTTTAGAAGGAAGAAGAGGAAAGAATCGACATGGCATCTTAAGGACATGAACCGTACCAGGAGCAAATCTAAGTGAGTAGGGTTGATACAGACTATAATCATTCCACATTGGGTCCACGAGACGTGCCACTAGTTACTCAATAGCAGCAGCATCATCACAAATTTCTTATCCAACATCTTCAATCATCGATCTTCTTCCTTGCTGATTCTTAAAATTTTATTGCCATTTCTATGTTTATATATTATTGTTAGTCCAATTAAGATGATCCTCATCTTCTTAGTCGATCATAAAATAGAAACTGACCACCTAGTTTTTCAACATTTCTAAAATGCAAACCCTTGATGTGTCACCATTTTTCTTTAATGCTTTGCAATTGTAGAAAAGTTAAGATCTAGCATAGGATTACTAATGGTTATTGAGTTGTATTTGTAGCTTTTTTCGTAGAATGCTGATAGTGACATTAGCTTCTGAAACTGAAGAGAGGGAAAGCAGACAGAGGAAGCGCAAACCTATGGTCGATTAGGATGCGCTTAGAGAATCTTATTCTGCCAACGCAGAATAAGATCCAAAAAACAGACTGGATTTTTCTCTGAGAGACAAAAAAGTCTAAGATTCAGCTCCTTCATCGACTATGCTTTGGCCATTTGATCCTTTAATATATGTTATTCTTATCTGCAACTTTAAGCAGTGTATTGGTAGAGCCACTCTATTTTTCAAAGGGATTTGAAACATGAAAACCTACTCATGGATTTATAGGGAAGCTTACAGTCTGATTTTGTGATGAAGAGTAAAGCGGCAGGATGGGGGTGTTGGAGCTGCATATAGAGGCAGATATCATAAATTTTAGAGGCCAATTCTTCTTTGCAAAAGCTCTTTGAAAGGCGTACTATTCCTTATCTTATTTTACCCAAAGCTGTAAAGGCCACTTTCATCGTGGACTTAGAGTTGTTTCCTGGCAAAAAGAACGTCGCACTGAGGATTCTTCCTTCCTGTCTTTCTTGTCTTCTAGTTTCTTAGGTTGCAGCTTGCTTATTGCCAGAGGTTGTTTGTGTGATCATTTTGCCTGACTATAGTGTGATCACTTTGCCTGACTGTTGTTTTTTGTCATATTCAATTTGATGCCGGACACTAATTTATGGCTAGCTGCTATTTAGAGATGTGATTTAATGCTTTGATTTCTTGTTTGTGTTTTTGGTTCATGATTTGGGTTCCATGTTCTATGAATTCCGAATTAAGGCAATGCTGTGACTTGTATATTGACTTGCTCCAATGGTGTACAAATTATATGCTAGGATGGACAATATGGTTTGACCCTGTCAAAGTTTTGAGCAGACGATGGAGAGTGTGGGAGAGGGAATATATGAAGGAAATATTTTGTAAGGGATGAATACTAAAGCCATTAATAAGACTCAAAAGCTTCTTTTTTTATTTAACATCTTGCCTAGCATCGAGTGGCATTCATTTAATATTACCATTAGCAAAACACTACGTACCACTACTATGTAACCACTATTTGAAGGAACACTAGTAATACTACGTAACCACCATTTGACGGAACACCAGGTAATCACTATTTTACTTTCACACTCCAGAAAGAACATTTTTGGTGGTGCAAATTCCTTATATGCTA
The DNA here is from genome assembly GCA_021234155.1 of Isoetes taiwanensis. Lineage (NCBI taxonomy): Eukaryota > Viridiplantae > Streptophyta > Lycopodiopsida > Isoetales > Isoetaceae > Isoetes > Isoetes taiwanensis. Next base: position 6,387,221 of record JAJEKV010000053.1, on the reverse strand, counting down.
AAAACTAGTTAGCATTTCAATTCCAGAAGGAAACGTCCTTTGCAACACCAGATTTTTATGTCTTAAGGGTACTTCGCACTAGCCGTTAAGTTAGGATTGCGTTAAGGTTTTAATAGTTTTTATGTTCACACCAGAGGTTAGGTTAGTATTCAGTTAAGTTACATAACTAGGATTCCGTTAATTTTTTTAACCTAAAATTCTTAACCCAAGCGAAGTTCAGACCACTTTATGTTAGGTTAACTAATTTAACATGAAGTTAACCCAAAATTAAAAATGAACTAAAAATTAATGTGACCTACGGAGGTCACTTTAACGCTGGTTATCTGCTCTGGCACGACGGCCCTAGCTGCGAAGGTCGTTGGTCGTGGAGGGCGCTGGCCCTGGAGGATTTTGAACATTCTGATCAGGTCAGACCATGTATTGTAAGCCCGTGATGTATTGCATAAATTGTAAACTTCTGGTCATTGAATCCATTGCACCAATCGGATGGAAAGGCTGGAGATTGCCGTTAGAGGTCTGAACAAGTTCATTACTCAATAGTTCATTACTCAATAATCCATACAAGCAGAGCATTTGCAGGCCTTTTGCTCTTCTGGGGCCCAGTTACTGTTGGGCAAGCATTGCCTTCGGTGCTGGAGTAGGTATCACTTTGGCTTACACTGACTACTAAGGTTTCTATTGCACTGATGTTTTTGGGCCGGCATTGCCCCTTTTTTAGCCAGGCATCGTGGGTTGGGAGGCATGAATAATACATGTGCCTTATTACTATCTTTGCAGCAGTCTCTCATATCTTTATATCCACATTTTCCTGTTGTTTTGTAGAAACGGAAATTAGATTAAAGACCTCTATCTTCTTGTACCTTACATTAGATTAGATGTGCATTTTAGTGGTTAAACTATCTGATAAGGGCATCTGTTTTTCCTTGTTGGTGTTACTTTCCATGTTAAATTCCATAGCATTTCTGTTGTCTAAACTATGGGATAATGTATGTAGTGCTAGTTACATTTGTTTGTATATATCTTTTCTATCACATATGATCAATTGTTGCAGTCACTTGATGGACTCTGTTGCATTTATTTTCTAAAGCCTGTTGCAAGCTGTAGAATCAAAGCCAGCATCTTACATTTTGGAAACTTTAAAAACATTAGGATACAAAACCTTAAGGCACTTCTATTAAGCGCTTACCTATATCTGCTGATCAATCGTATTTTTAGCTATAACTAGATCTCTCACATTGCTGATTACTTTAATCCATGAGACGTGGCAGACTGCATGTTAGGCTAAGTTGATGTTGATGTAGAGGAAAATCATTTATACAAAACTGGAAACTCCATTGCAACGGCTGAGCAAGGGCCTAGCATTAAGATTCACCACGAAATCTGCAGTATAGATTTTGCTCACTCCGATTTTGCTCAAACCTTTTTCTAAACCCTCCCCAATTCTCTCCCCTGCCAAATCTAATCCCTTCTTCAAGTCCTCTCCTATTTGTGATCCGGCAGAGGACAGCCCATTCTCTCCAACCCTAGGGGCAGCAAGATAAATTCCGATGCAATAGATCAGTCCACCCATAATCCGGGAATCATCAAGCGCTTTGGCAGCCTTTGCTGCCATGCTTGGATGCGCTCCGCTTCTCCTCTTCGCTCCGCTTCTGCTTCCGGAACCCATAGCAGCTGTAGGCTACACACGGCCCTCTTCATTAGTATACACTATGCCAGTGCCTTTTTCAAAGTAATTTTGAATCTATTTAGAATTAGACATTTCAAGAATATAAAAATTTCAATTTTTATTGATTTAACAGATTCAAGATTTAGCAATCATGATAATTAAATGAAATCTGATGGTTTAATAAGCGATTGACTTAAAACTATTATTAGAATTTCACAATTTACAAACTTTTACACTTTTAAAAATACTTTAAGGAAGGTTTTAGGTTGAAATTAATTAAATGATATAAAATTATTGGTTTAATAATAACTATTAAATAATTTATTATTGATGAAATAAAAATATTTTAATCAAACATAAACGTAATTATTTAATTAATTTCAATGTAAAACTTTCTTTAAATATTTTTAAAAAAATAGCATTTTATTTATACAGGGTTATCTTAGATGAAAATTTAATTCTAAATAGATGGAACCAAGAATTAGTTTAGAAAGCAACTTTAAACTTTAGTAAGTATCACATTGTTTATCTAAAGATAAATTATTAAAATCAATAAAAGCTAAAAATACATTTATTAGATTTGAATAAGTCTAAATTTTGTTAAATATGTCATTTAAATATTTTGGATTCAAAGCAGAAGTCAGAATAAGAATCAGAGTAAGCCATAGGAAAAATATAGTTGGACTCAATACTTATAAATAATCACAACATTGTAGCCATATAGGAGAGAAGTCAAGCTCATACATTCAAATTTAATGCACAAACTGTGTTATCTTTGAAAGACATGTCCAAAATATAGTGTATTAACTAGATGTCTTTCATACATTCAGACCTGCAAAATGAAGGAAAGACGCGTTTAAGTGCATATGCCATCATTTCATGTGGTTCTAAAAGCACCAATCTGAACTCTAACTAAATTGAATAAGATATAAAATGAAGTGCAATTATGGCAACCATTTAGAGCTAGAAAATTCCAGATGTTAACAAATACACGCATGGAAAATGATGTATCTCAACGCATTTTTTGAGTCAAAACTCGCATTTGCGAATGAGAAGATAATTCGATGCCAATCCAACGAAATTGAATCACATTTTTATTCGTGAATAACTTTTAAACTTATCAAAATTCAAAACCCATTTGCTAATGATGTTGTGGAGATGTTGTGGAGATGTTGTTGCAATTTTTTAATTGACCTTTCAACTACCAAAGCAAGCCACCGTAGATCTACTATAACCCTCACCACAATGCCCGTGCATACCTGCAAGCAAAGAAAAGGATCAAACATACATGCGTATTTAGTAAGAAGTCAATTACTATCTTATCTGGAAGTACACTTGTTGCTTCATCTGAATATATGCTATTTCATCTGATAAAAGGATCAGAATTATCCCATGCAGTCGAATTCTAGGATATGGATCAACGCTTGTATTTCCCAGAATTCTAAAGAGACTACCATGGCAAATTTTGTGATAGAGTGTCAGTGAGGACTTCCAGCTTTCCTGATTGAGCTACTTCCAATATTCTAATGGAGCTCAGAGGCCGAGATCACCTCCTGTCCATATGCTCATCAAACCTTGAAGATAAGACATTAAATGTATCTTTATTAGATGTTCACGTTGCCAAAGCAATAAGGACAAGAAATTCCTAAATACAGATCCACAAAATCATTTATACTATTGTTGAGAGATGCACAAATCCTTTCCATAAATATCGCAATATGATCTCTCCTTAATTCGTTGCCAAATTCCAATAGCTTGCTTATGCCCATGGCAAAATCCATCTCCATCCATAATACAAAATTATTTATAAGGCTGTTCACAAATGCACAAAATCATTACAGTGTAGTTTCTATTTATATAATAATGCTTGTTTATGCCCATGCAAAACCCATCTCCATCCACAAAATTTAACAGAGCTTGCCCAAGAAGAATATACAACTGCTATAGTGCTGCCAAAATCCCCATGCAATTCCAAAATCTTTGGGCAGTATAGATTTGTACACTAAGAAAGGAGCTATAGCAGGGTCCTGAAAAATCAAGAACAAGGAGTATTCAATCTCTTTTAGCTGATAAATATATAGTCCCTTTTCTGTGTTTGGCAGAGGAAGAAAATGGCAGAGTGCCATGTTGTGCTGAGATTTCATTTCCATTGCAAGGACATCTGAATCTCTTCATAAGTTTCACAGTTGTGTTTACGTTGTATTTTGATTGTTTATTAGGATGGGATTCTCAAAGATCATTCTAGATGCTCATGGTCTCCTCAAACTGGCATGAGCCTTTGGTTTTTGTAATTTGGACCTATGAAGTTGCATGTTAAACAATAATTGTAGAGTGTGGCAAACTGAAATTTCTATAAAAAACTGAAGTCTGGCTAGAAGTTGCAGATAAATAGATTTATTTTTTTTAGATTTATTTTTCTCTATAAAACACATAATTTACTGTTCTTGCTTATGATTTAGGGTCAGATTTATGGAGTTGGCTTTCTTGCAGCTATTTGTTTATTTTCTTGTAGTTATTTATGGAGTTTGTCTTTCTTGCAGCTATTCATATATTTTCTTACATAGTTGATCTGCATAAGATATGTTTTTGATGTATGTCCCATGTAAGCAGATATGGAGGTGGTATGAGTTCATCAAAAGCTGCATTAGAAAGTGACACAAGGGTATATATATGATTTTCCATCCCCTCATCTTATGTTGGCTACCCTATCTTATCTTGTCATTTTTGAAGTGTTCTTTAGTCCTGGGTCTGATTTTCTAGGCCATATAGGTTCTTGCATTGAAGCTGGAAGAAAGTACAACATCAGAGTAAATACAATTTCAGCAGGTATTGTTTTCATGTGATTTTCCTTGGTGGAGAAATTGCGCAACTGAAATGTGCTTGCTTGCATTTGCCAGGACCCTTGAGGAGCAGAGCAGCTAAAGCTATAGGGTTTTATTGATGACATAATAAACTATTCAACTGCCAATGCTCCTTTGCAAAAGGAGCTTCAAGCAGGTTTAACTTCTCATCCTGTCTGTGAATTACAAACAAAAAACAAACATACTTAAGCAAGTTGAAATTTATTATTTTTAATGTGCAGAGGGACGTAGGGAATGCAACAGCTTTTCTATCATCCTCATTGGCGTCGGCAATCACAGGAACTATTTTCTATGCGGACAATGGGTTGCACACAATGGGTCTGGCAGTAGATAGCCCAACAGTTTCAAGAGCTGCTTCAGCAACTGAGAAAACAGAAGTTGCAGCAACTAGATAATCAATTAGTTATGCATATCACCATCGGAAGTACTATTCATCACTTCATGTAGATCATTTTTTGTAAATATGGATTTATCAACAAAAGAATATCCGTGGAGGAGGTTTTCTCCAGCTTATCTTGCACAATGGAAACATCTTTATACAATGCAGAGACTCAAGCTTAAAGTTTGTCATCTATTATTTTCGGTGATCCATTTTTCTGCCCCCGATTGGGAGAGGCAGGTTTGCAAATGGTAGATTCAAATAATGTCCACCTTTATTTTTTAGTAATGTGTGCTTGATGAGGTCCCTAAGCCCAATTTTTGTGAGACTATTTGGTTGCTAGACTCAACCTTGTTTAACAAATAACTATCTCAAATCGTTGTAATACTACATTGTTAGTCCCTTAATAGTTGCTTAAGGGTGGTTGGCACAAGAAGAGGACAATTGTTTGAAGCACTTAATAGAAAATAAAAATAACTTAATGGAGGTATGTGCGGTATTGCCGTTAGCATTAAGTTAAAAAAAAAAAATAACTTAATGGACGAATGTGCGAAGGCATTGCTGTTAGCATTAAGTTAGACTAACTTAATAGGCACCTATGTGAAGAAATTGTCGTTAGCATTGCTAATTTAACTAAGGCAAGTGCGAACACATTTTTATTTTATCGTTAAGTTAAAAAAAAAAAACCTAACTTGTTCTAGTCTGAAAAGATTTAACTAGTTTCCATTAGGTTAAAGTCTTAACGGAAAGCTAACTTAGTCTTGGAGCGAACATAAGAGTCTTTTATAAGTTTAAGAGGCAGTAAAAAAAATTAACTTATTCCTAACTTAACGGCGGGTGTGAAGGTACCCTAAGTTAGCTATACTGTTTTTTGATTAAAAAAAAAAAAAAAAACCTTTTAAAATCTGTTCAAACAGACTTTTACCTTCCATGGACTTTTGCAAAGACCACTTCAGGCCAATTTGCAGCCTTAAGCCAAAACAGGTGTAAATTTGACTTAAGCCTTAAAAATGGTTAACCTTTATCAAAGCAAAAGAAATTACCAAGTTCTATAATAGAAAAACAATTTTCTTTTGTCAATTTAATTCATTTTCTTGTTTAATACATCATATTTACCCTCAAAAGAGCTTATAATTGACTCTAGAACAACACAATCTTAAAATTAAAGTTCAGAATTTTCCTTGTCTTTCAAATCAGCCCCATAGAGCTCAGCAAATTCGTCAAAATGTATCTTCGGTGTCATCTTGTCTTGTAGCTTTTCCAACTTGAATAAATGGAAAACACACTAGGAGCAAGAAATCCCGTTACCTGCAGTAAACCAGAGGACAATTAGCCTTAATCAGGGTAAAGCCCTAAGCACTAGCAGGTAAGCTACGGATTTCTTGGGCTTATCGCCCTTCACCTTGAATGTACCATAAAGATAATAGATAGATGTGTTTTTCCAACAGAGAATAACCCAGAGTCTCCGCCCTAATTAATTAACCATCATGCAAGTTCAACTCTTAGCATGCAGTCTACTATTAGGCCCCTTCAAACCCTTACTCACTAAACTGAAATTCAGGTCAGCTATCTAAGCTCAAAGCATACGGAGATAAACAGGCTTTTTACTCCCCAATATGCCAATGTAATCTTCTAGCATAGATTAGTGCATCATATCCCATCTGTCAAGTATGAAAAAGAGAAGCAAGTCTACTTCACAAGCTTTGTGCCCACATGACTTATAGAATAATTCTACCACGTCTAGGCCAGCAAACAAGCGATGAACTGTGCTACTTTCATGATGTATGCAGTAATGAATGAGCATGAATTGCCCCCAACTGTAGATATGTCACTGTCTAAATCATTAAGCTAGCAGTATGTAGAAAAAATGCATAGTAACTAGCATAGCGTGAGACCATGATGGCGTGAGATGGGATATTATCCCTATTGTGTTAATCTTCTTTGTTAATATTGTGTTCTATTTTGGGATAATGATATTCTGTAATTACCGTATTGTTCGTTCTGTCTCGTTGTTAGCGTTGTCGTGTTCTTTTTCCTTCCTAATGCTGAGGACAGCATTGTTTTTAAGGGGGGGAGAATGTGACGTTTCATGCTTGTATACGGGTATTTATACGGTATTCGACATGACACGTCAATAGTTTAGCCTAGGGGTATTAATATGGGTAAGTATCTTAGCCTTTAAGTGTGTCATTAATGTGTCTAATTAATGTCCTTAGCTAAGGTATGGGATTTCCACGTGGCCAAATCCCATTGGCCAGGTGAAACCCCAATTCCATTAAAAAGGCTAGAAGCCTCAACGTCCCCTTTTTTTTCTGGAACCAAAGGAGTGCCATAGCCAGCGCCTTCTTGCCCAAGCGCCTGCCAGCCTATCAGCCAATCGAGCTCCCACTACTACAAAAATAGGTAGAAATGACACAAATTAGTGTCATTTTTTACGTACACAAATGGCACTTTTGATGTGTGTCATTTGTGCAAATTTATGCCCTTTATCCTCTCCCCTTTTTGTGCCATTTTAGTGTGGTCAAAATATTTGTCATTTAAGTGTCATTTAATTGACCCGTTTGTGCCATTTAAGTGACATGCATTCTGACATCTATGTGACTTGGTTATGCCATTCATGTGTGTTCTAAATGACATGCATTGTGCTATTTAAGTGCCATGCAAATGACATGCACTTGGACATGTATATGTGATGCTAGTGCCACTCAAGTGCCATTCATATGACATGTATCGTGACATGGGTGTTGGGGGGAGATGTATTTTGACACCAATACGTGCTATACTATTATTTTTTTATTAAAAAAGAATATAATGTTATATTTCGTCATCAAAGATAGAAATGGTTTTCCAAACCTCAACCTTTTCAAAATGAACCAAGCTTTTGGCGGGCCCAAGCGCATAATGCAAATCGTCCCCTTGATCCGGAGCTATAGCCCGCTTTGGCGAATCTGCGACACTACCATCCTTCTCTCGGACTATGGAGGGAACGATTTACATACCATGAGGATCCCGATAAACCGCCCAGGTTCTTAGTGGTCCAACCTCGTATTCATCCCAAAACTCTGCTGAAGGCTAGGTTGCTAGAGGCTCTCCGGCTTGCGGATTCCGTCAGTGGCCCAACTTATTTGCGAGACAAGGAAGAATTGCCTCCATTTGTATTAGTTCAAAGCCCCCCTCGTAATAGACAACTACACGCAGGTAAGAACAAAGTCTCTTCTTGAAAGTCTACTGATATATGCCACTTGGTAGCTATGCAATAGAACATTTCCAATTATTGCAATCCTGGATTGAGAAAACAATGTGCCAATATAGGCGTGTTGTAAAGTTGAGCGCTGTTTTTGCAGGTGCATATTTTGGACCCGGAACTGTTGATATTATTCGCGTACATGTTGATGTGGCAACGGTTAAGGTGTTCATTCAGCTCAATTTTGTTTTCGAGTTTACTAGCTTTTAGTAAAGGAAGTTGAAATATTATCTATTTCCTGATAGTCATAGAACACATATGATTATGGACAGAACTTTAGAGGCATGATTTTGTAATTGGTTAATGTCATTTTCAAACTTTGCATGTAAATTATGCACCAAATGCTAAACGTTTATCTTGTATTCTCAGGGTGGTATTGATGCTGTATTTGTCAATGCATCTCTCTCTGGTGGCCAACAAAGAAATTTGGAGGTGTTTCTGAAACTTATGCCGATTTTCTTAATTAATGTAGTTGACTGATAGTAATTTGCATGCACTTTCAACTGTCCTCCTAGTTTAGACTGTTTAGACTGTCCTCTTATATTCAATGCACGATAGGCATACATTGTTGTAAACTAAATCAGTATCTTATTGAAAAATTTGGTTAGGAGTTTTGTATGCTTACTAAACGGAAATATTTTCATGGCCTCGAGCTATGTAGTTCATGTTTTTCGTACTGGTCTCATAACAATGTTCTTAGATGCTTGCAAATGATGAGAGTAAGGTAAGATGCATTCAGAGGTCTCAAAAGTCAATTGGTATTTTTTTTAGCACATCATAGTCCGTATTGCTTACTATACTTCTAGTAGTGTCTGAACCTGTGTGCATGGTCTGCTAGATAGGACTATGTAGATTCCTTCCTCTATATATACAATCTTATGTAATCTTTATGGTCTACTGATTTTACATGACAGTAGCGCGCATGGGGAAGGCCTGTACTTGATCGTGTAGGCCTTATCATTGAAATTTTGGTGCACATCGCAAACAAAAGAAGCTAAACTCGAGTGTCTAGTTCTCGGGACATGCATGCACGATTAGAAAAGCATATTTTTTATTTTTCTGGTTACATTTCTAAAGATTGGTGAATCCAGGTCGAATTAGCAGCATTAGATTATAAAAAATCTCGTTTGGTACGTATGATGGGGAAAAAGGGAATGCTTGAATTTGGCACACATGGTGAAGCAGAGGTTGTGAGTGCTCGTGGGTAATGTTCTGTACTTTTGGCTCACAAGAAATTCAATTTTTTTTAATTTATTTTGGTTAATTATAGGAGAGCTAGTGGTAGTGGTGGACGGGGATTCATTGGTGGTGCTGGTGAAACAGAGATTCAACTGCAACGCCGAAGGTAATATTATAGTTGACACCCACTTTCTGAACGATTGGCATGTGGTTTATTGCTTCTTTTTGCCCAGCCAACATGAAGGAAGCCACAATATGTGTTGAAATGGTTGTTGACATAGTGAACTAGGGTCCTTAGAATAAGAAGATTCTCGTTTCTATAGCATAGCAGCTATTCCACTTTCTGGAATCATAGTTTTGTTGCTTTTGAAAATTATGTAACGTACACAATCATGATTTTACATGGAATTAATATAAATGCTGTTTATTTAATTCAGGATATCAGATCGTAGAACAAGGCTTTTAGCTTTGCTTTCCGAAGTTCGGCAAACTCGTCTGTTGCAGAGATCTAATCGTCATGGAGTGCCTGTTGTTGCCGTTGTGGGGTACACAAATGCTGTACGTAGTTTCTGAAATTTCCCTTGTGAGAATGGTGCAATAGGCAGAAAGAACTGCCAATATTTGGCACACGTGGTTACATGGCCATTCTGAACTGTTTAATTTTATTTTTGCATTAATAAATAGATGATAGCGAGTTTCCATATGTTAAACACAAAGTGTACGGGAGGCTTGCTGTAGTCTTGCTGACGGTCTTTCCACTGAAAGAATGTAATCTACCAAATAAGATTAATAAACAGATTATACATTCAGGAGGTTACAGCGCAATCTATTAATACTAAAGTTTGCACGTGAGCGTAATGTTCAAAGCTAGAAAAAATGTATCGGTTATTCCCTTCATGCCCTCTAGCCTGAATTTGTATTTTCTTTTAATTGAGTCCCCTATGTTGCTTTGTAGGGGAAATCAACATTAGTAGGGCAGTTATCCAAAAGCAAAATTTACGCAGACGACATGTTTGATATTCTACTCTTTTATTTTCCAATGTTTTGTACCAGGTTTTAATTTATATCTTAAATATGATGTCAGACTCTTTGCGACCACTTGGATCCACAAAACTTAAGTGTTATTCTTCCATCAGGGTACAAAGCTGTTATTTAGTATGGATTTCTTCCTTTGTTCCTGTTCTAACTTGAAGTTTATAGGAGGAAAGTTCTTTTTAGTGATACAGTTGGTTTCATCTCAGATTTGCCAACCCAGGTAAGATGCTTGTCATTGGGCTTGCATTGCCCATGTTGACCTATTAAATTGGTGCCATTTTTATCTGTAGCTTGTGGAAGCATTTCATGCAACTTTGGAAGAAGTAGTGGAAGCAGACCTTATTTTGGTAAGTACAAAAAAGCAACACGTCTATACCAAAGTATTTACACAGAGAATGTTTCTGTCGTTTTCTTCCTTATGATACATGGGATTGTAACTCTGCGTCATTCTTCCAGCATGTTATGGATTATAGTGCCCCAAACATGGAAGAGCAACAATCGACAAATCCTTCAGTCCTCAAAGATATTGGAGTCCCTGAGGAGAAGCTTGGAACTCATCTAGTGGAGGCGTGGAACAAGGTCATCAACTTTTATGCTACATTATTTGCTAAGTTTTGATTGCATTATTGGTCATTATTGGCTCGAGCACATTATTGGCTCGAGCACAATTTTGGTGGCTCAGGTTATTGATATACATGAAAGATCATGCTTAAGAATTGCTGAAGGTATTCATGGTGTTATATGTGCAGGTTGATCTTGTTCAGAAAACATTGAAGGATGATGGAGAAGAGGAAAACAAATGCCCTTTGTTAGGTGGACAGACAGACGATGATGAAAACGATGATCAGGACACTGTAATAAATGAAGAGACATTAGAACGGTCGTGTAGTTACAGCTTCCCCTTGGAGGAAGGGCTGGGTAATCCAGTGGAAACAGATATTTGGTCGTCCTCCAGACTACATGGAAAAGTTTCTAGAGTTGCAACATCTGCTATAAAGGGTATTGGATTACATGAGCTTCTAGAAGCAATTGATAAGAAGCTTGAGAAGATCTCAATGGCAACATGATTCCTGTGTATCTTCCATGGCGTTGACGTTTTCTATCTCTCAGCTCCTGTCTGGCTGAAAGCCTGAAATGCATAGAATGGCGTTGCAAAAGAAAATTCACTTGTCTACACAAATCACAAACACAATCTCAGGTCTGAGTATTATTGGCGAACATTTGAAGAAAAAGCAATGGAGTTTCTGCCAGATGAACAAGTAAAATCCCCCTTGCAATAAGCAGCACCTGGAGGAATTGGCCTTCTCTAAATGAGGACGAAATGTAGGATTTTGAAGGTACTAAACATGCTTCACTGGGAATTACAATGTGTTTCATAAGAACTGGTTTTAGACTTCCTATAATGTGCTCTTGAACTTATGATCTACTCTACATTACAAAGCGTAGAATGTTTGAGTTTGGTGCATGTCCAAATCAATTCAATGTATAATTCCAAAAGTTAGCTAACGATGCTAAAGAACTTCATGAGAAAAACTCAGGTCTAAGCCTTAGTTAAGTTATGAGCGTCATATGTACATTCAGCAAAGTAGTCTCTGTAAAATGCTAGTTGTATGATCTTTCAGCAAGGAGTCTCCGTAATATACAAAATGATCAAATCATCGTCCAACCCGTAAGGACAATTGTAATTGATTGCATGACCTTGTTCAATCCCAACAACTGCATTCATGCAAGGCTGTTAAAATGCAAAATGATCAAACTATCATTTTTAACAAAATGATCAAATTATCATTATCCAACTTCTAAGGACAACTATAATTGATTGCACGGCCTTGTTCAATCCCAACAAGTGCATACATGCAAGGTTGTTCATACTTGGGCTTACCTGTATATGTGCTGATTGTGTCATTCAAGTGTCGTGTATATGTAGTGGTTGTGACATTCAAGAGGTATTGATATGACATGCATTATGACACATTTATGTGAAGTAATTGCCAATTTTAAATTATTCAAGTATCATGTATTATCATGTTATACTATTTGTATGTTGGTCGTTTTACAGATCAAACTTATAGACAATATGAACAAGAAATAATCTTGATATCATTATAAAGAAAGAGGTTTACAAACTTGCAATAGCAATACATTCAACGTGTCATAAATAAAGGCTCAATAGATTTATCGAGAAATATTACTTAATAAAGATAGTTGCCCCTTCTTCCTGTGTTGATAATTTGCTTTTGATCAGCTCGGGCCTTTTTGTTGCGAGTGCTTGAGTTCTAAAGAAAGCTAGCTTAGTATTGCATCAAAATTATCCAGATGACGTAAGTAAAATGGTAAATTTACCTCTTAAGTTACATGGTTTGCAAACCTAGAACTATACCAAGAGAAATGTATGTCAAAAAAAAATTTGGCATCTTCAAATTCGATTTATTTAGATGTGACAGTGGAGTACCTTCTTGATGCTGCAAATAATGCATGTTGATAATGAACTGCCACTAGATAGCTCAATCAGGTCTTGCAATAAATCACATGTGGACAATCCTATAATGCCAAAAACTCGACAAGGAATGTTACCTATGTCAAGAAAACCAACTCCATTGGTGTCTCTGCAAGAGAGAACCCACTCGAGTTTATGCCTCCTCTTAACGCATCGCATCTGCATCTGGATAGCCCATCATACCAAGAGGATTGGCAACTGTTGCTTGTAATGCCATTTTCTACATTTTCAATGAAATATTTATAAATTGATGGGCACAAAAATTCTGAACATTTAGATCACCTGGAATGCTATCTGCTGCTGAGAATGCTTTAAAATACTTGCTTGATCTGGCTTTGCTTGAGCATTTTGCACATTATATTATGTGGAAGCAATAGTAACCATCATAAATGACTAATCAATATGTAAACAATGGTTGCAATGCACAATACTTTGCAAAGGGCCCACCGACAGTTTTATTCCCCATTTTACACCAATAAGCACAAAGACATGCAACATCTTTCACGCCAGGTTTCTACATAAGAGATGGTTTACAAATCCCAATATTTAAAACAAAACTAAAAGTAAGTTTTACAAACCTGATAGACACAAAATGCATATTCTACAAAATGCATATTCTTTTGAGGTCCCTGTATCACGATGAAGATTGAAACCACGCAAAGGCCTGGAAAGATCATAGATGCTACTAAATATAAAGAACATAGAAATCAAAAATACAAATAAATCGCCCTTACCTCAAAGATTCCAACAACTCTTTAATTTGTATTTCAGTTAAGTAAAAAAAAAAGGCCTCCAACAAACACTTGATCGGACCCATCAAAGACTCTCACCGCATCGTTGAAAAACAAATCCGATTATGTCCAATTGTTATTCACCGTGTCATATGCGAAAAGGAAGTCAAATTACCGGGCTTTGAACAACCTGCGGCAAAGATTCAAATTTTGTTTTATACGCCATGGGTTATAATCGCTTGGCCTTGTTACACGCACTCATTGGAACACCTTGTAATTTAGGAGACAAATAAACACCAACGCAACCAAGATGGCATGTAAGTTTTAAATAAGATGCGCTTCAAATATAATGCCATCTAAAGCCATTGCATTGCTAGCTTCCTCAACTGTCCTCATTTCTACAAATGCAAACTTCTTTTCATGGTTGATGTACACATTGACCACAACATCACCTGTTTATAAAGATATGCTACTAATGTTCCCCATTTCAAGCAACCGCAAAAAGATCTAAATGACATATCTTACTAATGTTCCCCATTGCAAGCAACCCCAAAAAGATTTAATGATATACCTAAACACAATATAGGCAAAATGAGATGTAATTCTTGCAATGCTACAATCCACAAACCTTCCCAAAACCAAAACTAAAGAAGCGTACCTATTTGAGATACACAAAGTACTTCGAGTTTTTTATCCTTCCAATGTCAAAGTTTCCATAATCACTAAATAATGTTCTCTCTGCTAAGCACCCCGCTTGTGCAAATGTATTTCTGTAAACTAACATAAACATCGGTCATTTTCAAAGCTAGAACAATTAACAAGCAAAAAGAAGGCGATCTAATGTTTCTAATAGTGATTTGCAGCCTGAAGGTAGCCCACCTGCTATGTGATGAAACCTTGATGCTTCATACCTATTTCAATTTGATGCATAAGCATCCACATAAGCAGCATATGAAATAAACAAGGCTTACATCCCTTCCGGCATTTTTGCAAAGCAATAGCTCTGCTATGAGTTAGGAATCCATCATTCCTACTTGAATGCACAGGAAGCAACTCAAGATTATACCTGAACCCAAAGAATCTGTATAGACATCTTCTCGGCATGTTGCACAAGCGCCAAACTGGCAAGCAGCATACGAAATGCACCAAATCGGTATTTTGACAGAGCAACTGTTCAGATAAGAGTTTTTTTTTGCCATGTTAAGATAGCGCCATAGTCTCGTCTCAAAAGACAGATCTCAAAAGAATAACGTAAAGACAGATTGATCTCATACCAAACATTGTTTGAACCAAGTAGAAACTTTGCATGCATCTAAAGTTTAGGCTATTGACTACGCCGAGCGCCATAGCATCTGGGCGAGATTGAACGGCACTGCAACATTTAAAAACTAGAGGGTCTCACAATTGAGCTTCTTCAAGTCTATAGGATTTATATCAAATCAGCTGCTTTATAAAAGTAACAGGAAATACAAAGAAGTTCCATCCTAATTTTTCTTCCTTTTCACATTTCTTTTTAGCTCTTCCATTGCATCAGACAATTCCAATAGTTTTCCGTCTCTCATCAGACCAGCGATTCGGTTACCAGACCAAAGACCAGCCAGAGGCTGAACATCACTTTGTACTCTCCTAGTTGATCTTCGTTCTGCAAAAGAATAATCTCGCATATGATGTGAGGGAGTTGTAAAAATCAACTGGATATATCCACTCTTGCACCAGCTCTTCAACATACCACTCCCTGTCGAATTCAGGGAATCATCAAGACTCCTAACATCCAGAGATATAAAAGCTTTAGAAGGCTCCACATTTACTCCCGTCTTGACCTGCACAAAGACGGGAAGTTTCTTTTGCTGCACTTTGTTGTGAAGAATGAATATCATATCGGGGCCTGATAAATTTTTCAACTTCAATGGCCCTGTATGAGCATATGTTGGGAACGAATCCCCGAGCATGATACTATCTATCCAAGCATCCAAATCTCCAGCAGAATTGATAGACTGCACCAATACCGGACTAATGGCTCTAGACTCAAGAAGTTGATACTTCTCCAAGTATACTTGTGCAAAATACCAACAACATCCATAACCTCAGCAGGCACCTTATCATTGAAAGCACTCCCAAGGGTGGGACAAATGTACTTTTCATAATTGATACCAACTGCTGCATCTCCCTGTGATATGTTTGTAAAATAGGGTGACACTGTACCTCTTGGCATGTGCTGCCACAAAGCATTCATCACTAACGGCTCATAGAAGACCACTTCATGGTTTTCATCAACATTCATGCCTTCTACCCCCTGAATCCATGGAATCAACGGCATGTACATTCCAGTTTCAATTCCATCATCCATCCTCTTCTTCTCGCGCAAGGTTGCTAAGCCACAATCTACAAGTGTCAAAATACGTCTTTCACTAGGGTAAATAACCTGTCCTCCACCTGACAAATAATATGTAAATACTATTTTCTCCAGCACTTGCCTAATTTCGTTGTTTGCCCAGGCTCCCACTGCACTGTCAGCTATTGAACGCAAAACACCCAACTGATGACCTGCGCGCGAAATGCATGAACCAATCTCTCCCAGGATTCACTTCACATATGTAGCGCTCCAATGCAGTGACCAAATGCCTTCTTCTCCCTGTGTAGGTGCGAACAATGGCCTCCATGTCCACTGCAGACACATCGATGAAATTCTCCATGAAAGCTTGCAAATTGGTGTTGTCAAAGCCTGCCATCTGGTAGATATTCTGAACATTGAAAGGCTTCATGCATCCTGACAGGAATTGTTCACGCATAGTTATCATGCTTCTTCCTGTTCCAGATACAAAGAATGGACTCCTGAGCAAGCCTTGCTCATTCAAAGCCAGCACGAAAGGGTTAAGCAACGACTGCCCCTCATCAAGTTTGACCGTTGATGTGAAGCGACGAGTCATAACTTTCAATAACTCTTGAGCTTCATCTAAAACTACCAAACCATGCCTCCAATCCACCTTCTGTATAAAATCCCAAATGAGAGACCCAAATGCACTTTTATAATGCGGACACTGGCTTATGTCATGAATAATGCACAGCAGGGATTGTGCAAGCTCTTTGAATACGCCCCGGACAAAGGGGATATTCTAGCCGGAAGAAGGCCCAATCTCTTGGAGAAAGATCTGGCTTCAACTCTTTGAGTAGCCTCAAAATACACAGCCTTTCTAGCACCAACGCATTCACACAACAACCCACACCAGCATCACCTTTGTCAATCAAATCGATGCATCACGAATAGAGACGCATACTACAGCCCTTGCCAATTCCTCGCAAATCCCTAGAACCACCCCAAATCCGTTCGTGGACGATCACCAAGATAAGGAAGATAGAGAACCTTTCACTTTCGCTAACTCAATCGGCCCTTGTTTTCCCCGATCCACTTGGGGCTAAAACCATCACAATGCACGCTCATGGAGCCTTGCCATAACTGGGATCCACTTCCACAAGGCCACTTGCCTACACCTTCCCACAACAAGCACGGTTGACCACCAACAAGCGGATATTTCCTCGTGAAGAAGGAAACTTGACCTTGTAATCCTTCTCATCGTGTGGTAGCATTTTGAGGGAGGGCGTTTCTTGTCACGTAAATCGCCAAGTAAAGCTAAGATTTCATCATTTCCAAGGGGCTTTGGCTTCGTGTACCCTTCAGATCCAACCGCTTGGCAAAAGCCCGGTCACCCCAATTGGCGATTTTTCATCGTCGTGAACTCCTTCGGTTATTTGAGAAACTCAATAGCCTCTAAACTTAGAGCCCGGATGCACTTATCCACGGCGCGGCGCCTTGCCCGAACTTGGAAAACAAGTAATCGGCCGTTGCCTCGGCCATTCGAATCTTAGAAATCACGGTGCCGTCTTCAGTCTTGACGCAATGTGGAACTGGTGCTTCGCTTGCAGTGGTTGCAGGGATAACTTATAAGGGTATACCCTACCTTTTTTTTTAAGGGCACATTTTGAGTTGCCCTTTTGTGTGCAGGTTAAAATTATATCTACCCTTTTTTTTCATAGGACAATCTAAGTTGCCCTTTTTTATATAAAAAATCACATATATTTATATAAAAACCTTTTAAATCTGTTCAAACAGACTTTTACCTTTCATGGACTTTTGCAAAGACCACTTCCGGCCAATATGCAGCCTTAAGCCAAAACAGGTGTACTTTTGACTTAAGCCTTAAACTTATCAAGGCAAAAGCAATTACCATATTCTACAGTCTATAAGAAGTTCCTAATCATCTAAAGTTTATAAATATAATTTCATTCAGAACTAAAGTTCTCCATACATCTTTGTATTACTAGTGTTAAAATACTTTTTGAAGTCTAAAAGACTGTTTTTCTAGACTGGGATTAAAATATCCAGCAAACTTAGATTATATAAATTTTGAAACCTGAATCATTTGATAAGAAAGCACTGACCTTCGCCAATATATTACATGCAAAATAGCTTTCAATGCCTAGAGGTCACTACCATGTTACTCAACCAACGAAGTAATAGATTGTTTTATTGTTTCAGCTGAATCTTCCATCCTTTGTCATCTTGTCGTGTAAGCTTTTCCAATTTGAAATAATGGGAAAAAACACACATAGGAGCAAGAAATCCCGTTACCTGCAGTGAAACCAGAGGACAGTTAGCCTAAGAAGGGTAAGAGCCTAAGTCACTAACAGGTAAGCTTTAGATTTCTTGAGCTTATCGCCCTTCACCTCGCATGTAATCATAAACATATAAATTTATTTTTGCAGCTACGCATTTAAATGGCCAATATTTTGTTCATACTTCCTCATACATTTCTGTTAAGTTTCTCATTTTTAGAACCCTTTTAGATCTGAACATTCCTTAACTTGGCGGCACTCCTGCTTAACCTGTAGCAGTGTTCAGACTTGTACAATATAGCAGCAGCCATATATTCTGCATAAGCCTTAACAGTTATGCAAATTGCTGCACCCGTCTGAGAAACCATACTTTATGCCTTAGAGTCAAGAAAATTATATTCTCAACTACATGTAATATCATGAATGCAGGGTAAATTTACAATAGCATGTCTGCACATATCTGTACTATTCATAAAAGCAAAGCATTGTCTCAAGCATCTATATGCCAAAACAGTCTGCATGCTTGTAAAACAGTGCTTGCGTGGTTATGCATGCTACTTAATATCATCAAGAACGGCTTAGAAAAATGCTTATTCATTATTATATGTTTGCCTCGCACTGCTTAAAGCTTTTGCCATGATCTTCACTCCATGATCTTAATATTCAGTTTGCCCAGCATTTATATGGTCAGAGCAACAAAAAGCAACCAATCAGTCAGTAACCCAATTGCCATCCACTTCGCCAACCTGAAGGCATATAGGATGAAAGAGTAAACTAAACTGCACAAATTCACCTGTTCAATTTCATGGCCAGTATTTTAAAGCTAGACACCCAACTCATAGGCAGAAATCATTAGCACGTTACACATGCACTAGATGTGAAAAATGCTTTTGCAATGACACGTGGCTAAGCATGCAGAGGATCAGTTTATTAAGGCCACAGCTATCACAGATCGTTCAACCCATGAGATTAATGTAATGCTAGAAATCATATGCTTAATGTAAAAGATGCAAAAAGGGTCAAACCCCCTGATATACCACAAATCTATAAGGATCTACTGATTCAAAGTAGGCATCATGATTTACTTCATGCAAATATCCTACTGAATCATATCCTAATGGATTTTGAACTCAATTTCTTACATCATAGCTTTTGTGTTGAAATCGATTCTACAAACAAGTGATAAATCTTCCAAACCTGATTGGATCGGTTCTTGTTGCAATGTCTTTGTACAGCCCCATTGACGTTTTTGCTTTGAGGAACTATCTGATGCTTTTCCTTCCAACCTCAAGCTCTTCTACAGATCTAGACTTCTCAGCATCATTACTTGCCTGGTCTGTAGCATGCCTATTAATATCCATTGCTTTGATTACTGAATCATTTTCCTTTATTGCTAGAGTTGGATCTAGACTCCTCTCAGTCACCACTGCCTTTTGGAATTGGAATATCTTGCCCTTCTTAGCGGATCTGCTCTCCAAAGCCATAATTCAATCTAAATTTTCATCAGGAAGATTCGGCACTATCTTATGGTAACGAGCAGATTAGAACATCAGAAGGTTCTGTATCTTTGCTATTTCTAGGGCCCTATTTAAGCCGTTGAGCTGCGCATGCTACCCATTGTGCCAATCAAGTAGCTATACATCATACCTTAGAGACGTCCATCCAAGTGTAGAACGTATTCCAGTTTCGCCCTAAAAAGGAGTCTCATCTGTCACGTCGTGTTGGCTTCAAATTTCGTCATTATAGTTTGCTAATTTTTGGGCACATCCTTTGGCCTTTATTCTCCACAAGCATCTCATACCAACCAAAGTGCCATGTTAACCCATGTTTTTGGCTTTCCGTGAATTCTTTGGGAAGTTTCCCCTCTACATCAATTTGCAAACAGTGCCAATATGTTGCCATGTGTATTGCCTCTTAATCTTCTGCTAACTTTGATAATATTGTCAGTGCATAAATTATTCCTATTGCCAATCCAAGCAACTATTGTTACCACTATGTCTTATGTTATGCATAGTAATTTGAATATCTTTAGATCAAATAAGCAGCACTCAACAATTCCTATTGCCGTTTCCACATGCCCAAAATCATGCTATTCATTTTCGAAGACATACCTTATGTCCCACCATTGTTACCAATTCGCTATGCCTCAAGTTATCTGCAGTAATGAGTAATGTCAATAATATCCTTCGGTTTTAATTTAATTTTTTATGTTTTCCAGCCTTTAAAGGTCATGATCAACAAGCCTCCGAATGTTTCTTTTGTCAATTTTGAGTTCAACATGTAAAACAAGGATATCCATATCGTTGAAACCACTGACTTCATTCCATATTATTCATAAAAAAAAAAAAAAAAAAAAAAAAAGGTCTCAACCGATGCAACAATCCCAATGCAACCTGTCGAGAAATAAAAGAACAGATCCACAAGTCAAACCATTAAAAGGCACACTTCCATAAATGGCTGCCAACTCTTTTCCTTTTTCTAATATACTTTGTCAAAGCGCCAACTCCAGCATGAAACCTAACTAGAAAAGCAGAGAATTACAAAAAAACTAAAAAAGGGCAGAATAACCCATAACCATTCTGCCCACATGGCTACCAAAAAGCTTGTACATTCCAAAAAAGAAGCCACATGCTCATTGCCTAATCATGTCAAGGAAGGAAGGAAGGAAGGTACTTTTATCGTCCACGGAGACCAATCGGTCTATGGGACCCAATACAAAAAATGCAACAGTTTGATTCACGCCCCGATTAAAACCCCTCACAGAAGGGTTTTCGAGGGAAAAAAACTGCGGGCAAAGAATCACCTGCCGACAAACCGTAGCTAATCATATAAAATGCGTAAACATCCCAATATATACAAATCATGCACCACCCCGTAGTGCCTAGTCACGGACCCGGTGAAGGGGCAAAGGTGACCTCGCGCAGTCCGGGCACCTCCGGATGTATGACCCGGGGCACGATCTTGACGGTGTGTTCATCGGCAAA
Organism: Isoetes taiwanensis; assembly: GCA_021234155.1. Classification (NCBI taxonomy): domain Eukaryota; kingdom Viridiplantae; phylum Streptophyta; class Lycopodiopsida; order Isoetales; family Isoetaceae; genus Isoetes; species Isoetes taiwanensis. The sequence continues at coordinate 6,366,034 of JAJEKV010000053.1, read as the reverse complement.
TGCAAGGGCACGTCCGGCCGTACTAAGGGGCCGTATCCGCCCGGATCCGGATGAACGCCGGGCAACTCGGAAAGTGTGAGACTCATCCTCAATGGCACCCGCTTGACAAAGACGGACGGATCCCGTTCTGGGCGGGCTCCCCCAATCCACCCGCCGCCTCTCGATCGCGAAGATGGTGGGCACCGTCGCGAATGGAGGCAATGAGTCTGCGCTTTTTTCGTGGGCGGAGGGAACGCAGTAGAGCCGTGGGCCCCGGGCTAACACGGGGTTGATGTGCTCCTTGTAATGGGCCATTTTGACTGCTCTAGAGCAATGGGGTCCCGTGAGCTTGCCAAGGAAACAAGCATCTAGGTACTCCCGCAGTCGCCACGATCGGGCCGCGCGCACCAGACGCATCAGGTTCTCGCGACGCTTCCATCTGGGCGAACCACCGATCTCTTACCCCTCCAACAGGGCCCTAAGCCGCTGCGGACTCATGGCCACAAAGTAAGCCCGGTCGGAGCCGAGCATCACCCATAGTAACCACTTTACGAAAATAGACGATGTGTCTATCAAGGGCCGCCACAAGCGGCAAGAATCCGTTTCTGCAGCAGAATCGATAGGAGACGAAGGTTTCACCCCAAGTGCCTGGCGCCAAAAATGCCTTCTCGCACCGCTCCAAGTCATTCCAGTGTCGCCAAAGAGACGATAGGGCCCCAAACCTCGACCCGTCTGAGAAGGGCCGGGCTCGACCGGTGATTATGATGTGATGTGTTGATGGCCCCAATCATATAGCTCGCACGGTGATTTGTTGTTCGCATGGCATAAAAGCGCTTTCCACCAATACACCACATAAGCGGATAGACGCCTCCCGGAGAGGGCGAGGAGGGGAACTCCACCCCTAGGTACTTGTAGGTGGGTGTGACGCCCACAGTACATCCCCCGATATGTGAGTCAAGGGAGGCATGGGGTGGCGTGAAAGAGGATATGAGAACCACCACGGTCTTGGCAGATTGACGCCGCATGTGCGTAGCGACAAAATGTGTCTAGGGCATCCGGTGAGATCGCATAGCTTCGGGTGTGGGCCGGCCAGGCCAACATCGTCCGCATAGATGGTGGGCGGATGACCCCGGTGCAAAAGCCGTATGCCATCCCCCATGCTTTCGATAAGCCGGGGCTCTAACCGACAATGTAGAGGCCAAAAGTGTTGGCGAGAGGGGCAACCCCCGCCGGACCCGATACTACTGGTGAATGCTTGGCCCGCCGGGTTTATCCCCGCCAAAACAACTCTCATACAACCCGTGATATGGCATTCGCAGACAAAGCAGGAGCCCCAGCTTGACGCAGCTTTAGCCTACGCCTTTTCCCGGGATCCGATCAAAAGCCTTTATAAGTCCACAAAGCAAAGAATACAAGTCCAAATAGATGATTCCTGCCGTCTTCAATCGCGCCCGCAGCGTAAAGATATGGTCAATCGCTGAGTGGCGGGTCGAAGCCTCCCCAGGTGAGGGCTCGCACATCCGCCGCCTGCCCGGTCAATCACTTTCGAGAATGCCGGCCAACAGCTTTGGCAAATACCGAATCGACCATGATCGTCCGTAAATGGTCGGACAAAGGTGGGTCGCCTCGCCTTTGTGAATGGGAACAACCCCGCTTGTGGTCCATTGTCGGGGAAACCCTCCCCGCAATGCTCAAGAAACGGGGTAGTGAGGACCGCACAAAGCGCTGCCCCGCCCCACTTGAGTAACTCGGCCAGATACCATCGAGGTCACCGCCTTCCCATTAGCTAGCCGCCGCTGCAGGCCCTCCTCAACATCCTCGGCCCACGAACCAATGGGGGCCATCCCGGGGGTATGGGCGCACGCTGCCCCCGGCGGGGTCATAGAGCCGCCGCAGTACGTTCCCACCGCCGTGTGATGTCCCCGTAGGGTTTGGGCTGGCCTTCGGCAGCACTCTCGGCCAAAAGGTTCGAGGATGAGTGTCCAAAGAGTCAACATCTCCCCGATGTTGGCAAGGTACCGCCTTTGTGTCCTTTCGGATGGGCGATCGCGGTGGTGGCCTCGCAAGCTGGCACTGGATCCGCAATGTGACGGAAGCTGCCGCTATGTTTTTTACAACCGCATCAAACCATCGGTTCTGAGGGAATGTTGCTGACCCGAAAGGCGGCGACGCTGGTCCGCCAAAGCATCATCCACATCCCGTAATAGCGAAGTCGGTACCGGTCCGTCACGCTCTAGTGTGGAGGTCTCGCACTACCGGGAGGGCGCCCATGAGCATCTCGGCGTAGTCCTCTCGCCGCTCATAATCGAAGTCTCAACCGAGGACGGCGCGAGGGGCTGGCATAGTGGGGGTTCCGTGGCTCGCCAAACCCGGTCCAAATAAAGTGGGAGGTGATCCGAGTCGACCTCCTCATCCCGGACCGCCTGCCCCACCCTAAACGATCGATGAGATGCATATCTTGGCGCAACTACAAGCACATAGTCCACCACACTAGACCCTCCCCACGATTGTCCTGCATGCATGTGCACTTGCGAGAATCGGGCCACCGTGGAAAGGCCATTGCAAATTATCAAGTCAAAATGCCACATAGCAGAGCAACTGCACAAAAGCGAGTGACTGGCCGTCATCCGACCAGCGTGGGGGGCTACTTCTTGGGCGTAGGCTGCGGACATCGCCGAGGGGTCAAGTCGCATGGGCTGCTCTACTCTGTCGCCCGCATTGAAATCTCCAAGAAGGACGACCCTACCCAATCTAGCTGCTGATTTCAGCAGATGTCATCATATAGATCGACATACGGGTCCATCCTATCCGCAGGGGGTGGCTCGCGATAGAAGGTGATGTCTGCGTGGGAAATAACAGCGCCGTAAAAAGAGGGTTGCCACCGGTATTATGCACACGAACCCGTGGCACCGGTTGTGTCCGTCATGCGTTTTCCGGAGGGTAACCGAATGTGCCAAGGTTGTCCCAGGTAGCAAGCCACTCCACCATGACCCCGCCGGCCCCGCATGTATTGAAGACCGAGAAATGTTGGTAACCCTAAGAAATCGTAGCTCAGTGCTCAAAGATGCTCCCATGTCTCCATGAGGAAGATGAGATCCATACCGGCTGCCACGGAGTTCAGACTGTCCCCCTTCTGCCAAGGGAAGCCTCGACAATTCCATGAGACCACCCGGAGGCACAATTCCTATTTGTCAGCAGGGATGGTATGCGCAGCCTGAGTCGCGGGGGGAGGAGAAAGCATTGCATTGGGAATTTTCTTGGCCAGCCCTAAAATGCACCTTGTGAAATGGACAAACAATTTCATGTCCCAGACTCAAACTCAATTTAGTAGTCAAACTCAAAGTGCGGGAGGTTGCCAGCTGCACATTACAGATTCAGGAATACAGAGACAATGGAAAAGATTAGCATTCTAAGGGCACATGTACTTTCCTCTAAATGTTAAATTCATGGGGCCCTCCCCAAAAATTACATTAATACATACATCAGCTGCTAGAGTCCGGCCACTAAAATTAATGCAAATAAAAAACATACCAAGCTAGCTCCAAAACTTCGATAGTCGTCCTCCTGTTTAGCTTATGCACCAAAAGATTCCAAACACAAATAAAAAACGTCCCGTTTAGCCCATCAGATGACAACCAGTCAGAGTGAAACAGGAAAAACCAGTGCCATTGTCTTCAGATATAAAAAATGCTTTTGCAAAAACGGACATGGATTCACATTTATAGCTTTTCATTTTTTTACATATTTACATATTTCTGACGAAGCCGGGCAGCAAAAGAGTACCCTTCCAAACTGTGGGTATTTACCAAGACCTAGTCCACAGCATAAGATTTTTTCTAGCCTTATAACAAACAGCATTGGATCCACCAACAAGGCTACAAGCTTAGATCCAGAATTTTTACATTTCTTTATGAACAAAAAACACCATTCTTCAAAGTAACATGTACCAAATTTCAGCTCTGTGCAATATGAGATACAGTCTGTCGTATTCCTGTATTCCTGAAGCTTAAGCTGCACACAAGGGCCGTTCTTGAAACAAGGACTACTTGTATTTCTGAAGCTACACACAAGGGTCGTTCTTGAAACAGAAAACATATAGCAAAGCCATGTTCTTGAAGCCGCAAGCGGCCACCAGGTTCTTTGTCTGTGGTAAATGGTTGTCACAGGTGGCTTCCAACCTGCTTTTCTACCAAAAAGTTCTTAAAGAAGAGGATACAGATCATTGCACAGAACCATTCTGAAGGGGAGGATGATTCATCCAGAACGAGCCAGGGATTAAGCAAGAAGCCGGATGCCCAGGGGCATGAAGAAGAAGTCGGGATTCAGACTTTGAGTCAAAATGGTTCTATAAGTTCTCTATTCTGTTTAAGCAGAGAGGCTCCAAAAATTATTTTATTAGATTCTTTCAAGCTAACATGTTTTCTCTATGGGATCCTATTGTAGTCTTACTCTTATGGTCATGATTTACAGAGATCACTGATGGAGCAGAAGGAGGTGATTGAAAAAAATCGTAAGCAGCTCAAGCGACTGGCAAGGTCAGTGATTATCTAGTGCATATTATCAGCAAGAAATAACATGGATTAGATGAGGAAGATTAGACTAGATCATCAAAAAGTTTCTGGTTGAAATTTTATGGGGTCAATTATAGGAGACAAGACAGAAGCTAGTGAACCCTAGCATTATCAAGCAGAGAGCTTATAATAGGAGGAATGTCGAAGAAAACAGTTTTGACCTCTTTTGCACTTGAATTTGATTTTTCGTATGTGAGAATGATAAGTATAGGAAAGATCAGATATGTTCAGGGGGCTGATATTACAGAAAGCCAAAGATGTTTCAGATAATGTGGCTCAATAATGAACATTTTTGACCTACAACATGTCTCTCTGGTGGAGCTTATTAAAATCTTTCTTATATTTATCTAAAGAGACAATGTACCAGGCAGCTAAAGTGAATGTTCCTCAGAGTTAATTTGCATAGTTGGCACAAACATTGTTGTGTGGCAGCTAAAGTGAATGTTCCTCAGATTTAATTTGCATAGTTGGCACAAACATTGTTGTGATAATTCATCCATCTTTGGTCTCCAACTGTTAATTTACATGTTTTATGAATCACAACTAAGCAAGTGCCTTCAGATTTGTTCAAAAGCTTGTAAACTCCACTTTTAGCATAGAAAACATGGTCAAGGAAGAAAAAAGGCTCATATTGGGAAACTAGGAGAAAATAAGGATATCTTCTTCCCTCATGAAAACAGAATAAGGTTGGAAGTTCCAAGGCATGACTTGGTAAAAAATAACTCACTGGAGAAGTTGCGATCCTCCTAGGCCAAATAGCAAATTTGCCAGGTTCACATGCATTAGCCAAGATTCATGACTAAGACTTTTCTACATTATTTCATGGGAGGCTCTTTTCTGGTTGTTTAAAGATCTTTGTTTAGACACCTTGTGTTTGCAAATGCTTCACTATGAAACATGCAAATCTTATTGTGATCAGATTCATTGCAAACTCTTGTTGTGATCAGATTCATTGCAAACTAGCTTGAATATGTCTCTTCAGTTTCATACTACGTGTGGATTCCGTTTTCGTCTTCTGCTCTCCGCTCTCCGGCTTCTTTCACTCCGCTCTCCGGCTTCTTTCACTCTGCTTCTTGCCATGGCTGCTTCACCAAAGTTCCCCACTCTTCAAGTTACCGCTCCCAGGGATCCAGCTCTCTTTGAGTCTGTTATTTTCTCCACTTCCACCTTTCGCGATACCCTGGAAGGTCCAAATCGTGAAGTTGCCGAATGCACAGGGCTGTATGAATTCTCCAGGCAGGATCTCCCTGCACCGAATCCGCACGAGGTATAACGTCTCTGATAACAATATTTTTAAATTTAGCCATATCTTGCTCATTTCATACGCTATTTTCTATTTTCTTAGACTGTGGCCAAATTCATATTTACAAACAACTAGATAGTCTTAAGGTTTGGAGGTACACGTCCATAACTACATACCGTTCTAATCACCATACAACTATTATAAATGTATCCCACAATAAATTTGAATAAAGTATAGTACCTAATTACTTCCCTTGAAGACAAATTGAAAAGAAAAAAGACACAGAACATTGCCACTGACTGGCCTAATACAATAAACAGCTCACAACTACACCAGGTCAAAATTAACGCACAAAATGAGCACCTTCTATCCAAATTGCGAAGCAATTAGAGACCAATATTACTTCTCCGAGAAAGGAGTTTACGACCCATGGGCGAAATTGATTATTAACTAAACAAATAAATTGGATGCAACGTAACAAGTATGTACAATCTGGTTCTCATATTTATAATACAATACCATACTTGTTTCTAAACTAACAATTGCATGTTCCATGGATAAAGTCATATTTTATTGACCTTTCGTAATGCCACTTGCAACAATTGCATGTTCCATGGATAAAGTCATATTTTATTGACCTTTCGTAATGCCACTTGCATAGTTATCCAACGGGCAACCGTTTGATGCATTAGCATCTTGTTTATTTAACATCTTGCTAGCATCGAGTGGCATTCACTTAATATTACCATTAGCAAAACACTAGTAACACTATGTAACCACTATTTGACAGAACACCAGGTAATCACTATTTTACTTTCACACTCCACAAAGAACGTTTTTGGTGGCGCCAAATTCCTTATATGCTAAAAACTAGCTAGCATTTCAATTCCAGAAGGAAACGTCCTTTGCAGCACCAGATTTTTATGTCTTAAGTTAGCTATACTGTTTTTTGAAGAACAATGCTCCAAATCTTTAATTACCTTTATATATACAAGAAATTTATCGCGGCGCCGAGAACATTTCTCTTTACCGACTTGATGTCAGTCGAAGCCTAAGTAATACGAAGGAGTAGATAATATTGTCTTGCCGGAATACAATAGCATATATTTTACACTTAGAAGATATATATTCAAAGATTGTTTACACAAGGAATTTCAATTAGTTGCATGTACTATTTTCATGACACATGGATTAATAAACCTTTTCCCTATAAAAGCTAATTCATTTTTCTTACATGCAAGAATGATACATGATGGTGCATGCACATGTGCTTTGCATGACAACTTTTTAGTGACTTGGGTTTAGTACAAAAATGCTCATGGAACGTAGGCCTCCACTCTAAGGTATCTTCCTTTTTGCCTAAAGCTAGGATATTTTTTAAGTACATTGGCTTTTTATTTGAAAATTACAAAAATGCTCATGGAACATAGGCCTCCACTCTAAGGTATCTTCCTTTTTGCCTAAAGCTAGGATATTTTTTAAGTACATTGGCTTTTTATTTGAAAATTAATGGCAAGGTCTAAACAGCCGGTTTGCTTCTTCGGCCTTTATCGTTGGACAAAAAAAAATGAGAGTTCCAAGGGTATTTCGGAATATATCTATTTGGGGCTTTGTTCAACATTATTTTTAGTCTCAAATGCTAAAAGCATGGCCGATACAGGTGCTTTTGGATTTACATATCCTGGTGCTCTCCTTGCAAGCTTGATCTGCAGACATCTTCTAGAGTCCCTCATGTGCAGACAAAAGAGGGCTTTATCTTATGTCTTCATCTGCGAGTTCATCATATAATAGAGATTGGTAAAAACCATTAGACTAGCGTCGAATCTTGCAATCCTGGAATGGCCATTCACAGAGAAAAAAAATGGGAAAGAGCATATCTATATTATAGCCAAGCAATCCTTGAGAAAGTGCTAACCTGGGATCCCAAAGCCTGAGCTCGGCTGGTTATAGTATCTGGAAAAAAAAACAGAAATGGTCCTACATTTCTAGAAAAAAAGTGGTTTTAAAGGTGACTCACATGGGAATTGCTCGACCTCAAAGCCTGAGCTCGGCCGGTTATAGTATCTGGAAAAAAAACAGAAATGGTCCTACATTTCTAGAAAAAAAGTGGTTTTAAAGGTGACTCACATGGGAATTGCTCGACCTCAACCTGCGTCGGAAAAAACAAAGTCCAATCGGTTCCATTGGATTTAGCCTAAGGTTGAGAAACTTGGTCCAAAATTCTCATTTCTTTTTTACTCGGAACCATGTAATTTCCAAGCTAGTTAAGGTATTTGCTTTTGTGTCTAAATACTTTGGGTTCATGTATGTCCATAGCAAGTTGTAAGATTTCAATATCTCCGTGCATCACCTTTGCAAATGTTCAATCACAGGAGGCAACTAGATAAATCTGCTTGCAACTAGATAAATCTGCTTATTGCCAAGACCTGCTAGTATTAGGCTGCTGGCAACTTAGCATATACAAATTGCAGCTCTTAGCTATCTAAGTTAAGGTTAAATCTGAGATCAGCAGAACCATATTGTGCCGCTGATCCAATCCCAAACTCTCCTCGGGTGTCCGCTTCAAATTTATTCAGCTCAGCATGTGCTACACTTGTGCCAAGGATGGACACTGCTAGGGTTGTACTAATTACCCTTTTCCAAACTGCTAGTGAAGCAGCAAAACCATGAATTAAATGACTTAATCTTTACAAATGTAGAGAAATAGATAAAATGCAGCAGGAATTTAAAGCTTTAGAATGAACACCTGAATTAGAAGACTTAGGCTAAGCCCACTGGTAGCTCCGATTTGAGAATTGCAGAGGAGAGATTTGCCCGACGTCCAAGAAACAGAAGAAGGGAGAAGAAAAGGGGAGAGAGAATGTTGCAATGTGCAAAGAGGTGCCATAGTTTATCTGCTGATACTGAGATTACTGAGCATGTTACTTAGGATTTGATCGCCATAAATGCAAAGAAAAACAACAGAGCTGGAAAACGACACTGGATTTTGGCCCTGGAGCTTATTTAGTTTTGAATCTGAAAGCCTGAAACCGAAAATTTTACATTTGTTTGATTTGATGCAGAGCGGAAAAAGAAGGTCGGCCATGGCCGAAACATACCTTTTAGGGTTCTGGCGACGGGGTAGCTTCGCTTTTAAGGCATGCTGGAAAGGCAGATCCGGCAGCAAGGCATGGCTTAACGGCATGATCTTTTTGGGGAGGCCAAACATAACAAGCTCCTGCGATGGCGAGAACAGTGATTTCTACAGCAGACAGAGGTTGTGGCGAAGTTATCACGATCCCAAACAGCCGGAATGGCGAATCTAGAATAAAGCTTCATCTTCCTCAGATTTTATCATGCTTTGTGTTTCTGGCTTTTGTTTTCCCTTAACATTCTGGAAATGGTCGGCGAAAGGGATATATTTCATGTTCCACTCTCTGTTCCGATGCCTAGGTTCCGCCATTGCCACACCTTTCAGCTCCGCTGAGATCAATCACAGCTATCTGGGTCCTAGATCCCTGCCATCGCCCATAGCCAAGCGTCGAGCTCTACAAGGAGAAATATCCATATATTTTTTTTTCCCATTCACGAAGCCGGAAACCATTCACGAAGCCGGAACCCAAGCGTTACGGCGTTGCTGGATAAGACACGTGTTCCTATATCACGTTGATGTATACTTATAGTTATATATGTCTTGATATGTGCTATAAAATAACTCTCTCATCTCCTTCCCAAAGCACGACCCTCAAATTTTACATCTTTCTAGTCCCCAGAATAAAATTAGCATAATGGAAAGTTACTTTAGTAGATTTAAAGCTCTTTCGTATACAAGAATGTCCCCTAAAGGGACATTATTACAACGTAAAGCTTTGGTTAGGGTTTATTCTGGCAACTCCGGCCATGGCGATGGCTTTGGTTAGGGTTTATTCTGGCAACTCCGGCCATGGCGATGGCGCTCTGCTCAGATTTTGGCTCCGGCGATGGCGCCCTGCTCCGATTTTGGCGATTTCCGGCGATGGCGCCTTGCTCCTGCTCCGGCCATGCCGATTTGCACAGCGGCTTGTTCCCTCTGTTCTTAGTTTTTGTGTTTTCTTTCTAACTTTGTTCTTTCCGTGCAGCGACTCCGGCGATGGCGTAACAAAGCCATTTTTTTCTGTTGTTTCTTTCTAACGAGTGTTCTTTCTGGCCGATTTATGCGTAAAAATTTCTATGAAGGAGCTGCATGCGGCAACCAAGGGTTTTAGCTCCAAACAGCTGTTAGAAAAGGGGGAACTGGCCGCTACTTACAGAGGAATCTTGCTTGATGGCCGATCCATTGTCATGAAGCTTTTTGCAAGCTCGGATAAGAACCATTTCTTGACGGAACTCCATGTTCTTGGCCAGATTTTGCATCATAATGTTATTAGGGTTCTTGCGTTTTCTTCGGAAGAAGAGCATATGGCGGAAGCTTGAAAGAGCATCTTTCTGTTTTGCTCTTAGTTTCTTGTTCTTAGTTTCTCTGTTCTTAGTTTCTTGTTCTTAGTTTCTCTGTTTTTGAATCTGTTAAGTCTGTTTTTGTTAAGAAATCTGTTGCTGGTGCTTTGGACCGGGGTTCAATTCCCTGGGCAGTAAAGAAATCTTAGAAAGCAGAATCCGAGTCAAAATGCAGGTAAAAATCTTAGAATGCAGGCAAGAACCCGGGAATGCAAGTAAATTTCAGAATGCAGTCAGAATACAGGTAAGAAATTTTAGTATGACGATTAAAAACTTAGAATGCAAGTAAGAGGGTATTCCGGGAAAGAAAAGATGACACGTGGCGACAGCTCATTGGCAGATTGGCCAGAATAAACCCTAACCAAACTTTACGTGTATATATAAAAAAAAAAAAAAAAAAAAATCTCAACCGATGCAACAATCAAGAAAGAAAAGAATGCAACAATCCCAATGCAACCTGTCAAGAAAGAAAAGAACAGATCCACAAGTCAAACCATTAAAAGGCACACTTCCTTTTCCTTTTTCTAATATGCTTTGTCAAAGCGCCAACTCCAACTAGAAAAGCAGAGAATTAAAAAAAAAACAAAAAGGGCAGAATAACCCCCCACATGGCTACCAAGGAGCTTGTACATTCCAAAAAAGGAGCCACATGCTCATTGCCTAATCATGTCAAGGAGAAAGCATTGCATTGGAAATTTTCTTGGCCAGCCCTAAAATGCATCTTGTGAAATGGACAAACAGTTTCATGTCCCACACTCAAACTCAATTTAGTAGTCAAACTCAAAGTGCAGGAGGTTGCCAGCTGCACATTACAGATTCAGGAATACAGAGACAATGGAAAAGATTAGCATTCTAAGGGCACATGTACTTTCCTCTAAATGTTAAATTCATGGGGCCCTCCCCAAAAATTATCTTAATACATACATCAGCTGCTAGAGTCCAAAAGCTTCATGGGGCCACTAAAATTAATGCAAATCAAAAACATACCAAGCTAGCTCCAAAACTTCGATAGTCGTCTTATGCAACAAAAGATTCCAAACACAAACAAAAAACGTCCCGTTTAGCCCATCAGATGACATCCAACAATGCTACCAGTCAGAGTGAAACATGAAAAACCAGTGCCATTGTCTTCAGATATAAAAAATGCTTTTGCAAAAACGGACATGGATTCACATTTATAGCTTTTCATTTTTTTACAGCAGGTACATGTCCTACCCTTTTCCATCTATGCAAACTATTTACATATTTCTGACGAAGCCGGGCAGCAAAAGAGTACCCTTCCAAACTGTGGGTATTTACCAAGACCTAGTCCACAGCATAAGATTTTTTCTAGCCTTATAACAAACAGCATTGGATCCACCAACAAGGCTACAAGCTTCTAGATCCAGAATTTTTACATTTCTTTATGAACAAAAAACACCATTCTTCAAAGTAACATGTACCAAATTTCAGCTCTGTGCAATATGAGATACAGTCTGATCCACGCATACAGTCTGATCCACGCTCTTCTGATGCTCCTCGACACTTATGATGGAAGATACATTCAAATCCTTGATATCTTTAGCCAGTTCCACTGATTCGTTGCTTACAGGACCCTCCAAGTCTGCAAGTGACATGATAACATATGTTGAAGAGATCAATTACAACAATAAAGAACACGACAACCAAAAAGAAAAGAAAAGCGGAAAAAAGAGAAAAAAAATACCATTCTCTGCTTCAATGTGTGCTAATTCATTCTGTTCTTCGTCTAGAAATTCCAACTGCTGATCGATGAACCCTTCAACAGTGTCAAGCTCATCCAAATCCTCAGCAGTAAGCTCTTCATCATCAACGCACTCAAACCTTTCACGAATCCAGTAGTCACGAAATGCAGGACTTGTCTGTACCAAATTCCACCATTCCGGCGAGAAATCCTCAGTGGCCATATACGTCGCCGGCACAAAGAGGGGTGCATTTGGGTTCAGAGACGAAGTAATAGGTGCCTTCACAGCCATTTCTCAAGAACCCTAATCTTTCCGTTACTATGTTGCCTAAAAAAACAAAGAAATTTGCATAAGATCAACAAGAACATGCGCAACTAGGATCTAACAAGTACAGAATTACCTACAAGAATTACAAAACATCCAGCGAAGAAAAAGAAATTCACAGCAAGAAGCAAAGGAACTTTGCGAAAAAAAAGCGATGAACTGGCGACAGAGATCCGGAGAAAAAGGGCAAATAGTGCTTACGGTAAACAGAGATGGATCTGAACGTGGCAGAAAGAATGGACCCGCTAGACCGATCAGACGTCAGAGCTCCAAATCAGAGCGCCTTGCCGCGTTTAGAGCGCTGGGAAGCTCTCTATAACCAGAAACTCCCTTTTTCCCGCGGCTGTGCCGAACCTAAAACGCCCTTTTGCCGCAGCAACGCCGAACCTAAAACACCTTTACCCAACCTGAAACTCCCCAGTCCGTAGCCGAACGGTCTTTTTCCCGAACCTTCCTATTGCGGTGATAACGGGACCCTCTATCTGCCTCCTCGAATAAAGCCAACGATCTTTTTTTGACCCTTTTTATGCTACTGTGAGATTTCATTTTATTGCACTTGCATGAAGTCCTTTGTTAAACACAAAATTGACCATTTCCTATTGGAATAATTCTAGGTATTGCAATAGTTTGTAAAATTGGACGTTTGAGCTTTATCTGCATTCTCATTTAATCCCCTAGCTAATCCTCTTCTCAAGGACCTGGTCCATTGTTGAAACTACCACTTTGGTTAGGTTGTGACGGGCCTTATCAGATGGTGGCTCTTTTGTCCTAAATGCTGTTCACGGTGTTCATTTTGCCTCTTTCCTACATAGTCTTTCCCTTTCCTTATCAGACACTTTGTGTGTAAAGTGTGGATCCTTGTTTTTGGTTATCAATATTGGTGTAGGTTGATAACTATTTATCACTACTACTGGAGTATTGATAACTAGTTATCACTACTACTGGAGTATTGATAACGAGTTATCACTACTGGTGGAGTATTGATAACGAGTTATCACTACTATTCCACCCAATATAGGCCCGATAAGTGGTTATTAGTCTTTGCCTTGGCTGATAACTCAAAATGCGTGATCTCAGTGGTACATCCTCCGTCAGATATTTGGCACATAAGGCTGAGGTCGGGTCTTCGGCCCTAGCGAACCTGGACCGTACGTGCCAAATATTTGGCCTCGGTGTACAATCTCTAAGCTTACCTTCTCAATCAATCCATTCCTGTCATGAAAGATGTCTCGCTTTGGTTCACAAGAAAAGGAGCATGGGTTGCATGTTTGGATAAAGTGAAGAGTGGGTTCCATGTGTTAAAATGTCGCACCACTTTTAAGATGACACCTCCCCTTAATGTCTACTCCCTCTTGTTGCTCTACTTCATATAGTTTCATATGTTACTAAAGATGGACCGGGATTAATGTATTGCAACAACAAATCGTCCTTCACTTTTATATATCTCTATGTGCTAATTTCTAAGATTATGAAATCTAATAAGATTAGGGAGTATAATCTAATTAGGTTTTTCTTTTTCTTTTTTTCCTTTTTCTTTTGTTGTAGGAACGATTAAACATCTCAATAATTATGTCTTGAAGTGGAGTAAGTGTGGGTTGTCCATTGGCACATGTCCATTACATTGGTAATAGCATGCATGTCAAATTACTCATGTGATTGAAGAATTGAGCACAATTGTCCTCCATATCATGCGTACGAAGTTGCTTCTGCAATGACTAGGCATGTGTCTTCTCATATTTCTTCTTTTAATTTTTTCGCACTTTTGCACAAACGCGAGTGCAGACTTTCTTGCACTGTGAGGCTATCCACGTTGCAGCCATGTGGGTATTTTTACTAGGTGGATGATTTTTTCACCGTTTATTTTCATCGACGGACACCAGAATTCATGGAAATTAAGTCCGTTATGCTTGGGCGAGTAAGGAAGAGCAATTTCAATTCGACCGCTTTCATTTGCACTATTGTTTCCATCGATTGGGTTCTTTTGCCATAGATTTGGTTCTTTGGTTAGGCTATACAATCATTATGGTTGAACGACTCTATATACCATACCTTTGAGAATTTCGATTCTTGTGTGTTTGGAAGATGGAGGCGACAACTGCGTTTCCTTCTGCGAACCAAAGGCCAGGGTTTTGCAACAGGGTTTTCTCTATCTTTCTATTCTGCTTTCCACGATTGTTTGCTAGGAACAAATTTATGCTTTTGTTCTGAACAAGGAAATATTTGGTTGGCCACATGAGTTTCTTTCACAACATTCTTCCGGCCAGATCGTTTTGTTAGGGTTACAATCATTCTTAAGATTCGGCTATGGCAGCTAAGGTTTTTGTTGTTGGTAAGGTTTTTTTTTTTTTTTTTTTTTTTTATTTATTTAAGCTATTTTGCTTCAATTAAGCAATGTTGCTTGGACAGTCAATAGTGATCTAGAAGTCTCTCCTGACACTAGAACTCATGACACTAGAACAATTGAGCTTCATATGAAACATACGTTGCTTATTTGAAAAAATCACATTCTAAGTTGCTTAACTCCATACTTAATGAATGAGAAGACAAGTTAAAGGTTGAAAAAATATTTTTGCACTTTAAACTGAAGAATTCCATTGGAAATGAATTTTATGGAATCCTTGCAAATTAATTTCTGGGATTCTTTATTGATCTTGTGAATAATTGTTATCCAGAATGCACGTGATGTGTAGATATTATTATGATGCACACATGTTAGTTAAGGATCTAAGGATCTTTTATAATAGTAGATAACTTGATTTTGATATGAATCATATGTTTTTTTGCCCTGATAGGCTTGTTTTGCCCTGATAGGCAATAATGGTCTAGATATGGACTACCTAACATTGCAAAAATGCACATCTTCAAGGAAAGCTAAACTCCACATCTAAAGCGCAAGGGGACATCTACTTGATCATTAAGTTCTCATTTGATAAGGATAAAGCATAAAGGATTTCAAATTTAATTTTATGCATGCATTTGGCTTAAATGCATGCTTGACATTTTGTGGTCAACATGCAAATATGCTTGCATGCCACTTTTAGCATAGCTTATGGATCTTGCCAAAGCGCTTATTTGCTTTATGAGATAAACTATGAGGTATGTAGCTCTATTGCAAATGGTCTTTTGAGTACGTCATCAAGTGCCACATGCTAATGGGCTAAATAGTTTTGCAACAATAAAGTGAGGATTGTTTTGCCTAATGGTTCAAAAGTCAGGTTTTTAGAAGCCCTAAATGCTATATGTTGAGCTGCGCCATAAACAGAGGCGCCATATATAGAGCGGAACTTGTAGAAAAAAATTTGATGCAAGCTATCTTGATGATGAGACGAAAGTCCTGGCGTCAAAATAGATATCTACAGATACCTCTTCCGGTTTTAGCAGGCTTGAGGCTTGGGAAGCAAACGAGGTCAGCTTATGGATGGATACTTTCCAGCATAAGGAGGTTGAAAGGAATGCTTTTGGATCAAAACATGGAAAGCGCTTAATCAGGTTAGAGCTTGAATGCTTTAACTAGGGTTGTTTTTCTTCAAAAATGCAGTGAACAGATTTCCTTGGATCTGGAAATAAACTTTGAAATAGTTATGTGCTTTCCATATGCAACAGAGAAACAAATTTAGATGTACATATTGTAGGTCACGTTTATATTTCTTGCTGTGGTTTTTTTTTTTTTTTTTTTTTTTTAAATTTTTTTTTTTTTTTTTTTTTTTTAAATATTGTTTTGATAGATTTGAACTCCTACAGATGATAAGAAAGTGATTCGAAGCTAAGACAGATTATGCTTTTGTTTCTGAACAGGAAAAAATTTGGTTGGCCACACGAATTCAGTTATGGTAAGGTGTTTCTTGTTCGTAATGCTTTTTTTTTTTTAAATGTTGTTTTGACAGATTTGAACTCGTACAGATTATAAAAAGGTGATCCGAAGCAAGGACAGATTAGTTATGTGCAGCAACCCTTTGTTTTATCATGGTAAGTACGACAAGCGTAGAGCATTGCAAGAATTCCAGAATATTTGGTGCTACGGAACCCTCAGGCACAATGAATAGTTAGAATGTCTTGGTGAAATTCCTCACGTGGACCAGCATACTTTCACAAGAAAACATTATGAAGCTCACTTTTTAGCTAAGAGATTTGAGATTGCTCACGCTATTTTTGGACATTCAACTGCAACAAAACTCCACTGGAGTCACTATCCATCAGCAAAGTATGTATTGGAATTCTTTACATTGCATGTAGTCTTCAAGTCTTTGGCTACTCCTTGCTATGACTCTTGAAAAGTCCAACACCCTACAGGATTCTAATTGGCAGCCTTAAATTTAATTACATACCAGATATTGCATATGCCGCATCCCTCAAGTAGATTTGTGCAAACACGGATGTTTATATGATGGCAAGTTATTTAAGATGTTAATAAGATGACTTGGACAATGTGGCAACTATATATATGTGGCTAATTGGCCTATGAAAGCTTTACATTTTGACAATTTGGTTGTTTTCTTTCATCTTTTAAGATGTTTCAACAAAGTTTTCCATTCTATTGACATTCTCATTCCACCAAATTATCAGCGTGTTTGCTCGAAGAATGGCATTCTGGTGTATGCTGCTACCTCGGCACTAAATACTACCATAAAATTTGCTATTCAACCAGGGATGGTAGATGCAGAAGAGACTTCAGGTCAGTTCTAGTTTTGTATATGTTTCGTTCTTAGGTTGTACTGCTGCCATAATATGTGCTCCTCCATCATGTTTAAGGCATTCCAAAGTAGTTATCTAAGTAGCATCTCTTTTCTCAATATCTTTACTGGAGAGTAAGGAAGAAGGAAATTCTTAGTTAACATCTAGAGCATATTGTTCTCTGAGCTTCACGGAGGATATCCCTTCCTAGCTTTATTCTATTCTGAAACTGTTATCTAGTGCATTCATTACATCTCTTGAAGGTAATGCTCCTCGTGCCTGGATGAAGGTAATGTCATTTGACACGTTCATGACGACCTATAAAATTTATTTTTAATTGTGGATAACATTGAAATGCTTTCAGGCATCTGAATTGTCAATTATGGCTGTAGCAGATGTTATTTGTGATATATCCCGGTCATCAAGCCATGTAATCTGCCTGAGGTAAATCTTTGAACTTAAGACGTTAGTGTTTATGGTCTATGGCAGTTTTGTTTTTTGAACGGAGGCTTACATGAGGGCATATATTGATTAAGCATTGTGAATTTCTTGAAACTGCTTCTAACAAAGTCATATCCAATCTTATCCAATCATCTGCAGGTTAGCATTAGTTCTTCGCTTCAAATACGTGAAAGCACATTGTCTAAAGCTGATTGTGTAGGTTTTTTTTTTCACTAGATCAATGAAAGCAATAATTTCACTAACAGAGGTATGCTAGAATGATGCTTGTCATTCTGCAAGGATTTATTCAAAACAACAATCATATTCAAGTCTAGATAATCAAACATTGTGCTTTCTAGGAGGCTATACAGTACTATGCTTCAAAAGTTTCAAAAGCACTCATCAATTAATGATGTGGTAATAATTTATGCAGCAGTTAATTTTTTGATGTCCATGAAAATTTTAGAAAAACAAGATCCGGATTGTAGTTGGCAATATGATCTTTGTTTTGTTCTAGACCAAACAACAAGAACTGGGGAATCACTTATAGTAGCAAGATTAGAAGTAAGATACGTAAATTCTATGTGTCTTTTGACTTCCTAGATATTGGCAAGTTGAAATGTGTCAACTTCTTTGAAGCAAATAGAGAAACTCGTGCCCAAATATCTGTGAGGTGGTTGTACAGTCATCTATATGCATGGCTGCATGTGAGCATTTTGTTACTTATAACCTATTCGTCTTTTTTCCTGCATGCTTTTTTAGAGATATAGTTGCTTCTGCAGCCACTATGTAGATGATGAAATTAACCTAATTTAGAATACTACATGCTAGCAAAATGTAGAGATAGGAAGCTGATTAAGTCACTTCATGAACCTTTTGGGCTTAAGAATTCAAGCCAATGTACTAAAAAAAGTATTTAGTATCCTTGACAATAACCAATTTGGCAAAAAGATGCTATATGATTTTACTGCAAATAGCACTGGTGAGGTATTTAAGAAGATATTTTTTTTGGTTTATGCAGGAGGTATCGCAAAATAGACTTGTGGCCTGGGTCGACCTTCTAGAAACATTAGAAAGAGATACATTTGAGACACCGGCGCTTGTATGGAATGAAAAGAAATGGATAGAACTGCAAAAGGTAGGCAATGATTTTTTACGAGCTCTGGTACTCCATTTAACCGGAATTACTTTGCCTCTTATCACGAAAAAGATATGATAATTTTGATCTGTGTGCTTGTTGCATGTTGTGAATCATGGATAATGTCTTTACTGAGTTTGTTATTATTGCTTGCCAACTGCTAATGTTAATACAACTTACACTTTCTGCAAAGTGAAGTGGATGCATTTAATGCTGCATCAAAAGCAAATCGCAGTCTCATGTACAACTATGTTTATTCTAAGCTGTTCTATTCCCCTACAAGTGAAGGCGGAGGCAAGCTTACGACATTCTTTTCCGTTTGTTTCTCCCAATAAGCTTGGGACTTATAAGCTGTTGCATTTACAACGTCCATTGTTAGAGGTGTACATCTTGAGCTCCTGGTGGATGACCATCTACATCACAACTCATGGGATTTTTTCTGGAAGGTACAGGATGGATGCAGGGTGTTATATGAGTTGGATGTCTCAAATATGCCATTTACTAATGTATGACATTATTTATGATTACCTTAGCAAGTGCTATCCATGCATGTTCTATAGAAAAAATTCCTTAACTCAAGCATCAAGAAAAAAAAGGTGGACATGTTAGTTTATTTATTTATTCCTAGGAATTGGCCCTATAGACATGTATGCTAAATAAAAGTAGATAAAAGTGTGATTTTGTGAATAGTAATAATGATTATTGACCTCAAAATGTAATATCCCATCAGCTACACACAATATAGATGGCAGAATACAGTTGCACTGCAGAAGAAAAAGCAACAGTCTTCTAAGAGACCATTGAATTTATCCTATATATCAATAGGTTAGCACAATATTAAGAGTGAGTGTGTAAAATTATACTCCATTATCAAGTCAGTTATTAGTTTTGTACCTCTTCCTATATTATTCTACTGCATAGAGGTCTGAATTAAATGTTTGGCAAATAATGCATAGATAAATTTTGCAAGGCAAACTTGTTCATAGGAGGATGCAAACTTATCCACAAAGTTGCCTCACACATCACAATAAAATGGCTTATACAACTTTAGCATGGCAAATTTGTTCACAAGGTTGCATCATCCTCTAGACAAACTGCACAAAGCAAACTTAGTTTTAGGGATGGTACTTCTTTCTACCAGAAGCTAATTCTTGCACCTATGGGGGCTTTGCTAAGCGAAAGAGAAAAAAAATCAGATATCAAAAGAGTCTCATTGAGTCGCGTAATAGGCGACCAACTTGCACAGTCCGGAGGGCAAGTTTATTGAGCTATGGGCTGAAGCCCCAACCCTTCACAGGCAAGTTGATATGTATGTTCCATCACTGTACCATATTTTGAAAAACGAGTTTTACAAAGAAAAGAGAGATTACTATGCAAAGTAATCAAAAGTGCTTTTGACTAGTTAATAGATGCAAGGATCTAAAACTTCACGGTTTGTTCCTTTATTATGATCACTCAATCTAGCTATGTTCTCCTTAAAATGTTGTGTCTTATGTAACATCCAGTACTTTCATGTTTGTTATAAATCTAGAATGATGGCAGCTTGATTCTTTCAGAAGTGACTTCAAGAGATGTTTCTTGAAAGGTAGATGAATATTAATTGTTAAGCTCCAATATTTATGATTTGCATTTATAGTTGGCCTTTATAGTGGCAGCAAATAAGTGAGTCTCTAAATCCATTTAATAGGTTACCTTGAATGGATTAGTGTTGCATGATTCAACATTTAACTTCAGAGCAAACATGATGGTTGACAATTGACTATTTCTTCTTCTACATGGTCTGACTATTGATGGTTTTGTTGTGTCAAGCTCTGAGCTGACAGTTCTTTGTTAATGTTGATGGACATGACCTGGAGCAGTTGAGGGCCAAAATGGGTGATTCGTTTAGCTTAGTGTCGAGAAATGTATTGTTAATGGAAGCGAAAAAGACTAGTCCTATTGTACTCATCAAAGGGGTAATCATCATCTCCGGGAGCAATGAGCACATCTATCATCTAGTCATCAACAAAATTTGCATGTACCAAGGTGATAGCATGAGCATTTTCATAATAGATGGCATTGATGGCATGGTGTCAAGATGCTCCTCATGTCAACCAGATGTTCTTGTCTTGGGACAACTAGGAGTCTTGCATATTGGGAGGTCCATGATGGCAACTTCAATGTAGACAAGACATAGTCAATGTCATCATATCCACATGAGTCAATAATTTCTTAGATTTTAGAACCAAATGTCGATGGTATGATGACATAGCATGCAACAGGAGTTAATGCGGCCAAGTGTCGGCGGCTTTAAAGCATGAGTTCTTCCAAAGATGGGCATGTGAACTACTTCTATTTTTTGAATGCATCTGCAACTTTCCTTTTGTGGTAGATAGTCTATTATGGGAGAATGCGTAAAAATTTTGGCACTAGATCTTTGGTTGTTGACCATTCAAGAATCAATTGATCAACTTATCCTTGCTTGCCATATTTGGGATGTGTTCTTGTTTGGCCTCATTCTTTGAGATTTTGGGACTTGTAGCAACTGCGATAATCCTTGTCTGGAAGCTTCTACTGCCAGTGAGCCATATCACCAGTGTGCCTTTAGTATGAGCAAGATTAAACTTGTTTTTCACTGATAGCAAGTATTTTCGTCCAATAAAAATAATCTTTAAAGGACACAAAGTGTTTTTAGCAACTTGTGGAATCACCTTTTCACCTGAGAACTTGTTGAGGGTCAGCTTTGTTCAAGAATGCTTTGTTGACAAGTGCTCCTTGACTCGGTGGAATCTGATGAAAGGCTGTTGCAAATGATGTTGGGTGTCTGGCTAGGGAGGTGCCATACTTAAAATGTATAGTCAAGTCCCCATGACGACGGGATATGAAATAGCATGGAACTTTGACGAGGTGAAGCGATTGATAAAAGTCCATCAAGACATGAATAGAGTATATATAGATACGTCATGGCTGATAACAGGACTTGCTATAGCTATTAATGGCTGATAACGGGACCATATAACAACAAACATGTTACAAACATCATATCCCGATGGAAGGACGCACATTTTCTATTCCTGATATATGTGATAAAATGTCTGCAAGGTCCACTTGTTGCTCGATCCACATTCTCCAAGAGCAGCACTGATCAAAAGAGTGATTGCCATTATATATAACATGCCTTATGGAAAATTAGGTCCATCAATGTCCTAATCCAAAAGCTAATGGCGGCCATGAGTTGACCATTTACAAGAAAGTTATTTATATCAATAGGAGATTTCAGACAGATCCTTTCCCTTGTCAAGGGAGCAGGCAAGACAAGGATAAATGCATCCATCAGGTCGCCCCACTTATGAGATTACTTATAGATAGAACTCAATGAACCAGTGAAGAACACTGTAGGCAGATACTCCTTATGCTTCTCGATGTAATCAGAGAAGCCACCATATGAGACGAGTTTCCCATAGGGAATAGAGTGGTTATAGTGTTAGTCGATATGTCCCCACCAAAAAATAGTGTGCATGTGTAGGCCATTCGGAGGAACATTGTCGATAACAGGATGAGACTTCAAATATATTGTTCCCATTGTCAAGAAGTCATGTAAGTTAACAACGACAAATGCCTCCATTAGGTTGTTTCAACTATTGGAACACTTCGAGGTCCTATAACTCAATGAACTAGCGAGGAATGCCTTAAATGTGGACCTCCTATGATTCATCAATGTCATTGGGAAAATAAACCTACTCAAGAACGTCCCTTAACATAAACACTGGCATTCATGATGCTATCGGCTTAACATGGAGGAGGAGGAGGAGGAGGAGGAGGAGGAGGAGGAGGAGGAGGAGGAGGAGGAGGAGGAGGAGGAGGAGGAGGTTCTTACCCTCAAAAAACATCATTGTCAATAATTTGAATAACAAGAGCTTGCAAACGCCCTTGAAAGAATTGAATACCTACTTCATCATCGAAGACACACAGAATGACCAAGTCAGAGAGAATCACTTGATGGTAATGACAAACTTCTTCATCAGCTATGGCTTGGTGCTTTTACGAAACAAGAAGTTGTTATTAAGGAACGAAAGCATTCGATAGAGACAGAGGCCTCACCAAGAATGCGAGAGTCATAGTATCTTTGACCCACAATGATTTTGTCACCATTAAGGTCATAATCGGAGAGCCAAAACTAGGGGAATTACATATTCCATATTTCGGGTCCACTTCTTTAGCCAGTCAGACAACTGGTTATGGATAATTCAGGGTGCAAGCTTCCACTGCGATCAACCTACTCAACAACATTTAAGAGTTGTTTGGGGCTAACCTTGACCTATGGACCAACAGCTTTGAACAGGGATAACTATACACGGCCTTGGGACACATATGAGAAAAGAAGACGTGCTGGTCCCCTAATCCTCATTGATATAAAAAAAAACATGAACCATGACCGAATCGTCTATAAGGAGCTTCTTTCATGACTCCCTCTGAACTGCGAGCTCCACGCCGTGGCCTATCCATGATATAAGAAAGAAAGAAAGAATGATTTTTATCATCCACTGAGACCAATTGGTCTATGGGATCCAGAAGGAGCGCAACAACCTTATTACTGTCCGGGTTAAAAAACCCCTGCCCCGAAGGGTTTTCGAGGGAAAAACCGTGGCAGTAATAAGAATGCTGTGAAACTGAACAGGTATATATCATCATGAAATATATATGTATATATACATGTCAAGTGTGTGCCCGAGGACATAGCTGATCTCGCATGTCCATGACCTCCTGAAGGTGTGATCCCAGCATCCGTATGGAAGTCATGCTCAATGTCACATGTAACGGCTGGCCAGGCCTGACCAACTCAGCATAGTGCATCCGGATTTGATATGCTGGGCAGCTTTGAAGGGTATGAGATTCATACTCAATGACTTTCATTTGGCAGCATTGACAAAGCATGTCCTGGCATAGCTCACCAATCCATCTGCCTGTCTCAATTCGAAGATGATGTGCCTCTGTGCGAATGGAGGCAATGAGTCTACGCCCTTTCATAGGCAAGTGGGTACGCAGGTAGCATTGGGGGCCTCATTCCAATATGGGATTTATGTGGCACTGATAGTGTGCTGTCTTGACCTGTTCAAGGGCACTAGCATCCACTATAAGGGATCGTCGACGTGGAACGATGTCTGCACATTGATAAACGACGTCCTAATGTCGATGAACGACGACGACGTCGTTAAACGACTATAACGTCGTTGAACGACGCAAATCTCTGCTGACGTGTCCCGTCGGCTTGCTTGGCCTGGTGCTGTTGCTCAGCTGGCCGGCCTGCGTGTCATGACACGTCAGCGTGTCGTCGTTCAACGAGGAGGTGCAGGCTGACGTGTCGCTTCGGCTTGCATGGCCTGGTGCTGTTGCCACGGCGGATGGCCTACGTGTCATGACACGTCAGTGAGACATCGTGCAACGACGTCACACAGAGCTGACGTGTCACGTCGGCTTGTGTGGCCTGGTGTTGTTGCTATGGCAGACGGTCTGCGTGTCATGACACGTCAGCAGGATTCAACGACGACTTACAGAGCTGAGGTGTCGCATCGGCTTGCGTGGCCTGGTGCTGTTGCCACGGCAGACGGCCAGATGTGATGACACGTCAGAGTAAACGTCATTCAACGACGCGTCTAACGCGTCTAACGTTCAACGACGCGTCTGATGTTCAACGACGCGTCTAAATACGAAATTATTTTCGTATGCCAAATACGAAACCTAACCCTAACCCTACATCCATTTTATAGGTGGATCCCTCAGTAGCGAATGTTATTCTTTTCTTTTGAGTGTTCTTGCCCATCTTGCTATATAATGGTCCGGCAGGGCACCTTCGCGCGATATGTTCCTTCTAGCAGTAATTCTCCTCCTCCTCTTCCTCTAAGGGACACCTCCAACAATCCCCCTCCTCCTCCTCCTCCAAGGGACACCTCCAGCAATCCCCCTGCTTCTCCCGCTGAGAACCCTCCCTTCACCATCGTGGCGAAGATGAGTGAAAGGGAGCTTCTGATTGCACTAACATCTGGCGTTCCCTGCGGGAAACGACTGGTAGAATGGCTCACCGAGCCAAACAAAGAGGAAACGACGTTGAACGTGCAGACAATGATGCAAGTGGTTGCATCAAATTGTCATATCCTCAGGATGGATATAAATAATGTATAATCTTTTTGTATGAATGGAAACAATAAGTTTGTTTATCTATTTGTGTTGTAATGTATAAGCTTTTTCTATGAATGGAAACAATAAGTTTGTTTATCTATTTGTGTTGTTTGTATTTTATGTTGTTTGTCTTATGGGGAACGTGCTAGAATTGTTACCTACAATTTCTTATAGAAATAAAACCAACTAACAAGTTTCTACAAATCAAACAAGCACAATACGTCGTTTAACGACGCAAAGAACGTCGTTTAACGATGTTATGGGCATTTGACGGGGCAGAGCTGACGTGTGCGAGCTGACATGACACGCCTGGGTATCAAGCCATATCAGCCACATGTCGATCAACGACGTCTTGGGATCTGACGTGGCATCTGACGGGGCATCTGACGCCCTCCAGCTGACGTGGCATGCCTGGGTGTCAAGCCACGTCAGCGGGATGTCGTTCAACGACGTTATGGCGTCGATAAATGATGTCCAATTATGGCGGGAACGCGCTCAGTTTATTTTTCCATTCCATTGTTATTTTGTCCCATTCCCTTTGGAGTTTTTGGCGCCCGAGGGTTTTGTCTATCTTCATAAGGTAGGATCTTTGCTATTTTGTTAATCTTTGTGGTTTTGGAGTTAAACACCTCCAAATGCTAATAGATTAGAAGATTGAATCTTCAAAGTATGTTAAAAACTTGAGGGATGCATGTTCAAGGTATGAGTCGGCTCCATTCCGAATGGAGAGGACTCACTACAAAACCAAAGCCCTGTTACGACGTCTATTACGACGTCCAGACGTCGTTTGCACGTCGATGATCGACGTCAAAACGTCGATAAACGACGTCTATTTCGACGTCGGACCGTCGATAAACGACATTTATGCGTCGCTATACGCGTCGCAACCGCGGCGTCTTTAAGCGACGACCTGACGTCGTTCAACGTCGTTGCGTACACGTGGGTCAGCCACGCGGCACTGCTGCCAGAGTGACCGCGCCAGCGCGGCCGGCTGGCGTGGCAGATGACCTGGCAACGTCGTTCAACGACGACAAGTACACGTCATCATGTCCGTCCAGCGTGGCGTTGCCAGCGCGTAGCACTGACGTGGCTGCCGCGTGTGAAACGTCGTTCAACGACGTTGCTGGCGTGGCTGTCACCTGTCTGCTGGCCTGGCGCCACGCAGACAACGTCGTTCAACGACGCTGCTGACATGGCGGCCACGCAGACAACGTCGTTCAACGACGATTAAGGAATTTTGATTAAAAAAAAATATTTATTTAATATTATTCAATATGATTTAACGGACAGTTAATATTCATATTCAAAATTAACAAATATTTAATATAAATAAATATTTAGTAATATTTATTAATATTAATATTATCAATAATATTAATAGTATTAATAAATATTAAATATGAACAAAATAAATCGAGAATAAATATTTAAGCATTATTGTTTAATATGTAATTAAATGTTTAATAAATCTAAGAATAAAAAAATAGAATCGAGCATAAAATTAACATAACAAAAAAATCACAAATAATAAGAACAAAGCATAAAAAATTTAAATTGAATTCAATTAATATATTTCACAATGTAATTTGCACATTACAAAATATATTAAGTCTTTAGTTGTTGCTCTCTTCTTCTTCTTCTTCATTGGCTTCGTCTTCATTTACCTGCATTATATTGTATCGCAACAATTAGTTCATTGTAGTCACAAATAATTATCTAATGAATGATACACACTTCATCCCCCCTTTCACGCGCAGCGGCGTACTGGATGGCCGCATGACTGCCTTTTTTGAAGGCCCTTTCGCGTTCATCTTTAGCAGCCGGGCGACCAAAGAAATGACGCCTATTGAGAATGAGCACCAAAACTAATGTTAGTGTTCAACTCGAGAACCTACATTATAAACCAAATTTATACTTACAAATAGCTTATTCAGAAAGCCATAACCGCCAGACCCAGTCTTATTGGCACTATGGCTGCCACTTGCTTCGTCGTACCTCGCGTCCAAAGAGCGCTGCCTTTGTTCTAGCTTCCCCTTTCTTTGATAATATGTTGGCCTTCAAACACTACAATGCAATACAAGGACTTAGTCCACATGGCATCATCTAATTATCGACTCATGGGAGAGATGATGTACTTGAAATGCCTCATTAGTCAACGGATAGGTGCCCACTTCCCTCTATCGGGACTCCTCAGTAGCTTTGGCAAGAGCTTTGTTTTGCTCTTCGATTACCTCTGCAAAATATAAATAAAATATGAGTACAATGAGGTTATAATGAAGAACGAAAGAGCCTAATACACGGTGGATTTAACATGTTTACCACCGCTTTGAACAAACCTCCCTCCATGAGATCTCTCCTGACTTGAGCTCGGGATATTCTGCTTCTAAAAGCTCCTTGATCCTCTCTTTTCCTCATCATAGGCTCCCGAGTTCCATTCACCCTTGTGGACGTTATGGCAAACGCTATTTGTGACACTATTAGCCATCTTCCAAAAATTGTCGCCATCTGCAAAGGTCTTTGTGGTAGCGGCAACTCTTGCTACTACACTCAACATCACGACTAACAAATGAATATGTGTTAGTGAACAAAAAAGGGCATAATTCAAGATGAACTCACTCATATTGAAAGAGATGCCTTCGTGGAGGTGGTGCGGGTGGTGCACGATCTTTAACGAGCTTGAAGAGGAATTATCCCACTCAGGCGTAAACGACGGTCGGCGCCTCCTTTGGGGGTTCATTCTCCTGCGTTAACAACGGGCCCAAGATTGAATTACGAAGGAGTGTATGAGCTATGGCGTGGAGGGTCATGGGCGCAAACCTCCGCCTACTTTGTTCAACGACTGGCGCCGCAATCTCCATTTCTGCGGGCGACATCCCGAATTGCAAGGCATTCCACCTATCTTCGGGGTTATCGCCTCGTTGATATCTCGGAGTTCCACGCTCTTCGTCTTCTGGCTGGATCACGAGGTCCTTTTCCCTGCCTCTCTTGGGGAGTGAGAAGAAGATCCGCCCATAACCACAACGGCGAACATTATGTATAGGAAAAAGAAGGACGCGACCGCATTTACACGCTTACATTTAAAAACATTAGAACGTTAAAATAAATGGTTAACTTACATTTTATCCTAGAAAAAAAAATCCATACCAAATCCACACAATGGTGGAGGTGGCGGTGGTGGCGAGCTAAACCCGAATCGACCAACTTCGCCTCTTAAAGGCCTTTGCGAGGTTTAGGGTGTCAATAAGGCTACCAAGCCACGCGAAGTAAAGTTGTGAACAATAGATATGCCATCGTGCGCATCCCATGGTTCTTTGGACATGTGCAAAAACTTGCAAGTTATTTATATGGAGTCGATGAATAACATAGTAGGAAAGCAACAAATGTTAGCAACATGGGAAGTTCATTACAAAACATTGGGATTTGAATAATTAAAAGTGTCTTTATATATTTGGTTATTAGACAATTAAAAAATTTAATACTCTTAAACATGGCAAGATATACAATATTGTATTCATTATTTGAGTTGTGACAACAACAATTTTGACATCTCAAGGCATCCATGCACTTCATGTGTCGTCTTTGTCTCACAACCATGGTAGAAGATATTCCAACACTTTGTAAGGCTTCAACAACCCGGAAGCTTTGGGTCGTGATGAGAATACGTCTTCACGTGGGCACATCATTCTTGTTTTTGCTCCTCCAACTTGTCAAGGCGTCGTTGGTACATATGGGTTGGATTAATCCATTGGGCATTGTTGTTATTATTAAACCACTCCATTAAATGTAGCGATAGCTTGCACGCGAAATCCGAAGCATCTCATAAATATATCCCAATGCATAGACATCATGAATTTCGTGTCCCCATACCGCGATCATCATCCTTTGATTTCTCAAACACGCTTTCCTCTAACCATGGATATTTTGCTTGTCCATCCAGAAAGTAAGTACCGACACTTCAACAAGGGACGGCGGCTCTTTGGCGTAAAATGAATTGCATTGTCCCAATCACCAATGGCCACCCACACATTTTGGTACTCATCATCAAAATGTAATTTGACTCTCTTTGCAATTAAGCTTTGTGTGAGTGAAGTGGCCTTTGTGGATCTCAACGACACCTTACGCTGGGGCAAGAGCTATCTCCTCGGAACATCTTGATATACAACTCGCATTTTGCTCCTAAGTTCAGCGCCTATGTGTTTGTCGGTTCTTCTTGGCGCTAGCAATTGCATTTGACCATCTTCTAAAACGTGACAAGTTATTAGGTAAATAGTCAAACAAGTGTGCAAGTGTCTCTCCATTCATGAAAGGTAGAATCACCATTGGCCCTATGGTATCCCCACTAGAGCTAGCAACTTCATATGCAAGTCCAATGGATGTAGCCAAAGCGGGATCTCTGGGGCTCTTGAAGCGTATGTATCTTTGAGCCATCTCATACGTCTACGCCCTATCTTTGCCCTTGAAAACCCATCCACTGTATAGCTCATCATCTTGGAAGTGTTGTGTTCCGTTGATCTTGATTTGATACGATGCGATGTGTTGGTTTCTCCTCAATAAAGGCGATCACATCCACGGCCTCTACGGGCATGGGATCAACAAAGATTGATGTGTTCATGTGATTCTCCAAAGAAAAGTGGGCCTTGCTAGGCCACCGCCCACTAGAGCTTCCCCACGATGCAAAGCATTTTTAATTACCTCCAACCGGCGTGCATTGATATCCGCAATGATGTTCTTGTGATCCAAACGTCCGCTTCTTTGAGGAATTCCATGAAGCTACCCATTCCTTGACACGAGCCTCGGCATTGGGACTTTTAAGTCGCGCAGAATGCTTCAAACATGTCTTCAGTTCATCCATGGGGTTTCCAATCATTGGCTTTACATGTGTGTCAAGGAGAGAAGTCAACATTTCTTCTTGACACGGCCATTTTGTGCTAACTCAAATTGGCACTTCCTTTTCACATGTCGACAAAATGGTCGACCGTTGACCGGTTGCATCTCCCGGCCGGGACTTTCGTTAGCACATATCTCATTTATGACCATGCGTCTAATCTCACTAATCATTAGTGTCTTCACAAATGGGGCCATACCTACAAACCAATTTAGATTCATTAATCTTGCTTTGTGACTTTTTTTCAAACCTTCATTATGAATCTTTACCTACTTTCTTAAGAGTTAGTTTCCCTTTTAATTTTTTTTTTTTTTTTAAAACCAACTATTTAAATTTTTCTTGCTCTTAACCACTCCACATCGGTGTTTCTTTGACATCCCTAACATCTTTAAAAACAACATTCTTAACTAGAAACCCGAAAATCAATAATGCAATTTTTTTCAAAAACCACCGCCCTTGTCCAATCCAGTAAAGATTTCTATTTATTGATATATTAATAAAAAAAAAAACAAAGAGTGGGTGAGCTTGGACCGGGAACACCTAGTCTTCTCCACTCAAGGCGGATAGACCATGCCCTTGTCCAAGTCTCCCCAAATTTTTCTAAACTAAATACATTAATCAATAAAATTACAAGAGTAAGCGGTGAGCTTGGACCCGAACACCTAGTCTTCTCCACTCAAAAGGCGGAGCCGACCATGCCCCTTGTCCAAGTCTCCCCAATTTTTCTAAACTAAATACATTAATCAATAAAATTACAAAGAGTAAGCGGTGAGCTTGGACCTCGAACACCTAGTCTTCTCCACTCAAAGGCGGGCCGACCATGCCCTTGTCCAAGTCTCCCCAAGTTTTTTTTTAACCTAAATAAAACATTAAAATTTTATTCTCCTACTCAAACTCAAATTCTTACCTAGAATGTCTTCGAGCTGCGAAAATCGATTTCCAAGAGCGACGCATTTTGTTATTAGTGTACATGCAAAAAAATAAAGGCATTCAATAATTAGAAAACTTACATAAATAAAGAAATAAATAAAAAAAAA
Organism: Isoetes taiwanensis; assembly: GCA_021234155.1. Taxonomy (NCBI): domain Eukaryota; kingdom Viridiplantae; phylum Streptophyta; class Lycopodiopsida; order Isoetales; family Isoetaceae; genus Isoetes; species Isoetes taiwanensis. The sequence continues at coordinate 6,335,434 of JAJEKV010000053.1, read as the reverse complement.
AAAAAAAAAAAAGACCATTCACGTTGAAAAGATCATTGACATTAAAACTATTTACATTGTTAATTAAAAAGAACTATATATTGACATGTAAAAAATGAAAATAAAAAAAAAGGAAGAACATAAAAAGAAGGGGCCTCGTCTTTCAACGACGTCCCCTTCTTGTAATAAAAAATAGAGGAAGAATGGGCCTCGTCTTTCAACGACGTCCTTCTTCCATGGAAAAAAAATAGAAGAGGAAGAAGAAGAAGAAGAAGAAGAAGAAGAAGAAAGGGGAGATAGGAAAGAAAGATTGAATAGAATGAGAAAGTGGTGAAGAAGAAGAAGAAGAAAATGAATAGAAGATTGGAAGAACGGAAGATTAGAAGGAAGAAACCAATGATTGGAAGATGATTGGAAGAAGAAGGAGGAGGATTCGATTCATACTAATAAGAGGCGAAATGGATTGAAGAAAAACAAGGATGGAAAGAAGAGGAGGATAGAAATGGGATGGATTGAAAACAAACAAGAAAAAACAAGAAGCCCTAAATCTATCAAACAACAAGCCTAATTCAAAAATAGAGTTGATTGATCCATTGAAATACCTTTGGATGCTTGCTTGAAGCTTGGAAAGGACCGCAAGGATGATCCGCGCCAAAAATCGCCCAAAAAAAACCTCCGGCCGCTTAGAACCAAAAAAAACTAGGCGGCGGAAAAGCCGGCTTCGCTTTACGATAAAAAGTTCTGACGCGTCGTTGAACGACGGCGTCGTGAGGTCGTTAACGGCGTGCAATAGTCGTTAAACGACGTCTATAACGACGTCTTTGTGTTAAACGACGTGCCCTTTTTTTTTATTAAGTTATAATTATAAGTTATTATTATAATTATAATTATTATACAAAGAAGGATTGTTACCCGTGGAGGGTCATCATTTATCGCGAAATCTAACTTCGAAAGAAGCCGCTCTTGAACAGGGATGTTGAAAGTCCCGTTTGCCTCCACCTCGGTTTATTTTGTGATAGAAAATGTAGAAATCAAACTCAAATTTTTATCTTTCGGCGAACTTAGATGATTAAAAAATGACTTTTCACCGATGGATCTGGTGCAATATTCGATCTGCATAAACAGAGCGAGAGAAAAGAGGTGGGCCGTATTTGCGGGAATGACCGCCAATTTGTATCTGCCGAAGCGTGTCTTTTTTTTTTTTATTAAGTTACCAACTTAGATCTATTTGTTTTATTACTTATGTTTTTTATCTATATTGTGGTGGCACAAGATAGACCCTTCACCTTAATATAACATATCCTACTCACCTTGAATTTCGAGTTCGAGATATTTAATTTCATTACCTCCATAATGAGTCCATCACGAATGTGACCGCCCGCGGCAATTAATTTGTTGTCGATCACCGGATTTGGACCCAGGTTAAGCTATACCTATTCTAGAGCCCGCCCTATGCTTTCATTTGGCGACGTTTTGGTTTATAACGACGTGTCTTTTTTTTATTAAGTTATTATTATTAGCAATCTTTTTTTTTATCGGCGTCCGTAATTTTTCGTTGAGCGGCGTTTATAACGATGTTTCGGTTCCAAATGAACGTGTCCTTTTTTTTAAGTTAATATTATTAGCAACTTAGATTTGTTTCATTACTTATGTATTTTATCTATCCTTCTTTATCTATCCACTTAGATTTCTCTCCATCCTTGTTTATCTATCCACTTTAATAAACCAGACTTGTGCACCATTGAGCTTCACTTGCATACTTTCATACTAAATCAAGCTTGCCAATCACTTCAGTCATGACTGTAGCAGTGCAAACATATGGCTCACCAGGTTGCTCTTCTGCATACAATCTACACAAGGCATGCAAGAAGAGCTTCTTTGATTTGCCATATTCTCTCATGCATGATCACATACAACTTCATATATGGTTGCAGCCTCTTCATAGATTACTGCTAAGGGTTTTGGACCGCGGCTTGGGGTTCAACGACGTCTCACCTTGAATTTCGAGTTCGAGATATTCAATTTCGTACACTCCATAATGAGTCCATATGAATGTGACCGCCACGGCAATTAATTTGTTGTCAGTACCGGATTTGGACAGTTAAGCTATACCTATTCTAGAGCCCGCCCTATGCTTTCATTTGACGACTTTTTGGTTTATATCGACGTGTCCTTTTTTTTTAAGTTAATATTATTAGCAACTTAGATTTGTTTCATTACTTATGTATTTTATCTATTCTTGTTTATGTATCCACTTAGATTTCTCTCCATCCTTGTTTATCTATCCACTTTAATAAACCAGACTTGTGCACCATTGAGCTTCACTTGCATACTTTCATACTAAATCAAGCTTGCCAGCCACTTCAGTCGACGTTCTGAGTCCATTGGCGGTCGGATCCTTGATTCCGGAGGGGAGGTCGCCCGTCCCGTCCCCTGGGGCCTTGGGAGAGGAAATTTGGGGCAAAGCGACCTCGGGAGGGATTTTAGGGTCCAGCGCTCGGGCGTCAACACCCCAACTCCACTTCAAGACCGCGGCACAAGGTCCCCCCGAATCGACAAGGAGAGGGCCTCCTTCTTGAAGCGTAAACCACGTGGGTTGCCGGGCTCTAGAAGGGTTTACGTTTTGGGGCGAGTCTGTCTGTTGCATTGGGACCTGGCCGAGAAAAGGCCAGAAATACGGAGCAAGGGAACCGACGGAGCGGAGTTTGGGCCTTTCCTCCTCCCGATGTGGCAAGTAGAAGTCGGGCGCTTTTGCGTGGGTAAGTCATTAAGAAATTCGCAATTAATGCATTGCACGAAAAATAAATTCGGTTTTTGCCGGCCGGATCCCTAATTCATCTCCAGCCTACGGCCCAATTTTGAATTTTTCGGAGAAGGTCTAGGTCAAAGGGTTAGCATTAGAGCGGTGGGGCAGCCCGCGTTGCGGAACAGCGAGGCTGGCACCCTTCCCCAAGTCAAAGCGAGGCCAGGGACCTTGCGGGGATCCCTCACAAGAGGGGAGAGTCCGGACCCGAGGGAGGCGGGATCAAAAAGTTCCCGAGGCAGCCCTTCTGGCGGCGCTCCCGGGGCTGCGCTAATGACCACCCTCCGGGCCGGTTCCCCTATCCGGCCGTTGGATCCTCCATTCAGGGCCCCTCTTCGGGAAGGTCAAAAGATTCCCGATCGGTCCGGGAGAACTTGTCAAACCGCGGGCGTCGATGTCGGCCTTGTAAAAACGCCTTGTTTTGTCGTTCGGACACAGGGATGCTCCTGAATGGCAAATAGACCACCCAAATCGTCAGGAATGGCGAAATTACCCTAGGGAGAAAGTTACACGGTCGGTTTTGCGAAAAAGAAGGAAACACTCCGCCCTCCACGGCGGTATCCCGCATGCACATCCTAGGCCAATTGACTACGAGTGTGATGGAAGTGAGCTACTTTGGCTTCTTGGAGTTTGGGTGGTCTTACGGCCACGAACTTAGTCCCCGGGGCAATGTCGACATTCGAGTCCATTGGCGAGTCGGTCGCGATTCGGAGGAGGGAGGTCGCCCGTCCGGTCCCAGGGGCCTTTGGGGAGAGGGAAATTTGGGGGCAAGCGACCTCCGGAGGGATTTTAGGGTCCGCTCTCGCGTCAACACCCCAACTCCACTTCAAGACCGCGGCACAAAGGTCCGGCCGAATCGACAAGGAGGGCCTCAAACGTAAACCACGTGGGTTGCGGGCTCTAGAAGGGTTTACGTTTTGGGGGCCGAGAGTCCTGGTCTGCAGGACACAGGACTGGCGGCAAGCGGCCAGAGAATCTGGAGCAAGGGGAACCGGCGGGCGGAGTTTGGGCCTTTCCTCCTCCCGATGTGGCAAGTAGAAGTCGGGGGCTGCGATGGCAAGACATTAAATAAATTCGCAATTAATGCATTGCACCGAAAATAAATTCGGTTTTTGCCAGTGGGATCCTAATTCATCTCGGCCACCACGGCCCAATTTTGAATTTTTGGAGAAGGTCTAGGTCAAAGGGTTAGCATTAGAGCGGTCGGGGCAGCCCGTTCGCGGGAGCAACCAGGCCACCCTTCCCCAAGTCAAGCAGGGCCCGGGGACCTTGCGGGGATCCCTCACAAGAGGGGAGAGTCCGGACCCGGGGGCGGGATCAAAAAAAGTTCCCGAGGCAGCCCTTCTGGCGGCTCCCGGGGGCTGCGCTAATGACCACCCTCCGGGCCGGTTCCCCTATCCGGCCGTTGGATCCTCCGGATTCGAGGGGCCCTCTTGGGGAAGGTCAAAAGATTCCAGATCGGTCCGGAGAACTTGTCAAACAGGGCGTCACGATGTCGACCTTGTAGAAACCGCCTTTGTTTTGTCGTTCGGACGCGGGATGCTCGGAATGGCAAATAGACCACCTTAAATCGTCCGGGAATGGCGAAATTACCCTAGGGAGCAAGTTACACGGTCGGTTTTGCGAAAAGAAGGAAACACTCCGCCCTCCACGGCAAGATCCATGCACATCCTAGGCCAATTGACTCTGAGTGTGATGGAAGTGAGCTACTTTGGCGCTTCTTGAGTTTGGGTGGTCTTCGGCCCAGGCAATGGAACTTGGTCCCGGGGCAATGTCGGCGTTCCGAGTCCATTGGCGAGTCGATCAGCGATTCGGAGAGGGGAGGTCGCCCGTCCGTCCCCAGGGCCTTGGGGAGAGGAAATTTGGGGCAAGCAGCTTCCGGAGGGATTTTAGGGTCCGGCGCTCACGGCGTCAACACCCCAACTCCACTTCAAGACCGCGAGCAAAGGTCCCGCCGAATCGACAAGGAGAGGGCCTCAAACGTAAACCACGTGGGTTGCCCGGGGCTCTAGAAGGGTTTACGCCTTGGGGGCGAAGGTCTGATGACGTTGCACAGGGACTGGCCGAGAAGCGGCGGCCAGAAATCACGAACAAGGGGAACCCGACGGGCGGAGTTTGGGCCTTTCCTCCTCCCGATGTGGCAAGTAGAAGTCGGGGGCGCTTTTGCGATGGCAAGACATTAAATAAATTCGCAATTAATGCATTGCCCGAAAATAAATTCGGTTTTTGCCAGTAGGATCCCTAATTCATCTCCGGCCTACGGCCCAATTTTTGAATTTTGGGAGAAGGTCTAGGTCAAAGGGTTAGCATTAGAGCGGTCGGGGCAGCCCGTTGCGGGGGCAACAGGCGGCACCCTTCCCAAGTCAAGCGAGGCCCGGGGACCTTGCGGGGATCCCTCACAAGAGGGAGAGTCCGGGACCCGGGGCCGGGATCAAAAAAGTTCGAGGCACCCTTCTGGCGGCTCCCGGGGCTGCGCTAATGACCACCCTCCGGGCCCGGTTCCCCTATCCGGCCGTTGGATCCTCCGTTCGGGGGGCCCCTCTTGGGAAAGGTCAAAAAGATTCCAGATCGGTCCGGAGAACTTGTCAAACCCGCGGAAGCGTCGATGTCGACCTTGTAGAAACCGCCTTTTTTGTCGTTCGAGACACCGGGGATGCTCGGAATGGCAAATAGACCACCGCCAAATCGTCGGGAATGGCGAAATTACCCTAGGGAGCAAGTTACCGCGGTCGGTTTTGAAAGAAGGAAACACTCCGCCCTCCCGCGCCGGTATCCATGCACATCCTAGGCCAATTGACTACGGGTGTGATGGAAGTGAGCTACTTTGGCGCTTCTTGGAGTTCGGGTGGTCTTCGGCCCACGGAACTTGGTCCCCGGGGGCAATGTCGGCGTTAGGAGTCCATTGGCAAGTCAGTCCGGTGATCCGGGAGAGGGAGGTCGCCCGTCCGTCCCGAGGGCCTTGGGAGAGGAAATTTGGGGCAAGCAGCCTCGGGAGGGATTTTAGGGTCCGCGCTCGGCGTCAACACCCCAACTCCACTTCAAGACCGCGGCGCAAGGTCCGGCCGAATCACGACAAGGAGAGGGCCTCCAAAGCGTAAACCACAGTGGGTTGCGGGCTCTAGAAAGGGGTTTACGTTTTGGGGGCGGAGTCTGATACATTGCACTTGGGACTGGCCTGAAGCGGCAGCCGTAGAAATCTGGAGCAAGAGGCCCGGCGGGCCGGAGTTTGGGCCTTTCCTCCTCCCGATGTGGCAAGTAGAAGTCGGGGGCAGCTTTTGCGGTGGCAAGACATTAAGTAAATTCGCAATTAATGCATTGCCGCGAAAATAAATTCCGTTTTTGCCCGGTTTGGATCCCTAATTCATCTCCGGCCTACGGCCCAATTTTGAATTTTAGGAGAAGGTCTAGGTCAAAGGGTTAGCATTAGAGCGGTCGGGGCAGCCCGTTGCGGGACAGCAGAGGCGGCACCCTTCCCCAAGTCAAGCGAGGCCAGGGACCTTGCGGGGATCCCTCACAAGAGGGAGAGTCCAGGACCCGGGGAGGCGGGATCAAAAAGTTCAAGGCGACCCTTCTGGCGGCTCCCCCGGTACACTAATGACCACCCTCCGGGCCCGGTTCCCCTATCCGACCGTTGGATCCTCCGTTCAGGGGCCCCTCTTCGGGAAGGTCCAAAAGATTCCAGATCGGTCCGGGAGAACTTGTCAAACCGCGGGGCGTCCTGATGTCGGCCTTGTAGAAACCGCACTGTTTTGTCGTTCGGGCACCGGGGATGCTCCGGAATGGCAAATAGACCCTGCCAAATCGTCCGGAATGGCGAAATTACCCTAGGGAGCAAGTTACACGGTCGGTTTTGCGAAAGAAGGAAACACTCACGCCCTCCACGACAGTATCCCGCATGCACATCCTAGGCCAATTGACTACGAGTGTGATGGAAGTGAGCTACTTTGGCGCTTCTTGGAGTTCGGGTGGTCTTCTGGCCACGGAACTTGGTCCCCAGGGCAATGTCGACGTTCTGAGTCCATTGGCAGAGTCAGATCGCGATTCCGGAGAGGGGAGGTTGCCCGTCCGTCCCCAGGGCCTTGGGGAGAGGAAATTTGGGTAGGGTCCGCGCTCTGGCGTCAACACCCCAACTCCACTTCAAGACCGCGAGCGCAAAGGTCCGGCCGAATCGACAAGGAGGGCCTCGAGAAACGTAAACCACATGGGTTGCCGGGCTCTAGAAGGGTTTACGTTTTGGGGGCGAGTCTGGTCTCATTGCACTGGGACCTGGCCCGGCGGCAGCCCAGAATCTGAACAAGGGGAGGCCGACGGGCGGAGTTTGGGCCTTTCCTCCTCCCGATGTGGCAAGTAGAAGTCGGGGCTTTTTGATGGCAAGACATTAAATAAATTCGCAATTAATGCATTGCCACGAAAATAAATTCGGTTTTGCCGGTAGGATCCCTAATTCATCTCCGGCCTACGGCCCAATTTTGAATTTTGGGAGAAGGTCTAGGTCAAAGGGTTAGCATTAGAACGGTCGGGGCAGCCCGTTGCGGGAACCGAGCGGCACCCTTCCCCAAGTCAAAGCGAGGCCCGGGGACCTTGCGGGGATCCCTCACAAGAGGGGAGAGTCCGGACCCGGGAGGCGGGATCAAAAAAGTTCGGCGACCCTTCTGGCGGCTCCCGGTACTGCGCTAATGACCACCCTCCGGGGCCCGGTTCCCCTATCCGGCCGTTGGATCCTCCGTTCGGGGGCCCCTCTTGGGGAAGGTCAAAAGATTCAGATCGGTCGGGAGAACTTGTCAAACCGCGGGGCGTCGATGTCGGCCTTGTAGAAACCGCCTTTGTTTTGTCGTTGAGACGCAGGGATGCTCAGGAATGGCAAATAGACCACTGCCAAATCGTCGGAATGGCGAAATTACCCTAGGGAGCAAGTTACCGCGGTCGGTTTTGCGAAAAGAAGGAAACACTCCGCCCTCCCACGACGGTATCCCGCATGCACATCCTAGGCCAATTGACTACGAGTGTGATGGAAGTGAGCTACTTTGGCGCTTCTTGGAGTTGGTGGTCTTACGGCCGCGGAACTTGGTCCCCGGGGGCAATGTCGGCGTTAAAGAGTCCATTGGCGAGTCGGATCGCGATTCGGGAGGGGGAGGTCGCCCGTCCGTCCCCCGGGGCCTTGGGAGAGAAATTTGGGGCAAAGCACCTCGGAGGATTTTAGGGTCAGCTGGGCGTCAACACCCCAACTCCACTTCAAGACACGGCGCAAGGTCGGCCGAATCGACAAGGAGGGGCCTCCGAAGCGTAAACCACAGTGGGTTGCCGGGCTCTAGAAGGGTTTACGTTTTGGGGGCGAGTCCCTGTCATTGCACTTTGGACTGGCCGAAAGCGGCAACCGAGAATCAATACGGAGCAAGGGGAGGCCCGGCGGAGGCGGAGTTTGGGCCTTTCCTCCTCCCGATGTGGCAAAGTAGAAGTCGGGCTTTTGCGATGGCAAGACATTAAGTAAATTCGCAATTAATGCATTGCCGCGAAAATAAATTCCGGTTTTTGCGGTAGGATCCTAATTCATCTCCGGCCTACGGCCCAATTTTGGAATTTTTAGGAGAAGGTCTAGGTCAAAGGGTTAGCATTAGAGCGGTCGGGGCAGCCCATTGTTGCGGGGCAACCAGCTGGCACCCTTCCCCAAGTCAAGCGAGGCGGGGACCTTGCGGGGATCCCTCACAAGAGGGGAGAGTCCGGACCCGGGGCCGGGATCAAAAAAGTTCCCGAGGCAGCCCTTCTGGCGGCGCTCCCGGGGCTGCGCTAATGACCACCCTCCGGGCCCGTTCCCCTATCCGGCCGTTGGATCCTCCGTTCGGGGGCCCCTCTTGGGGAAGGTCCAAAAGATTCCAGATCGGTCCGGAGAACTTGTCAAACCCAGCGGGCGTCGATGTCGGCCTTGTAGAAACCGCCTTGTTTTGTCGTTCGGGCAGGGATGCTCGGGAATGGCAAATAGACCACTGCCAAATCGTCAGGAATGGCGAAATTACCCTAGGGAGCAAGTTACCGCGGTGGGTTTTGCGAAGAAGGAAACACTCCGCCCTCCACGACGGTATCCATGCACATCCTAGGCCAATTGACTACGAGTGTGATGGAAGTGAGCTACTTTGGCGCTTCTTGGAGTTGGTGGTCTTACGCCCGCGGAACTTGGTCCCTGGGCAATGTCGACGTTCTAAGTCCATTGGCAGAGTCGGTCGTGCGATTCCGAGAGGGAGGTCGCCCGTCCGGCCCGGGGCCTTGGGGAGAGGAAATTTGGGGCAAGCAGCCTCAGGAGGATTTTAGGGTCCATACTGCTCTGGCGTCAACACCCCCACTCCACTTCAAGACCGCGGCGCAAAGGTCCCTAGAAGAATCGACAAGGAGAGGGGCCTCCCCCAACGTAAACCACAGTGGGTTGCCGAGGCTCTAGAAGGGTTTACGTTTTGGGGGCGAGTCCTGGTCTGCCCGTACACTGGGACACGGCCGGAAGCGGCAATGAGAGAATCTGAGCAAGGGGAACCGGCGGGCGGAGTTTGGGCCTTTCCTCCTCCCGATGTGGCAAGTAGAAGTCGGGGGCAAGGGGCATTAGGCTGCTTTTGGAATGATGGTAAGACATTAAGTAAATTCGCAATTAATGCATTGCACGAAAATAAATTCGGTTTTTGCCAGTTTGGGATCCTAATTCATCTCCGGCCTACGGCCCAATTTTGAATTTTTCGGAGAAGGTCTAGGTCAAAGGGTTAGCATTAGAGCGGTCGGGGGCAGCCCGTTGCGGGGCAACAGCTGGCACCCTTCCCAAGTCAAAGCGAGGCCAGGGGACCTTGCGGGGATCCCTCACAAGAGGGAGAGTCCAGGACCCGGGCGGGGATCCAAAAAAGTTCGAGGCAGCCCTTCTGGCGGCTCCCGGTACTGCAGCTAATGACCACCCTCCGGGCCGGTTCCCCTATCCGGCCGTTGGATCCTCCGTTCGGGGGCCCCCTCTTGGGGAGGTCAAAAGATTCGAGATCGGTCCGGGAGAACTTGTCAAACCAGCGGAGCGTCGATGTCGGCCTTGTAGAAACCGCTTTGTTTTGTCGTTCGGGCACGGGGATGCTCGGAATGGCAAATAGACCACCAAATCGTCGGAATGGCGAAATTACCCTAGGGAGCAAGTTATTACGGTGGGTTTTGAAAAAAGAAGGAAACACTCACGCCCTCCACAAGATTATCAGCATGCACATCCTAGGCCAATTGACTACGAGTGTGATGGAAGTGAGCTACTTTGGCTTCTTGGAGTTAGGGTGGTCTTACGGCCACGGAACTTGGTCCCCAGGGGCAATGTCGACGTTAAAGAGTCCATTGGCGAGTCAGATCGCGATTCGGAGAGGGAGGTCGCCTGGTCCGTCCCGGGGGCCTTGGGAGAGGAAATTTGGGGCAAGCAGGCCTCCCGGAGGGATTTTAGGGTCCGGCCACGCGTCAACACCCCACTCCCACTTCAAGACCCACGGCGCAAAGGTCCCGGCCGAATCGACAAGGAGAGGGCCTCAAACGTAAACCACGTGGGTTGCCGGCTCTAGAAGGGTTTACGTTTTGGGGGCGAGTCTGGTCTGCGCACTTGGACTGGCCGAAGCGGCAACCGAGAATACTGAACAAGGGAACCGGCGGAGCGGAGTTTGGGCCTTTCCTCCTCCCGATGTGGCAAGTAGAAGTCGGGCGCTTTTGCGATGGCAAGACATTAAATAAATTCGCAATTAATGCATTGCCGCGAAAATAAATTCGGTTTTGCCGGTAGGATCCCTAATTCATCTCCGGCCTGCGGCCCAATTTTGAATTTTTGGAGAAGGTCTAGGTCAAAGGGTTAGCATTAGAGCGGTCGGGGCAGCCGTTGTTGCGGAGGAGCAGGTGGCACCCTTCCCAAGTCAAAGCGAGGCCCGGGACCTTGCGGGGATCCCTCACAAGAGGGGAGAGTCCGGACCCGGGGGGCGGGATCCAAAAAGTTCCCGAGGCAGCCCTTCTGGCGGCGCTCCCGGGGCTGCTGCGCTAATGACCACCCTCCGGGCCGGTTCCCCTATCCGGCCGTTGGATCCTCCGTTCGAGGGGCCCCTCTTGGGGAAGGTCCAAAAGATTCCAGATCGGTCCGGGAGAACTTGTCAAACCCGTGAGCGTCGATGTCGGCCTTGTAGAAACCGCCTCTGTTTTGTCGTTCGGGCACGCAGGGATGCTCGGAATGGCAAATAGACCACAAAATCGTCAGGAATGGCCGAAATTACCCTAGGGGAGCAAGTTACCGCGGTCGGTTTTGCGAAAGAAGAAACACTCCGCCCTCCACGGCGGTATCCCGCATGCACATCCTAGGCCAATTGACTACGAGTGTGATGGAAGTGAGCTACTTTGGCTTCTTGGAGTTGGGTGGTCTTACGGCCCGCGGAACTTGGTCCCGGGGCAATGTCGGCGTTCTGAGTCCATTGGCGGTCGGTCAGCGATTCGGAGAGGGAGGTCGCCCGTCGTCCCCAGGGCCTTGGGGAGAGGAAATTTGGGGCAAAAGCGACCTCGGAGGATTTTAGGGTCAGCTCAGGCGTCAACACCCCAACTCCACTTCAAGACCGCGGCGCAAGGTCCCTACGAATCGACAAGGAGAGGGCCTCCGGCGTAAACCACAGTGGGTTGCCGGGCTCTAGAAGGGTTTACGTTTTGGGGGCGAGTCACAGTCTGTTGCACTTGGGACCTGGCCGGCGGCGGCAAGCAGAATCTGGGAGCAAGGGGCGGGGACGCGGAGTTTGGGCCTTTCCTCCTCCCGATGTGGCAAGTAGAAGTCGGGCGCTTTTCTTGATGGCAAGACATTAAGTAAATTCGCAATTAATGCATTGCCGAAAATAAATTCGGTTTTTGCCGGTGGATCCCTAATTCATCTCCGGCCTGCGGCCCAATTTTGAATTTTCGGGAGAAGGTCTAGGTCAAAGGGTTAGCATTAGAGCGGTCGGGGCAGCCCGTTCGCGGGGCAACCGGCGGCACCCTTCCCCAAGTCAAGCGAGGCGGGGACCTTGCGGGGATCCCTCACAAGAGGGAGAGTCCAGGACCCGGAGGCGGGATCCAAAAAGTTCCCGAGGCAGCCCTTCTGGCGGCTCCCGGGGCTGCGCTAATGACCACCCTCCGGGCCCGGTTCCCCTATCCGGCCGTTGGATCCTCTCCGGATTCGGGGGCCCCTCTTCGGGAAGGTCAAAAAGATTCCAGATCGGTCCGGAGAACTTGTCAAACCCGGGCGTCGATGTCGGCCTTGTAGAAACCGCGCACTTGTTTTGTCGTTCGGGCACCGGATGCTCCGGAATGGCAAATAGACCCTGCCAAATCGTCAGGAATGGCGAAATTACCCTAGGGAGCAAGTTACCGCGTCGGTTTTTGCGAAAGAAGGAAACACTCCGCCCCTCCACGGCGGTATCCATGCACATCCTAGGCCAATTGACTACGAGTGTGATGGAAGTGAGCTACTTTGGCTTCTTGGAGTTGGTGGTCTTACGGCCCGCGGAACTTGGTCCCCGGGGGCAATGTCGGCGTTAGGAGTCCATTGGCGGTCGGATCGCGATTCGGAGAGGGAGGTTGCCCGTCCGTCCCCGGGGCCTTGGGAGAGGAAATTTGGGGCAAGCGACCTCGGGAGGATTTTTAGGGTCCGGCTCTGGCGTCAACACCCCAACTCCACTTCAAGACCGCGGCGCAAGGTCCGGGCGAATCGACAAGGAGAGGGCCTCAAAGCGTAAACCACGTGGGTTGCCGGGCTCTAGAAGGGTTTACGTTTTGGGGGCGAGTCTGTCTGTTGCACTGGGACCTGGCGAAGCAGCCGGAAGAATCACGGACAAGGGGAACCCGCGGGCGGAGTTTGGGCCTTTCCTCCTCCCGATGTGGCAAGTAGAAGTCGGGGCTTTTGCGATGGCAAGACATTAAATAAATTCGCAATTAATGCATTGCGAAAATAAATTCGGTTTTTTGCCGGTGGGATCCCTAATTCATCTCCGCCTACGGCCCAATTTTGAATTTTCGGAGAAGGTCTAGGTCAAAGGGTTAGCATTAGAGCGGTCGGGGCAGCCCGTTGCGGGGAACAACCAGCAGCACCCTTCCCCAAGTCAAGCGAGGCCAGGACCTTGCGGGGATCCCTCACAAGAGGGAGAGTCCAGGACCCGGGGGCGGGATCCAAAAAGTTCCCGAGGCAGCCCTTCTGGCGGCTCCTCCCGGGGCTGCGCTAATGACCACCCTCCGGGCCGGTTCCCCTATCCGGCCGTTGGATCCTCCGTTCGGGGCCCCCTCTTGGGGAGGTCAAAAGATTCCAGATCGGTCGGAGAACTTGTCAAACCGCGGGGCATCGATGTCGGCCTTGTAGAAACCGCCTTTGTTTTGTCGTTCGGGACGCAGGGATGCTCGGAATGGCAAATAGACCACCCAAATCGTCAGGAATGGCGAAATTACCCTAGGGAGCAAGTTACCGCGGTCGGTTTTGCGAAAGAAGGAAACACTCCGCCCTCCCGCGGCCATTATCCCGCATGCACATCCTAGGCCAATTGACTACGAGTGTGATGGAAGTGAGCTACTTTGGCGCTTCTTGGAGTTCGGGTGGTCTTCTGGCCCGGAACTTGGTCCCGGGGGCAATGTCGGCGTTAAAGTCCATTGGCGAGTCAGTCAGCGATTCAGGAGAGGGAGGTCGCCCCCCGTCCCCCCGGCCTTGGGGAGAGGAAATTTGGGGCAAAAGCCTCCTCGGGAGGATTTTAGGGTCCGCTCTGGCGTCAACACCCCAACTCCACTTCAAGACCTGGCGCAAGGTCCCGCCGAATCGACAAGGAGAGGGCCTCGAAACGTAAACCACAGTGGGTTGCCGGGGGCTCTAGAAGGGTTTACGTTTTGGGGCCCGAGTCATCTGTCTGTTGCACTTGGGACTGGCGGAAGCGGCCAGGTAGAATCTGAGCAAGGGGAGGCCCGGCGGGCGGAGTTTGGGCCTTTCCTCCTCCCGATGTGGCAAGTAGAAATTAGAGCTTTTAGATGGCAAGACATTAAGTAAATTCGCAATTAATGCATTGCCGCGAAAATAAATTCGGTTTTTGCCCGGTAGGATCCCTAATTCATCTCCGGCCTGCGGCCCAATTTTGAATTTTGGAGGAGAAGGTCTAGGTCAAAGGGTTAGCATTAGAGCGGTCGGGGCAGCCCGTTGCTGGCAACAGCCGGTGGCACCCTTCCCAAGTCAAGCGAGGCCCGGGACCTTGCGGGGATCCCTCACAAGAGGGAGAGTCCAGGACCCGGGGCCGGGATCCAAAAAGTTCCCGAGGCAGCCCTTCTGGCGGCGCTCCCGGGGGCTGCGCTAATGACCACCCTCCCTCGGGCCGGTTCCCCTATCCGGCCGTTGGATCCTCCGTTCATGGGGCCCCTTCTTGGGGAAGGTCAAAAGATTCCAGATCGGTCCGGGAGAACTTGTCAAACCGCGGGGCATCGATGTCGGCCTTGTAGAAACCGCCTTTTTTTGTCGTTCGGGACGCAGGGATGCTCGGAATGGCAAATAGACCACTGCCAAATCGTCCGGAATGGCGAAATTACCCTAGGGAGCAAGTTACACGGTCGGTTTTGCGAAAGAAGGAAACACTCCGCCCTCCACGGCGGTATCCCATGCACATCCTAGGCCAATTGACTCACGAGTGTGATGGAAGTGAGCTACTTTGGCTTTCTTGGAGTTGGTGGTCTTACGGCCCGCGGAACTTGGTCCCGGGGCAATGTCGGCGTTAGGAGTCCATTGGCGAGTCGAATCGCGATTCGGAGGGGAGGTCGCCCGTCCCGTCCCGGGGCCTTGGGGAGAGGAAATTTGGGGCAAGACCTCAGGAGGATTTTAGGTCAGCTCACGGCGTCAACACCCCAACTCCACTTCAAGACCGCGGCGCCAAGGTCCGGCCGAATCGACAAGGAGGGGCCTCTCGGCGTAAACCACATGGGTTGCCCGGGCTCTAGAAGGGTTTACGTTTTGGGGGCGAGTCTGTCTACATTGCACTTGGGACTGGCGGCGGCAGCCGAGAATCTGGGCAAGGGGCCCGGCGGGCGGAGTTTGGGCCTTTCCTCCTCCCGATGTGGCAAGTAGAAGTCGGGGGCTTTTTGCGATGGCAAGACATTAAATAAATTCGCAATTAATGCATTGCCGCGAAAATAAATTCGGTTTTTGCCGGTAGGATCCCTAATTCATCTCGGCCTACGGCCCAATTTTGAATTTTGGGAGAAGGTCTAGGTCAAAGGGTTAGCATTAGAGCGGTCGGGGCAGCCCGTTTGCGGGGGCAGTGCACCCTTCCCCAAGTCAAGCGAGGCCGGGACCTTGCGGGGATCCCTCACAAGAGGGGAGAGTCCGGGACCCGGGGCGGGATCCAAAAAGTTCCCGAGGCAGCCCTTCTGGCGGCGCTCCCGGGGCTGCGCTAATGACCACCCTCCGGGCCCGGTTCCCCTATCCGGCCGTTGGATCCTCCGTTCAGGGGCCCCTCTTGGGAAGGTCCAAAAGATTCCAGATCGGTCGGGGAGAACTTGTCAAACCAGCGGAGGCGTCGATGTCGGCCTTGTAGAAACCGCCTTGTTTTTTGTCGTTCGGACGCAGGATGCTCGGAATGGCAAATAGACCACTGCCAAATCGTCAGGAATGGCGAAATTACCCTAGGGAGCAAGTTACCGCGGTCGGTTTTGCGAAAGAAGGAAACACTCCGCGCCCTCCACGACGGTATCCATGCACATCCTAGGCCAATTGACTACGAGTGTGATGGAAGTGAGCTACTTTGGCGCTTCTTGGAGTTGGGGTGGTCTTCTGCCCGCGGAACTTGGTCCCCGGGGGCAATGTCGGCGTTCTGAGTCCATTGGCGAGTCGGATCAGCGATTCGGGAGAGGGAGGTCGCCCGTCCGTCCCGGGGCCTTGGGGAGAGGAAATTTGGGGCAAGCGACCTCGGGAGGATTTTAGGGTCAGCTCTGGCGTCAACACCCCCACTCCACTTCAAGACCGCGGCGCAAAGGTCGGCCCGAATCGACAAGGAGAGGGCCTCCGAAGCGTAAACCACAGTGGGTTGCCGGGCTCTAGAAGGGTTTACGTTTTGGGGGCCCCGAGTCTGGTCTGTTGCACTTGGGACTGGCGAAGCGGCGGCCAGAATCTGGAGCAAGAGGCCTGCAATGCGGGGCGGAGTTTGGGCCTTTCCTCCTCCCGATGTGGCAAGTAGAAGTCGAGGGGCGCTTTTGCGATGGCAAGACATTAAATAAATTACGCAATTAATGCATTGCCGCGAAAATAAATTCGGTTTTTGCCAAGTAGGATCCCTAATTCATCTCCGGCCTACGGCCCAATTTTGAATTTTAGGAGAAGGTCTAGGTCAAAGGGTTAGCATTAGAGCGGTCGGGGCAGCCCGTTCTGCGGGGCAACCGGTGGCACCCTTCCCCAAGTCAAACGAGGCGGGGACCTTGCGGGGATCCCTCACAAGAGGGAGAGTCCGGACCCGGGGCCCGGGATCAAAAAAGTTCGAGGCAGCCCTTCTGGCGGCTCCCGGGCTGCGCTAATGACCACCCTCCGGGCCGGTTCCCCTATCCGGCCGTTGGATCCTCCGTTCGAGGGCCCCTCTTGGGGAAGGTCAAAAGATTCGAGATCGGTCAGGAGAACTTGTCAAACCCAGCGGGGCGTCGATGTCGGCCTTGTAGAAACCGCCTTGTTTTGTCGTTCGGGCACGGGGATGCTCGGGAATGGCAAATAGACCACCAAAAATCGTCGGAATGGCGAAATTACCCTAGGGAGCAAGTTACCGCGGTCGGTTTTGCGAAAGAAGGAAACACTCCGCCCCTCCGCGGCCGGTATCCGCATGCACATCCTAGGCCAATTGACTCACGAGTGTGATGGAAGTGAGCTACTTTGGCGCTTCTTGGAGTTGGGTGGTCTTCGGCCCGCGGAACTTGGTCCCGAGGGCAATGTCGGCGTTAAAGAGTCCATTGGCGAGTCGGTCCTGATTCGGAGGGGAGGTGCGCCCGTCGTCCCCGAGGGCCTTGGGGAGAGAAATTTGGGGCAAAGCGACCTCGGGAGGATTTTAGGGTCCAGCTCGGCGTCAACACCCCAACTCCACTTCAAGACCGCGGCGCAAGGTCGGCCGAATCGACAAGGAGAGGGCCTCGAAGCGTAAACCACATTGGGTTGCCGGGCTCTAGAAGGGTTTACGTTTTGGGGGCGAGTCTGGTCTGTTGCACTTGGGACCTGGCCGGCGGCAACCCAGAAATCACGGACAAGGAGGCCCGGCGGGCCCGGAGTTTGGGCCTTTCCTCCTCCCGATGTGGCAAGTAGAAGTCGGGGCAGCTTTTTGCGATGGCAAGACATTAAATAAATTCGCAATTAATGCATTGCCGCGAAAATAAATTCGGTTTTGCCAGCGGGATCCCTAATTCATCTCGGCCTGCGGCCCAATTTTGAATTTTTAGGAGAAGGTCTAGGTCAAAGGGTTAGCATTAGAGCGGTCGGGGCAGCCCGTTTTGCGGGGGCAACCGGTGGCACCCTTCCCCAAGTCAAAGCGAGGCCCGGGGACCTTGCGGGGATCCCTCACAAGAGGGGAGAGTCCCGGACCCGGGGCCGGGATCAAAAAAGTTCCCGGCAGCCCTTCTGGCGGCGCTCCCGGGGCTGCGCTAATGACCACCCTCCGGGCGGTTCCCCTATCCGGCCGTTGGATCCTCCGTTCGGGGGCCCCTCTTGGGGAAGGTCAAAAGATTCCAGATCGGTCGGGAGAACTTGTCAAACCCAGCGGGGCATCGATGTCGGCCTTGTAGAAACCCGCCTTGTTTTTGTCGTTCGGACGCAGGGATGCTCGGGAATGGCAAATAGACCACCCAAATCGTCGGAATGGCGAAATTACCCTAGGGAGCAAGTTACACGGTCGGTTTTGCGAAAGAAGGAAACACTCCGCCCTCCACGGCGGTATCCAGCATGCACATCCTAGGCCAATTGACTACGAGTGTGATGGAAGTGAGCTACTTTGGCTTCTTGGAGTTGGTGGTCTTACGGCCCGCGGAACTTGGTCCCCGGGGCAATGTCGGCGTTACGAGTCCATTGGCGAGTCGGATCAGCGATTCGGGAGAGGGGGAGGTTCGCCCGTCGTCCCGGGGCCTTGGGGAGAGGAAATTTGGGGCAAGCGACCTCGGGAGGGATTTTAGGAGTCCGCTCTGGCGTCAACACCCCAACTCCACTTCAAGACCGCGGCGCAAAGGTCCGGCCGAATCGACAAGGAGAGGGCCTCGGCGTAAACCACGTGGGTTGCGGGGCTCTAGAAGGGTTTACGTTTTGGGGGCGAGTCTGAATGTTGCACTGGACCTGGCCAGAAGCGGCAGGCCAGAGAATCTGAACAAGGGGAGGCCCGCCGGGCCGGAGTTTGGGCCTTTCCTCCTCCCGATGTGGCAAGTAGAAGTCGGGGGCTTTTGCGGTGGCAAGACATTAAATAAATTCGCAATTAATGCATTGCCGCGAAAATAAATTCGGTTTTTTTGCCCGGTGGGATCCCTAATTCATCTCCGGCCTGCGGCCCAATTTTGAATTTTAGGAGAAGGTCTAGGTCAAAGGGTTAGCATTAGAGCGGTCGGGGCAGCCCGTTGCGGGAACAGCCGAGGCTGCACCCTTCCCAAGTCAAAGCGAGGCCAGGGACCTTGCGGGGATCCCTCACAAGAGGGAGAGTCCAGGACCCGGGGGCGGGATCAAAAAGTTCCCGGGCAGCCCTTCTGGCGGCGCTCCCGGGGCTGCAGCTAATGACCACCCTCCGGGCCGGTTCCCCTATCCGGCCGTTGGATCCTCCGTTCGGGGGGAGCCCCTCTTGGGGAAGGTCAAAAGATTCCAGATCGGTCAGGAGAACTTGTCAAACCCGCGGGGCATCGATGTCGGCCTTGTAGAAACGCCTTTGTTTTGTCGTTCGAGACGCAGGGATGCTCGGAATGGCAAATAGACCACCAAATCGTCAGGAATGGCGAAATTACCCTAGGGAGCAAGTTACCGGTCGGTTTTGCGAAAGAAGGAAACACTCCGCCCTCCACGGCGGTATCCATGCATGCACATCCTAGGCCAATTGACTCTGAGTGTGATGGAAGTGAGCTACTTTGGCTTCTTGGAGTTGGGTGGTCTTACGGCCCGCGGAACTTGGTCCCAGGGCAATGTCGGCGTTAGAGTCCATTGGCGAGTCGGTCCTTGATTCGGAGAGGGGAGGTCGCCCGTCCGTCCCCCGGGCCTTGGGGAGAGAAATTTGGGGCAAGCGACCTCGGGATTTTAGGGTCCAGCTCTTCGGCGTCAACACCCCAACTCCACTTCAAGACCACGGCGCAAAGGTCGGCCCGAATCGACAAGGAGAGGGCCTCGAAGCGTAAACCACATGGGTTGCCGGGCTCTAGAAGGGTTTACGTTTTGGGGGCGAGTCTGATGTTACGCACTTGGGACTGGCGGAAACCGGCCGGCCAGAATCTGAACAAGGGAGGCCCGCGGGCGGAGTTTGGGCCTTTCCTCCTCCCGATGTGGCAAGTAGAAGTCGAGGGCTTTTCTGATGGCAAGACATTAAATAAATTCGCAATTAATGCATTGCCGCGAAAATAAATTCCGGTTTTGCCGGTAGGATCCCTAATTCATCTCGGCCTGCGGCCCAATTTTGAATTTTTAGGAGAAGGTCTAGGTCAAAGGGTTAGCATTAGAGCGGTCGGGGCAGCCCGGGTTCTTGGGGCAACCGGTGGCACCCTTCCCAAGTCAAGCGAGGCCCGGGACCTTGCGGGGATCCCTCACAAGAGGGAGAGTCCGGACCCGGGGCGGGATCAAAAAAGTTCCCGGCACCCCTTCTGGCGGCGCTCCCGGGGCTGCGCTAATGACCACCCTCCGGGCCGGTTCCCCTATCCGACCGTTGGATCCTCCGTTCGAGGGCCCCTCTTGGGGAAGGTCCAAAAGATTCGAATCGGTCGGGAGAACTTGTCAAACCCGGAGGGGTCGATGTCGGCCTTGTAGAAACCGCCTTGTTTTGTCGTTCGGGCACGCGGGGGATGCTCGGAATGGCAAATAGACCACTGCCAAATCGTCCGGAATGGCGAAATTACCCTAGGGAGCAAGTTACGGTCGGTTTTGCGAAAGAAGGAAACACTCCGCCCTCCACGGCCGGTATCCATGCACATCCTAGGCCAATTACTTCGAGTGTGATGGAAGTGAGCTACTTTGGCTTCTTGGAGTTGGGTGGTCTTACGGCCCGCGGAACTTGGTCCCCGGGCAATGTCGGCGTTAGAGTCCATTGGCGAGAGTCGGTCAGCGATTCGGAGGGGGAGGTGGCCGTCCCGAGGGGGCCTTGGGGAGAGGAAATTTGGGGCAAGCGACCTCGGGAGGATTTTAGGGTCAGCTCTGGCGTCAACACCCCAACTCCACTTCAAGACGGCGCCAAGGTCGGCGAATCGACAAGGAGGGCCTCCGGCAGCGTAAACCACATTGGGTTGCCGGGCTCTAGAAGGGTTTGCGTTTTGGGGGCGAGAGTCTGATACATTGCACTGGACCTGGCGGCAAGGGCCAGAGAATCTGAGAGCAAGGAGGCCCGGCGGGGCGGAGTTTGGGCCTTTCCTCCTCCCGATGTGGCAAGTAGAAGTGGGGCGCTTTTGCGATGGCAAGACATTAAATAAATTACAATTAATGCATTGCGAAAATAAATTCGGTTTTTGCCGGTAGGATCCTAATTCATCTCGGCTGCGGCCCAATTTTGAATTTTTGAGGAGAAGGTCTAGGTCAAAGGGTTAGCATTAGAGCGGTCGGGGCAGCCCGTTGCGGGGAACAACAGAGTGGCACCCTTCCCAAGTCAAAGCGAGGCCCGGGGACCTTGCGGGGATCCCTCACAAGAGGGGAGAGTCCGGACCCGGGGCGGGATCAAAAAAGTTCGGGCAGCCCTTCTGGCGGCTCCCGGGGCTGCGCTAATGACCACCCTCCGGGCCGGTTCCCCTATCCGGCCGTTGGATCCTCCGTTCGGGGGGCCCCTCTTGGGGAAGGTCCAAAAGATTCCAGATCGGTCAGGAGAACTTGTCAAACCCGGCGGGGCGTCGATGTCGACCTTGTAGAAACCGCCTTTGTTTTGTCGTTCGGACGCAGGATGCTCGGGAATGGCAAATAGACCACCAAATCGTCAGGGAATGGCGAAATTACCCTAGGGAGCAAGTTACCGCGATTAGGTTTTGCGAAAGAAGGAAACACTCCGCCCTCCCGCGGCGGTATCCGCATGCACATCCTAGGCCAATTGACTACGAGTGTGATGGAAGTGAGCTACTTTGGCTTCTTGGAGTTGGGTGGTCTTACGGCCCGCGAACTTGGTCCCCGGGGCAATGTCGGCGTTAAGTCCATTGGCGAGTCGGTCCTTGATTCGGAGGAGGGGAGGTGCCCGTCCGTCCCGGGGCCTTGGGGAGAGGAAATTTGGGGCAAGCGACCTCGGAGAGGATTTTAGGGTCAGCGCTCTGGCGTCAACACCCCAACTCCACTTCAAGACCACGGCGCAAGGTCCGGCCGAATCGACAAGGAGAGGGCCTCCGGCGTAAACCACGTGGGTTGCCGGGCTCTAGAAGGGTTTACGTTTTGGGGGCGAGTCTGGTCTGTTGCACTTGGGACTGGCCGGAAGCGGCAGCCAGAAATCTGAGGACAAAAGGGCCCGGCGGGCGGGTTTGGGCCTTTCCTCCTCCCGATGTGGCAAGTAGAAGTCGGGGCTTTTTTGCGATGGCAAGACATTAATAAATTCGCAATTAATGCATTGCCGCGAAAATAAATTCGGTTTTGCCAGTAGGATCCTAATTCATCTCCGGCCTGCGGCCCAATTTTGAATTTTGGGAGAAGGTCTAGGTCAAAGGGTTAGCATTAGAGCGGTCGGGGCAGCGGATTCGGGGGAACAGCAGCTGGCACCCTTCCCCAAGTCAAAGCGAGGCCCGGGACCTTGCGGGGATCCCTCACAAGAGGGGAGAGTCCGGACCCGGGGCGGGATCCAAAAAGTTCCCGAGGCCCCTTCTGGCGGCGCTCCCCCGGGCTGCAGCTAATGACCACCCTCCGGGCCGGTTCCCCTATCCGGCCGTTGGATCCTCCGTTCGGGGGCCCCTCTTGGGGAAGGTCAAAAGATTCCAGATCGGTCAGGAGAACTTGTCAAACCGGCGGCGTCGATGTCGGCCTTGTAGAAACCGCCTTGTTTTTGTCGTTCGGGACGCAGGGATGCTCGGGAATGGCAAATAGACCACCCCAAATGCGTCAGGAATGGCGAAATTACCCTAGGGAGCAAGTTACCGCGGTCGGTTTTGCGAAAAAAGAAGAAACACTCCGCCCTCCCGCGCCGGTATCCATGCACATCCTAGGCCAATTGACTCTGAGTGTGATGGAAGTGAGCTACTTTGGCTTCTTGGAGTTGGGTGGTCTTCTGGCCCGGAACTTGGTCCCGGGGCAATGTCGACGTTAAAGTCCATTGGCGGTCGGTCCTTGATTCCGGAGGCGGAGAGGTCGCCCGTCCGTCCCGGGGCCTTGGGGAGAGAAAATTTGGGGCAAGCGACCTCGGGAGGATTTTAGGGTCCGCGCTCTGGCGTCAACACCCCAACCCACTTCAAGACCTGCGCGCAAGGTCCGGCGAATCGACAAGGAGAGGGCCTCGAAGCGTAAACCACGTGGGTTGCCGGGCTCTAGAAGGGTTTACGTTTTGGGGGCGAGTCTGATCTGTTGCACTGGGACTGGCCCAGGCGGCCGGCCAGGAATCTGGAGCAAGGGGCCGGCGGGGCGGAGTTTGGGCCTTTCCTCCTCCCGATGTGGCAAGTAGAAGTCGGGGGGGCGCTTTGCGGTGGCAAGACATTAAATAAATTCGCAATTAATGCATTGCGAAAATAAATTCGGTTTTTTTGCCGGTAGGATCCCTAATTCATCTCGGCCTGCGGCCCAATTTTGAATTTTAGGAGAAGGTCTAGGTCAAAGGGTTAGCATTAGAGCGGTGGGGGCAGCGGATTGCGGGGACAGCAGGCGGCACCCTTCCCCAAAGTCAAGCGAGGCCCGGGACCTTGCGGGGATCCCTCACAAGAGGGGAGAGTCCCAGGACCCGGGGCCGGGATCCAAAAAAGTTCGGCAGCCCTTCTGGCGGCTCCCGGGGCTGCGCTAATGACCACCCTCCGGGCGGTTCCCCTATCCGGCCGTTGGATCCTCGGATTCGGGGGCCCCTCTTGGGGAAGGTCCAAAAGATTCCAGATCGGTCAGGAGAACTTGTCAAACCAGCGGAAATCACGATGTCGGCCTTGTAGAAACCCGCCTTGTTTTGTCGTTCGGACGCAGGGGATGCTCGGGAATGGCAAATAGACCCTGCCAAATCGTCAGGAATGGCCGAAATTACCCTAGGGAGCAAGTTACGCGTCGGTTTTGCGAAAGAAGGAAACACTCCGCCCTCCCGCGGCGGTATCCCGCATGCACATCCTAGGCCAATTGACTACGAGTGTGATGGAAGTGAGCTACTTTGGCGCTTCTTGGAGTTGGGGTGGTCTTCTGGCCCGCGGAACTTGGTCCCCATGGCAATGTCGGCGTTAAGTCCATTGGCGAGTCGGTCAGCGATTCAGGAGGGGGAGGTCGCCCGTCAGGTCCCGGGCCTTGGGGAGAGGAAATTTGGGGCAAGCGACCTCCGGAGGATTTTAGGAGTCCAGCTCTGGCGTCAACACCCCAACTCCACTTCAAGACCGCGGCGCAAGGTCGGCGAAATCGACAAGGAGAGGGCCTCCCGGCGTAAACCACAGTGGGTTGCGGGCTCTAGAAGGGTTTACGTTTTGGGGGCGAGTCTGGTCTGTTGCACTGGGACCTGGCCAGAAGCGGCAGCCGAGAATCACGGACAAGAGGCCCGGCGGGCCGGAGTTTGGGCCTTTCCTCCTCCCGATGTGGCAAGTAGAAGTCGGGCGCTTTGCGATGGCAAGACATTAAGTAAATTCGCAATTAATGCATTGCCGCGAAAATAAATTCGGTTTTTGCCGGTGGGATCCTAATTCATCTCCGGCCCGCGGCCCAATTTTGAATTTTAGGAGAAGGTCTAGGTCAAAGGGTTAGCATTAGAGCGGTCGGGGCAGCGGGTTGCGGGGGAACCCGGCGGCACCCTTCCCAAGTCAAACGAGGCCCGGGGACCTTGCGGGGATCCCTCACAAGAGGGGAGAGTCCGGACCCGGGGCGGGATCAAAAAAGTTCGAGGCAGCCCTTCTGGCGGCGCTCCCGAGGCACGCTAATGACCACCCTCCGGGCAGGTTCCCCTATCCGGCCAGTTGGATCCTCCGTTCGGGGCCCCTCTTGGGGAAGGTCAAAAGATTCGAGTCGGTCGGGAGAACTTGTCAAACCGTGGGTCGATGTCGGCCTTGTAGAAACCGCCTTTGTTTTGTCGTTCGGGACGCGGGGATGCTCGGGAATGGCAAATAGACCACCAAAATCGTCCAGGAATGGCGAAATTACCCTAGGGAGCAAGTTACCGCGGTCGGTTTTGCGAAAAGAAGGAAACACTCCGCGCCCTCCACGGCGGTATCCAGCATGCATCCTAGGCCAATTGACTCTGAGTGTGATGGAAGTGAGCTACTTTGGCGCTTCTTGGAGTTGGTGGTCTTACGGCCCGCGGAACTTGGTCCCCGAGGGGCAATGTCGGCGTTCTGAGTCCATTGGCGGTCGGTCAGCGATTCCGGAGAGGGGAGGTGGCCCGTCAGTCCCAGGGCCTTGGGGAGAGGAAATTTGGGGCAGCGACCTCGGGAGGATTTTAGGGTCAGCGCTCTGGCGTCAACACCCCAACTCCACTTCAAGACCGCGGCGCAAGGTCCCGTAGAATCGACAAGAGAGGGGGCCTCCCGGCGTAAACCACGTGGGTTGCCCGGGCTCTAGAAGGGTTTACGTTTTGGGGGCGAGGTCTGATCTGTTGCACTGGGACTGGCCAGCGGCCAGCCCAGAATCACGGAACAAGAGGCCCGGCCGGGCGGAGTTTGGGCCTTTCCTCCTCCCGATGTGGCAAGTAGAAGTCGAGTAGCTTTTCGCGATGGCAAGACATTAAATAAATTCGCCAATTAATGCATTGCCGAAAATAAATTCCGGTTTTGCCCGTAGGATCCCTAATTCATCTCGGCCTACGGCCCAATTTTGAATTTTTGGAGAAGGTCTAGGTCAAAGGGTTAGCATTAGAGCGGTCGGGGCAGCGGGTTGCGGGGGCAGCAGAGGCTGGCACCCTTCCCAAGTCAAAGCGAGGCCCGGGACCTTGCGGGGATCCCTCACAAGGGGGAGAGTCCAGGACCCGGGAGGCGGGGATCAAAAAGTTCAGAGGCAGCCCCTTCTGGCGGCTCCCGGGGCTGCGCTAATGACCACCCTCCGGGCGGTTCCCCTATCCGGCCGTTGGATCCTCCGGATTCGGGGGGCCCCTCTTGGGGAAGGTCAAAAGATTCAGTCGGTCGGGAGAACTTGTCAAACCCGGAAGCGTCGATGTCGGCCTTGTAGAAACCGCCTTTTTTTGTCGTTGGGCAGGGATGCTCCGGAATGGCAAATAGACCACCAAATCGTCGGGAATGGCGAAATTACCCTAGGGAGCAAGTTACCGCGGTGGGTTTTTCGCGAAAGAAGGAAACACTCACACCCTCCACGCCGGTTATCCAGCATGCACATCCTAGGCCAATTGACTCACGAGTGTGATGGAAGTGAGCTACTTTGGCTTCTTGGAGTTGGGTGGTCTTCGGCCCGCGGAACTTGGTCCCCAGGGCAATGTCGGCGTTCTGAGTCCATTGGCGAGTCGGATCGCGATTCAGGGAGGGGAGGTCGCCCGTCCCGTCCCGGGGCCTTGGGGGAGAGGAAATTTGGGGCAAAGCGACCTCGGGAGGATTTAGGGTCAGCTTTCTGGCGTCAACACCCCAACTCCACTTCAAGACATGGCGCAAGGTCAGGCCCGAATCGACAAGGAGAGGGCCTCGGCGGCGTAAACCACGTGGGTTGCCCGGGCTCTAGAAGGGTTTTACGTTTTGGGGGCGAGAATCTGATCTGTTGCACTGGGACCTGGCGGCGGCAGCCCGAGAATCTGAACAAGGGGCCAGCGGGCCGGAGTTTGGGCCTTTCCTCCCTCCGATGTGGCAAGTAGAAGTCGGGGGCGCTTTTGCGATGGCAAGACATTAAATAAATTCGCAATTAATGCATTGCGAAAATAAATTCCGGTTTTGCCCGGTAGGATCCCTAATTCATCTCCAGCCTACGGCCCAATTTTGAATTTTCGGAGAAGGTCTAGGTCAAAGGGTTAGCATTAGAGCGGTCGGGGCAGCGGGTTGCGGGGACAGCAGAGGCAGCACCCTTCCCCCAAGTCAAAGCGAGGCCGGGGACCTTGCGGGGATCCCTCACAAGAGGGGGAGAGTCCCGGGACCCGGGGGCCGGGATCCAAAAAGCGTTCGAGGCAGACCCTTCTGGCGGCGGCGCTCCCGGGGCTGCGCTAATGACCACCCTCCGGGAGCCGGTTCCTCTATCCGGCCAGTTGGATCCTCCGTTCGGGGGCCCCTCTTGGGGAAGGTCAAAAGATTCCAGATCGGTCGGGAGAACTTGTCAAACCCGCGGGCGTCTGATGTCGGCCTTGTAAAAGCCTTGCCTTTTTTTGTCGTTCGAGACGCAGGGATGCTCGAGGAATGGCAAATAGACCACCAAATCGTCAGGAATGAACAGCGTTCAAAATTGAATGCACTAATTTTGATGAAATGCACTTCAAAGGAATATTCAAAGATTCCCCACGAAAACAAGAAATTTCTTGCTATTTTTTGTGGTAATATTGATAATTTAGACATTTTACAAATTTTTTACCCTATTTTGGGTTTGTGTAAAAACTTGAAGGCATATTTTTTTGTTCCTAACCTAAATTGTAAAACTAAATATGGAACAAAAAAATAAAAAGCACCCTAACTCTAATGGTAGTAAAATGAAAATATCTCAAATCTATAAGTAAAGATGTGTGGCACAAAGTAGTTTTAAATAGAAATTTATAAGAGACACTACAAGATTACACAAAACATATTAATTATGAAATGTATGCGACTTTGCAATTATCAAGAATAAACTATATCTTGAAAATAAGCGTTATCTAACATAATTTGACTTTCTTTGCTAGTCACGGGATCTATCTCATCATCGGTTAGTTGACAGGTGGTCGGTATTATCCTTTGTTTGTGTCTAGTGCCTCGCTATCGAGGAGGTGGATGTCTTTGGAGCGGTCCTCCTCATCAGCATCCACTAGTAAAATGTCATCTTCTCATCGACAACATTGTCAACATTTTTTGACGACTCACCTAGACCACAAGCAGATTTTAGTAGCTTTTTAGTAGTCTCGCGCAGTCTGTTGTTGGCTTTCAGGGTAAAGTCATATGCAAGGATTTTTACTTCTGAGAGATGAAGCATATCCGTTCTTCTTTGTGCTTCTTGCTCTTTTTGCCTCTATTAGTTCAACATCTCAAAGTCATCACAGTCCATCAAATGCATTTTTTGATGTAGTTCTCATCCAATGCACCTTTAATTGTGTGGGTAATCCCTCCTCGCGAACAACATCAAGGACTTTTGCCAACCAAAACATTCGGCCTTCCTCATCATCATCTGCCAAAACAGCAACTAGCATTCCCTTTTGTATTTCTGAAGTATTTCCAGATACTCTAGCTTCTTGTTGTCTTTGTTCTTCTAGGGGCACAGTATGCGATTACCACGACCTTCCTCGTCTGGTGAGAACTTGTTCAACTTAGTCTATTGCTACATCATCGGTTGCAAGCATATGAGATCTTTTCTCACGGCCCACTTGGAATGCAATTGTTGTTGGCCCTAGTGCCATCTTTTGGAAAGGTTGCCTTGCTTACTAAAGAAAGAACTCCACCACAAACAAGCTGCTTCATCAAAGTGATTATAACAAAGCTTAATACTTCTTTCAAATGCATCTAAGGATTTTTTTGGATCAAATGCTCTTTTTTCCTTGTGACTCTTGGTTATCTCAAATAGATTCTTGAGGGGCATTTGCTCTTGCCAACATCATAGTATTAGGATCGGGAATATAGCGAATAAGCGTAGACCATCCTTTGGTAACCATTCTCGTGATGTAGCATATTTCTTCCCTTGTAATAAGGTCTTGCTATTTTGTAAGAAGAACTTTGCATGGTGCTGAAATGTGATGTTCCTTAACGGCTCAATAGCACAACCATCTCCATCTTTGCGAAATACAAACTCTCTAAAATCAAAAGTCTCCTCGATTAGCTCAACTTACGGTTGAGGGATTATAAGAATCTTTGATAACTTCAACCATTGTTGGCAAAGTAAACGCCTTTTTCTAGCAAGGCGTTTGGAGAATCTGCTGAACATCGATCAATTTGGTGGATGCGTGTGCCCAACTAGTAGAAAACCAATCTTTACTTTCTTAAAGATTTGTTTCTCGACCAACATGGCACAATAAGCAAAGACCACTTGATTTTATTTTCTCTTGTAGTGTTGTCGGTTGAAGGTATAACACTTGGCGGTAAATTTTCAAGCTACAAAGAATCTTGTGCAAAATTGTAACTACAAGATTTGGATCAACTTTGAAGATTTGGATAATTGAGAAAAGCTTTACAACGAAGCTTACGAGAAAAAAATCATTAGCGCCAACAACATGTAGGTGAATGAAGTCTTGCTCTGGAAGATCCTTAGGCACATTCACAAAGTGAAGTATCGTCGTTTTCTTTTGATCCATGCCATCTATTACAAGCTGAAGATCTTGAAGGGGCTTCTCTAGCGACTTTTTACGTGCTTGGACAATTTTCTTCTTTCTAACAATTGTATCCGCTCCACATTATTTATTAAGTTGCTCCTTGAGTGCATCTACACATAAAATAGTTGTCGGACAAACTTCTAGGAGAATACAAAAATAAAAAGGATTCTTGTTATCTTACTTTTAACATGTAAAGTTTTTGCACTTTGCCTCTTAGCCTTCAACTTCGGTATGTGTGGACAAGCCCGACATCTGATGCTTTCTTGGAATCCTTACACGGCGAATTCTTTCTTCCACAAAAGCGTGAAATGTGAATAAGAAACTTGGCGCACACGGATTCTAGGCATGTTTCTTTGTAGTTGTTGTAGACTTCACGTTTTGTGAAATTATCATTCAAATGGTACATTGGACTATTGGGCAACTTTTCACAAGATTCTTTGAAGAAGTTTTCCATCAAGCTACACATTCTAGAGCATGAGTAGTCACAACATTTCGGATTGGCGGTAATCATTAATTAGTGGATTCTTATCGAGCCTTTTTTTCAACCTTGTTAGTCTCACCTTCCTAAACAATGGATGATTTTTGAATCTTTGTCGACAAACTTCAATTCCTTCTGATAATAAAAAAACTTGTCTCCTCTGTCGGGCCTTATATTGTATGCGGATAACCTCTTTGGTCCTTAAAAGTCATTTACCTTTATAGTGATCCGCGTAGTAACCTCAACTCTCTCAAACTTATCTTTGAAATACAATTATTCTTACAACAATGTTGGATGTCGCGACTTCCTTAAGTTTGCCTCATCCATGAGTCGTGGCGTCTCAGGTAGTGAGTAAACCTTTTGTCTGATTTCTCTTAAAGTTGTTGCTCCTAGGTTCTTTGAATTCAAGCGGTTTGCCACGATGTTACGAATCCTCTTCTAAATCATCTTCATCTGAAATGGCCCCGCTACGGTACTTCAAATTGTGTAGGTTGATTACCTTGTTGAGGCGTCCACCCTCGGAAAAAGCGACCTTGGAAGGACTCGAAAGTCTGAAGCACACTGGAAAGCCATTAAAGGATGGCGTTGCTCGGCCCGACTAGGATTACAAAAGGAATTTGTGGCAACATCTGCTTCATTTTGAGGGTTCCTTCTCAAGGGATTCTAAGATGTCAATTGTATCAATCGAGTGGAATCTGAGGGGGGTGGATTCATGTTGGATTGTCTGGAGTAACTTGCATTGGTGGTGGCAAAAAAGACATTGCATCGATGTAGTGTGCCAAAGCGGTAGAAGTGGCAAAGAAGAATTGCTTGGAATACTTTGTTTTGTCAAGTGTGCCTTTACAAGCAAAAATTGTCTCGTCACGGAGTAAATTGCATGGGGGTGGAATTTTAATACAACGTGGTGGAGTGAATTCCATTGAGGGTAACAAAAGCTATTATGCAGGAGTGATTTGCATGGGAGGCGGAATTTTGGCGGTTGTGTGTATCAGTGTTATCTGCATTGGAGGTGGAATGTGCAATTTTGTGGAGGGGGTGACACCGCATTGGAGGTGGAAATCTAGTAGAATGTGATGTCTCCATCTCCTTAAAAAGCATTGGTTTGAATTTCTACCAGATCCTTTGTTTTAGGCCCGACGAACAAGTACAAGCGGCGGTATAAATTTATACCAATGCTACACTCAAACCCTGATCCTAGAAGGGTTAAGTAGAGCAAAGCGGTATGAATTCATACCAATCCCAAATACAAATAGCAATTTCAACAATTGTAAACAACTTCCCGTATCACGCAACTCTATGGCAATGCACAATTAAAATCGAGATGAAAAAACATACCAAAATACTTTAACTCTCTCTCATTTCTTACATCATAAAATTTCACCAAAACGGCATCTCATTGAATAGTCTTCTTCACCATAGAAGTGGACCTATAAAAAGCCGATATCTGGGACATGACCGGAGTGAGCCACGTCGCGCCGACCTATTTACTCTTAATGTTCTTTGCGTTTTTCATTTTTTCTTCAGAATATTCCTTTTTAAATTTATACTTGTACCTTTGAGGTTTTCAAGAATAAGTTTGTGGTATGAATTTATCTTAGTGGTGGTATTAATTTATACCATCATGTGTTATTGAATATTCTGCTCACAACTTTAAGGCATTGACACCCTTAAGGCGTAGATGGCCCGGTATAAATTCATCTGAGTCTCTTTCCAAGAGAGAGAGTAAAAGCGGGATTAATTAATCCCAAAAAGTGCATTTCTAGAAGTTTCTCTGTCTTAGATTAGAAGGCAAAATGTTGTATGGTATGAATTCATACGGTTCCTTTTCTTTCTCAAAGTGCCATCCTTAAAATAACATCTCAATTGCTAAAAACATTCTATCTTTTTAAATTTCCTAACATGTTGGACGTTGTGCAACAACAACCGTCCCTTTTCCTTGCAATTAAACTCTTGGTTTAAGGCCAGGCGTTAAAGGAAACCAACAACGGCCGAGAATCAAGCGTCCTCGTGAGAATCGGCCGAATCGGCAGCAGGCCAAATCGGCCCGGTTAAAGCGAGGATTCGATTTCAAGCGCCAGGTTAAAAGCAGCGAATCGGCGTTAGAAACGAAACGTGCAGCGAGAAATCGATTTTTTTGAAAAAGAAATCCGAAGCGACAAAGAAATCGATTTTGCAACTTAAAAATTGTTCTGTGCCAGACTTCATGTAGAACAGCAAAATCTCCAAAAGCGTAATTAAAACAATCAAAATTGGCCGTTCTTTTGCAGCTGTAGACTAGATTACAAACATCAGCAATATTTTCCAGGAAATCGACAACGGACTGAACAATTGAAAAATCAGATGAGAAGTTGAAAAATCGGCTGTAGAATCATAAAAATCTGTTGTAGAAATAGCAAAATCGGTAGTAGAATAAGCCAATTCACTGTTAATTTGGCACATCTTTGTACTTAATAAGAGTAGATATTTTGGCGTCTGAACAACAAGGAAATTATGAAAAAGTGATGAAATCGGCCCGGTTTTCTTTGCACTTTTAGTAGCTTTTCCACATTTTTTTCGGCAAAAGGACTTGATGATTGATTTTAACACTTGGCTGGTTTTGTTGAATCAAATATCTTACGCAAAATTAGTTTGCATAACAAAAGCTTTGTTGTGCGATAAAAGCGCCTAAAATGAAGTTTAAAATCATACGGAGAAAATTTGAAAGGATACAAAATGTTAAATCACCGATGGTTTCTTTCTAGAGGATTTCAAGACAAGCATCCATACGACTTATTTCTTTGGACAACGACCATCTCTGGCGAGAGAAACTTTAAAGAAGGATGACTTTTATGTCCACGGAAGAATTTTTCGATTAAGAGGAATGATTACGCAAACCAAGTGGTATTTGGATAATTAAGCGGTAAAGAGGCGTAATTGTTTTAAATAGTGTTTTCATGAAGATGTCATTGTGTTTTCTGCTGATTTGAAGGAGTACATCCGTGCGGTGTTAAAACTTTTGTAAAATCTTGTCAATTTAGTTTGTTTACTTTAATGTTCAAGCCCGATAACTTTGTGCAACGAGGATATTATTGATGTCCTCCAAAATGTTAAAGCTTGTAATTCAGCGGTGATACTTAAGGTAGGTAAAGTCTACCCAGATGATGAATCGAGAGGAGTGAAAAGTGGAGAAAGAACAATTGAGTGGGGAAGAAGGCGAAGAAGCAAGCGGTCAAGAGGAAGAGGGCGGAGATGATGGTGGAGAATTAGATAGAAACCTTTGGATAAGGACTTGCTTAAAAACAAAAAAAACATGTCAAAGAAATTGTTGTGCAAAGGAAGAGGAAGGTACAAGCGCATTGAGGGATCGAAGTGCCCAAGGAGAAAAAAGAGCTCTGGATGTGTGATTAAAAGTAAGGAAGTTGATAGGAGCACAAAGTTTGTTGAATTATGTCAATGCAACCAAGCGTGTTGTTGATCTGATGAGGCTCTCTACAGCTACAATCAAAGACCTCCCAAAGGCGGCTTACGGGCAAAGGCCTCTGCAAGTTAGGAAGTTATATGCCTCTGCGTTGACATTCTAAAAGATAGAATGAGGGCTAACCAAGAAGCGATAGTCACTCCTATGATTGTTATGGTTGACCCAAATCAATGTACATCTCTAAAAAGAGTACAATAAGGCTGACTTTGAGTACTATCGGTATTATGTCTTGGGTGGAACACCGCGGTTACAAAGCAAGAAAGGAACTAATGAAAGAAGGCGACAAAAATCACCGCTTGGAAAGTGGTAGAAGCTAAGGTTTATGTTGGTCTAACGGATGAAGAAGCAAAAGTTCTAGCCATTTCTCATAATGTTGATAATGAGTCACGCCTCAAATGAGTTTCATTGATCGGATCGCTTTATGCATCGAGAATTTATAAACTTTGAGCAGACCTCACGGTGAAGACTTTAGAAAGAATGGTACACTCCTTGAGCTCGGGGAAACTTGTGTAGCGAATGTTGCCTCGGTATGATAGTGATCATCACCCACCGGGTGCTTTAAAAGTTTGACAACTATTTTCAACTAGCCTTCAGAAGTGGAAAGGTCTGCATCTAAACTCAAGATGGCATGTTTAGTGTTTGTGTTTAAAAGCTAGTATGAATTCATACTGCGTGCACTCATTTATAGTACTAGTTGTCAAAAATCTTACAAAAGGTGCGCATTTAAACTCAAGTTGGCATGTTTATTGCTTGTGTTAAAAAGCTAGTGTATGAATTCATACTGCGTGCACTCATTTACAGTACTTACTTGTCAAAAAATCTTACAAAAGGTATGCATTCAAAACTGAAGTTGGCATGTTTATTGCTTGTGTTAAAAAACTAGTGTATGAATTCATACTGCGTGCACTTAGTTACGTTACTTGTCATAAAATCTTAGAAATAAGTGCATAGTTTTGTGGATGTTGCCATCCAGTGTTTTCTTATTGTAGTTAAACAAATGGCAACTTCTGGCACTAATAGTTTGCTTTTTCAGATATGGGAACTTCAAGAAAATTTTTTTTCCATGTTTCAAGACAACCAGCTAAAGACAAAATCTGTAGTGGAAAAAGCGCCTAAGGCAAGCAAGAAATTATCTAAACCTGCTAAGGTGAAGGAGATGACTATTGTTCCTTGGATTTCTCTTCAAGGAATTAAGGACAAAGAGCTACTAGTCCATCTTCTCTGAGAGAGTCGTGTGGCTAAGGAGTTTACTTTAGAAGAAATGGCAAATGAAACAAAGCGATAAGGTGTTTGTTTTTGTGATTAATCGGTAGAGATGTTCTAAAATATTTTATTGTTACATACAGACAAAAAGATATTGTAACTTGCCGGTTAGAGCTCTTTGAAAGCACTTAATCTGGATGCTTGGGAAGGCTATGAGAGCAAATTATCGGCCCGACAACCACGGATGCTTTGATAAAAGAATATGCCCCTAACCCGACAAATGGGTTAGTACTTCAAATTTCATAGATAAGTTCTATACTACAATGTTTTTTTTTGAACTTCATAATATATCAATTTAAGTATTAAAGAATAACTTCTTTACGTAGAAAAGTCTAGTGGATTACTGCTTTGGATTTTTAAACCTTGTAAGAAGGTGTAAAGAAGAAAGGCAAAAGCTTAAAGCACAAGCGAGGAAGGTCAAGCCGCTCTAGGTTTTTGACTAATGATCTTGAGAGTTTCTATCTTTTCAATCAAGATGCATTATATAAAGTCGTAGTTGGAGGCTGGGTTCTTGAAACAAGTTATTCAACCACGTAACTTCACATTGTGCATAGCTGATATACCTTATGGCTTCAAGATAAAAGGGCCGATCGCTTTGATGACAAGGCTTTTACTTGGAAGGAGGTGGAGTCATTTACGGAAGGATTTAAAGAGGTCACCACCTCCTCCTATTGGAGAAATAATTTTATTTCATTCGGATGTTCAAACAATATACGTGATAAAGCCATTGTCTACAATATGCAATCTTTGGTTTTGAGGGTTGTGTGTGGTAAGTTTAAACTTTTCTTCATTTTGAAATATCACGGTTCACGTTTACGATTTCAAGTTCTTGCGGGATAAAAACAAATGTTAAAGGCAATGGTGGTGGAGCTTCGTCTAGTTAGTAAGTTTGAGCATCTCCATATTGGATATTATAGTGTTGATGGTAAAGGGGTATGCGGCATTACAACACAGCGGATGAAACTCAACCACCAAACAACGTGTTTTGTTATCCGGTACATGCTTCAAAGTTGAAAGATCCTCGAGAGGAGGGACAAATAGTGTCACATTATCAAAAGCCCGAAGTTAATTTCTAAAGCTTATTAGTTGGTTTTCAAGACCGGTGGTTGGTCTTTGGATGCATTTTGGATCGGGGACAAGCTGCGGTTTGTGCTCTTAAGAAAGGAAGAAATGTTATCTCCATTGATATTGATCCGGATAATGTTAGTTTTATAAAACAAGAATAAGTTCTTGTGAGTCCTTGCCTGATGAAAATCGGGGAGTTAGGCGACAAAAGCTTGATTGGAAATCTAGCGAAACTTTCTCACGAAATTCAGCCACCACCTAGTGGTAGGCGATGGCGAGTTGATTTTGCGAGCTTGATCACGCTC
Source organism: Isoetes taiwanensis (assembly GCA_021234155.1). Taxonomy (NCBI): domain Eukaryota; kingdom Viridiplantae; phylum Streptophyta; class Lycopodiopsida; order Isoetales; family Isoetaceae; genus Isoetes; species Isoetes taiwanensis. Next base: position 6,300,384 of record JAJEKV010000053.1, on the reverse strand, counting down.
TTTGTAATTCTGAAGAAACTCCTAAGGCTTCATCAACAATTCCTTTAGTAAACATTGGTCTTGAAGAGGAGAAAGAAAGAATGGAACCCCGATGAAGAAGAACCCATTGATTACTGAAGTAGTTTAATATTTGCTTGAGACACGAAGTTTAAGAACTTATAAATTTCTATTTCTTTGGTAGTCGTTTTACTATTTTGTCATTTGCTTGAGATATGAAGTTTAAGAACTATTGTTGTGAATTAATTTGTCATTTATTTTGTGATTGTTTTTTTCCTTTAGTATTATGCTTATGATCTTTTTGTTTTAAGAATTGTCTTGTGCTTTTAGTTGAATAATTTTTAAACCTTATGTTTTTTGTCAGTCATCTTTCAACTAGTAGAAGCTTAAAATTGATAATTTTTATTGGTTATTGTTTGAATCCTACTCTTTAAAAAAAAAGGGACAAGAACAACCATTTAATCCTAAAAAACTATTTGAAAGAGACTAGCACTTCGATTATTTGGTTATAAGTGAACAAATTAAGTAATCTTAAAGAAGAATAATTCGATTGCATGCTTGTAAATCTACAAATGAAGTTTTAATAGAGATGAATGCGCTTTAAGATCCTTTGTCAATGCTATTTTTCTTTAGCAACTTCATGCATTAACGAAATTCTTGTAAAAGTTGCTACGTCGTAAGATGTTCTTTATTGGAGTGATCATGTAGATAGAAAAAGCATACTAAAAATGCATAATTTTAAGCTTCTATTCATCAATAATTTCGTGCAATGATTAAAATAGGCTAAAACGTGCTCAAATTTATACTGCCATGCATTAACAATTTAAAGTCTTGAAAAAAAGAGCCTTTTTCTGACTTCATTCAGTTTTTTCTAAGGAATCTTTTAAATGCACTTTTAAAATAAGTGCGTTTAATTTAAGACGTTGTTAATGGCGAAATTACCCTAGGGAGCAAGTTACACGGTCGGTTTTGCGAAAGAAGGAAACACTCACGCCCTCCACGACAGTATCCCGCATGCACATCCTAGGCCAATTGACTACGAGTGTGATGGAAGTGAGCTACTTTGGCTTCTTGGAGTTGGGTGGTCTTACGGCCCGCGGAACTTGGTCCCCGAGGCAATGTCGGCGTTCGAGTCCATTGGCGAGTCAGTCGGTCCCCGGGGAGGAGAGGGAGGTCGCCCGTCCGTCCCCGGGGCCTTGGGGAGAGAAATTTGGGGCAAGCGACCTCAGGAGGGATTTTAGGGTCCACCTTAGTCGGCGTCAACACCCCAACTCCACTTCAAGACCGCGGCGCCAAGTCCGTAGAATCGACAAGGAGAGGGCCTCCCGCGGCGTAAACCACGTGGGTTGCCGGGCTCTAGAAGGGTTTTGCGTTTTTGGGGCCGAGTCTGGTCTACAAATTGCACTTGGGACCTGGCCAGAAGCGGCGCCAGAATACGAACAAGAGGCCCGGCGGGCGGAGTTTGGGCCTTTCCCTCCTCCCGATGTGGCAAGTAGAAGTCGGGGCTTTGCCGATGGCAAGACATTCGTAAATTACGCAATTAATGCATTGCGAAAATAAATTCCGGTTTTTTGCCGTCGTGGGATCCCTAATTCATCTCGGCACGGCCCAATTTTGAATTTTCGGAGAAGGTCTAGGTCAAAGGGTTAGCATTAGAACGGTCGGGGCAGCCGTTGCGGGAACAACCGAGTGGCACCCTTCCCAAGTCAAACGAGGCCAGGACCTTGCGGGGATCCCTCACAAGAGGAGAGTCCGGACCCGGGGGGCGGGATCAAAAAAAGTTCGAAGGCGACCCTTCTGGCGGCTCCCGGTACCGCGCTAATGACCACCCTCCCGGGCGGTTCCCCTATCCGGCCAGTTGGATCCTCCGTTCAGGGGCCCCTCTTGGGAAGGTCAAAAAGATTCAGATCGGTCCGGGAGAACTTGTCAAACCGCGGGGCATCGATGTCGGCCTTGTAGAAACCATAGCATTTTTGTCGTTTCGGACGCAGGGATGCTCGGGAATGGCAAATAGACCACCAAATCGTCGGGAATGGCGAAATTACCCTAGGGAGCAAGTTACCGCGGTCGGTTTTGAAAAAGAAAAACACTCCGCCCTCCACAGCCGGTATCCATGCACATCCTAGGCCAATTGACTCTGAGTGTGATGGAAGTGAGCTACTTTGGCGCTTCTTGGAGTTGGTGGTCTTACGGCCCGCGGAACTTGGTCCCCAGGGCAATGTCGGCGTTCTGAGTCCATTGGCGAGTCGGTCCCTTGTTCGGAGGGAGGTGGCCCGTCCATCGGGGGCCTTGAGGGAGAGGAAATTTAAGCAAAAGCGACCTCGGGAGATTTTAGGGTCCGGCTCACGTCAACACCCCCAACTCCACTTCAAGACCCGGGCGCAAAGGTCGGCCTACATTTGAATCTGACAAAGAAAAAGCCTCAAATCACGCAAGAAGCCAGGCCGGAGTTTGCCGGGCTTCAGAAGGGTTTTACGTTTTGGGGGCGATCCTTCTTAAGCCTGAGGAACTTAATCCCGATCAATTCATCTCCGATTACGTCCATTGGCGAGCAAATCAAAAGGTTCGGTTAGAGGGAGGTTGCGGATCCTTCCCCGGGGGCCTTGGGAGAGGACGAGGCAAAGCGGCTTAGGAGGATTTTAGTGTTAGGACTCGGGGCGTCAACACCCCAAAAACTTCAAGACATGGCTGGCGGCGAAAGTCGGCGAATCTTACGGCGCGGGCCTCCGAATCGCAAACCACATCGGCCTTGTTGCCGGGCTCTAGAAGGAGGTTCATTTTGAAATGAGCAAAGTTACGTTTTTTGCTCTTAAGCACGTCCAACTTGGTTATCGCAATGTCCTAGACGATTCGGCGAGTGTTGATGGAGTCAAGGTTTCTACTTTGGGGGCGAGGAGTGGCTTGGCCCGCGGAGTTCCCGAAATAGAGTCCATTACAGATGATGGAGGGGGAGGTTCTTCCCGAGGGCCTTAGGGAGAGAAATTTGGGCAGCGACCTCGGGAGGAGATTTTAGGTCCTCCTCCGTCAACACCCCCAACTCCACTTCAAAGACCATGCGTCTGGAAAGGTCGGCGAATCGACAGGAGAGGGCCTCAGAAAGCGGCGTAAACCACGGCCCGAGTTGCGGGCTCTAGAAGGTTTTACGTTTTGAAACGAGTCCTGGTCATTGCAATTAGGCATTGGCGGCTGCGGCGAGAAGCGCATAAATCGGAGCGGAGTTTGGACTGTCCTCCTCGATAATGGCGATTAGAAGTCATCTTTTCGATGGCAACACATGAAAAAATTCGCAATTAATGCATTGCCTGCGAAAATAAATTCTGATTTTTTGCCGGATCCTAATTCATCTCGGCCTACGGCCCAATTTTTGAATTTTTGGAGAAAGTCTAGGTCAAAGGTTAGCATTAGGCCGAATCGGGCGGCGGGTTACAAGAACAGGCAGAAGCTGATTTGGAAGATTTGGAAGATCACGGTTGACTTCAAGCCACAAAAACATAAATTTAGTGGCTGCTTCTATCATCAGGGTTGGAGGAAAAAATCCAGGCATTTCCCATCTAAACTTCTAAGAATGTGCATTTGAAAGATTTAGAACATGGAAGTGTCCCATTTGTAAGAACTCTGGGGAGAGTCAAACCACAAATAATCTCGGAAAAGGCGGTTCTACCAGTCCGTCGAAATGTCGCGAAACCTCGGGAGGGCTCAAAATGGCAAATCCCGCATCGGCCCCGAAGAAAGCGATATCCAACAGAAAGAATGCAAAATATCTTCAAGAAGTCTTGAGGATCATGTTCATACATATGTATCAATGCTAGATTGTACCCGAGAGAAAATATAACAATGTACAAAACATAGGTTTATTGAACAAAAGATCACTTGAACAATTCAGCATACTCCTCCTCTGAGTTTGGCTTATGGTTTCTATCGTGAAGTCCTCCACTTGTCCATCCCTTTGAACCATACAGCTCCATGTCAAGTATGCGGCGTCGACCATGCATATGTCGGCAGCTAATTATCATGTTAATCTTTGTTTTTCTGTGGTGCTTCAAACCACGACCATCTTTTCAAGAGCACCCTCATCATGCTAGGCGACTCAACTGGTTCCTAGCAATTTGGTCTGTCTGCTTCTCACCAATCACATACTTCTTTAACACTTTCATCCGATGGATCGTTGTTTCATAGTCCTCATCTTGAGTGGAGGGGTTCCGCGGAGGATTCCCTTCCTTCTCATGCCCTCGGCGGCTCCTACCAAGCTATAGATTAGAAAATAGATAAAAATACAATAAAGTGTATAAACTCTGAGTGTAGCCTTACTTGTGAAGGCAGGTTCCATATCTCTCTGCTCTTGAATCCTCATCTCCTCACGAATGGTTCAAAGCGTCGAAGCATACCTTCCATGGCCATGTATCCCAAAAGCAATAAAAAGAAAAAACTCTCACAATAGCGCAATGAAAACTAGGATCAGGGATGGTTCTCAAATCATAAAAAAATACTCAAAAAATGGCCGGCCCGATGACTTTTTAAAAACGAGCGTCGTTTACATTTATAAGGCGTCGTTTGCGGCGTTTAAGATGGATTTACTTGGCGTCTATAACGGCGTTCGCTATAACGGCGTCGTCTGAAATTTGTTTTGTTTTTCGCATCTTTATTGCCATATATATATTGCCCTATTAGTCCTCCGACTTCTCCAGCCCTCCGTCCCTGCTGCTCCTGGCCCTCGACTTCCTCCTCCTCCTCACCGTCGTGAGGCTCCTCACCTACATACGCCATGGCGCTTCTCGATGCATGCAGAGCGATCTTGCACCGGAGGCGTCACGTCACTGCTGGAGCACTGAAGCGCCTCGGTCACGGTGGCTAGAGATGAACCTAACCCAAGAAGGCGGGGAGTTCAAGCAAGCCATGACCAAGGCTGGCGTGATGGGGGCAAAGAAAGACCTGCGTTAAGCATTCTTTGGGAGCCAGAAACCTTCCCCTCAATCTGAGACTCGAGTGCCTGAAAGAAATGCATGGTGAGCTTCCGTTGTGCTTGGCCCGGTATGCTAGAGGGGAGAGGGCGGGAAGGGTAACATTCTTTGAAGCCCTACTTTCAAAAGTTTTTCCGAGACCAACCCGGGGCATGCGGGAAGTGCTGGTACATGAATTCCTTGGGGAAACGGACACCTTTTAGGGAGGGCTTAGTTCCATGCTTGGAGGTTGGCCGTGAGGTGGAGGGAAATCGCAGGTCGAGCACCTTGAAACTGCGCAGTGGATCTACTTGGATCTGATATATCTGCTAGATGTGCAACGGCATCCACTTTGTTTTATGTATTTGAATTGTGTATGGGTTTTATATGAATTTTGTATTTTGAAGGGGAATACATATGATTTTTTTATATGAATCTTGCATTTGAAGGGAATCTTCACATTTTATGATTAATTAAACATAAAGCGTGTACTCAAGCGTATGTAGAAGCGCCCACGATCAGTTTGCAAGCCATAAGGTCTATACTAGGATGCCAATTAACTTGGCATAAATGTCTATGATAACCGAAGTTGCAATACTAATGTTGCCTAATATGGTTTGTAGTATACACAAATTAAAATGCCAAAGTATTTTTCTTATTCATATGTGGGAAGAAAATATAATCATAATAAAGTAATGAAGGTTCAATGATGGTAGTCTTCTATCATGACAATAGTCTAGCCCCTCCCAACCTCCCTATTAATACCATCTCTTCTTCACCTTCAAATATAATGCGTGAGGCGAGCCTTACATGGAACTCTGAACCACCAGCGATCTTGCAAAGGATGCGGAACAAAGGTGACCTACAAAACCTCTATTACATTAGTTCCTTTGTTAGAATTTTAAATTTTTATTGCATCCAAGTAAACATGCTTGTTCACATTGCTCAACCCTCACGAGTGTGTCTTGACCCGCGATGCAGCAAGTTGAATCTAGTGAATACATGCCACTCGGATCTTTGCGTATCGTGGCATGAGCACCAGTACACACAAAGATCAAACCATTCGGCATCAAACAACATTGTTTTGAATGCACTCACCGACATCAACCTCCATGATAGTCTTTATAGTACCAATCCATTCCAACATTGCCTCGATTGGGTTTGGAGTGCACTACCGGTCGGCAAACTGTACTAAACTTTGCTGATATACTAACCACAATCATAAGTGCGTTTGCCATGATCCACACTTTGTATTCCGAAAAGTGAGCACCCGAGAAGACCATATTGATGCATATGAATTATACTACAAAGTAAAGGAACAAATGTTCAAAATAGCAGGCGAAATTTCGTGAATTATATGCTATTAAGTTGCAGCGACAAATAGTGACGCCTTTAGCATATGCAAATTCTTATTCTAGAAACATGTTAAGCCGCGTTGCCTTGCCATCTCTAGTTGTTGAGCAGCCATTTATTGTTTATCTCACTTGGCGGGACCCTAGATGATCACGGAAGTGGTTGTTTTGCGATTCTTTTGTCGATGGCGTCTTCTCTCCTCATCTCTCTTTATTTTTTTCTTCCTCGTATTTTTTTATCCATTTCTCCATGGGGTGGAGTTGTAGATGAAAACTTATTGACTTTTTGTTTCTTCTAGTGTGAACAATTTCTTACGTGGTCTTCCTTGGGAACTTCTCCAATTATAGTTGGAGTGTCTTCATCGGTCCATAATCGTGGAGCATTGGGGTGTAGATCGGCCAGAACTTCGGTGACATAGAATAATGACTCGTGCTAACCAACCCTCGGCCATGCAACCCTCGGCCTTGCCTTGTACGTCTGAAGTCCTTGAGGACCTTGAGCGTTCTATAAAAACATCCATCTAGGATTTGTTGTGCACCTCAAAGCTCTACTTAGATCCACTAAATGCACTAGTAAGTGAGTTTGTATGTCGAGAAAAAACTTGTTGGGAATTCTTTCTCTAGTATACAACATGCCTCAAGCGACCTTAGTTACAGCATGTCCGCCAATTTCATTTGTCGGTATCTCCTTCCTTGTAATCCATCTAAATATCATTTAAGAAAGAAAAAAGTTAAGTGAGAGTTCAGCATCGGTGTTTTCTAAATCCGTCTGAACACGGAAAACTTCGATAGGAGACATATTGCATGTAGTGGACCGTCGGCCGAGGCGACCCCTCGAACAATAGGCATAACAAACTGCAACATCTTATGCCAATCATGAGATTTCAACCCGGTTAACTCCCCCGTTAGAGAAACAATGCATAGCGAATGCATATATCTGTCCAGGGTCTTTATTGCCTTGATAAACTTCTCGAGCGGGTTTCATACATTTTCTAGGCGCGATCAATCCACTTGTGGCCTTATTCCTTCTTGACATTTAACCATGCTTTAGATTTTGATCCAACTTCTTGTAGATCTTCGTCTTTGCATCGTGTCCTTCATCCGGTGACATGCTTCCAAATAGGCGCAAAACGTTTTTAAAGATGTGCATGGGATCAAGAAGATGATGGATCTTCAATTCTGTCCAATAGGGTAGAAGGAAGAAGGATGCTTTCCACTTCATTCCCTTAACCTTATTTCCTTGGCATCCCACATGTTACCCCAATCTCTCATTGTCAACCTTTTGGGAGGCTCTTGATTGCAAATGTTTTTCTCTTGGACCTCATTATCGAAGTCGATTTTCCATTGGCGGATATCTCTTGAAGTTTGCATAGACATTTTTTGTGCAATGCGGATTGGCCGTGAGAGTTCAACTGTTCAAACCCACACAAGTGACATCGCATATCGGACACTTGGAGTCGAGAGAGTTCATACAAACCAGGCCAATGCATTTCGTTGTCCACATTAAGATTGCTCTCAAAGGTAAATCTTAGTTCGGCCGCAGTTCTCTTGAGACATCGTAAACTTCAATACCTTCACTCCACAATGTCAAAAGCTCATCAATAACTATTTTCGGATATGGATCTAGACTTTTTCCGGCTTCTTGGTCCTGGAACTAATAGTACTACCATTAAATGGCTAGTCTTCATGAGTAACCACGGTGGTAAATTATAGTTGATCAACACTCTTTTGGGATTGACCAGCTGGTGATTGGCGTCCATAATTAACACCATCCGGTTGCCAACCCTAATCGAGATTTAGTGGCTCTCTTCAAATTCCGGCCATGTTTCATCAATATGCTTCCATTGCTTTGCGGTCACTAACCACGCGGAATTACATTGTCACTTTCGGCGCGTGAAGCACACCAACCCATGGCCGAAGCTAGAGATTCACATCGAAACAATAGCCTTATCGCGGGGATCAATGGAAAGTAGCGAACCACCTTCATCGGGCGGTCTTTCCCTTGGCATCTGCATTGTACCTAGAGGCACCACATTTAGGGCATGTTTACGTGTTCTTGTAGATGTCATCGGGATAATATACCATGCAATCATTTGGACAAAGCGTGAATCTTATGGTAGCCCTAAACCGATGGCTGCAATATATTTTTTTTATTTCAGTCGACTTTTGGGCATAGTGTTCCCTTGTGGGAGTATTTTCTCTTGCAATAACACAACATAAAACGGACCTTTCGTTATACATTCAACTACAAATTCAATAAAGTCAAGTGATTGCAATTGTACTTACTCTAACAAAACGTAACAGCATTGCTCCATTTAATTTGGCTTGAAGGTTTAATATCAATAAAGATGTCGTCAATCTAGATATGCTTGCACTGGATATAATGCTTTATCGCCTCCTCCAATAAAAGCGTGATCTTCATGACCATCGTTAGGAGTATTTATATCGTCATCTAGGTGGATTTAATGAAGATTGGGCCAAATGCATCTAACATGTGCTATGGGTTCCTCAACTTCCATGAAGTCATCCATAGGGGCATTGTCATCATCTTCATCATCGTATTCTGTTCATCTTCATCATTGTACTCTTCGGTATCGTTGTGCCCATGTTTGTACCATCTTTGCTCAATGTATTCTAATTACGCTATCATAATGACTTTTGATGTAAGCCAATTCGATGCGGCGGATGTGGTCTTATATCCACTTGCCTACCACTTTTATCATATTAAAAGCGAAATATATCGTGATTGATACATACATTGAGGCGTGTTTGTTAAATTTTAAGCATTTAATAGCGAGCGAAATATAAAATTTTATGTCATAATCAAAAGCATATATTGAAGATATAATACACATTTATCTTCAATATGTGCAATCTCATTCCAAAGAAGAAGAAGAAGAATTAGAAGAAGAAGAAAAATGGTGCATTCGACAAAAATTATATGAGTAATTTGAGTACATCATCAAAGGACCTCTCGGTATTGGTCTCTGTATTCATATTCAATGAACAATTCATCACCAATACACAAAGTTTTTATAGCATAAACCATGATATATCTCGAGTCAATTTTACGGCTAAAAAATCTTCTTGGTCTTTGTTTGCCTCGACAAATTCACAATTGGTAACTTCGGGTTTCTCGATAGAGCTATTAATAAAAGCGACAAGGTTTCCATGCAAGCGGGGGCGACCATCAATATATGTGAAGCTTTAGTGTGGTCAGCTGAGCTTGGATATTGTTAGTGCATTTGAATTTAGGCCATAGATGAGCATCGCCAGCGATGCTTACTCAATTTATGCCAAATTAATGCGAGTTATATTCGGGACCTACATATGGCATTAAAGGACGATCGTACCATCTTTGACTTTCACACTAGTCATAATATATAATCGAGGCCGGCAAGGGGACCCGACTATTTTTAATCATGCTGCCTACCCCAATATGTAAATTGCTCCCCATAAATAATTGGCTTGCCTCTAGGCCATGCATTGAATTTCTTACGATCTTTATCACGTAAAGGGCTGGACCAAATGGACTAGTGAAGGTGGAAGATTATTTTCTTCGACATGATCTAGTACATTCCAATTTTGATGAACATTGTCATTCCCTCCAATCTTGGCAGCGGCCATTTGCCGCGGCGAGTTCTATCGCGTAATGGGATACTCTTTGAGGAAGTTGATGGCTTTCTTTTTTTTAGGGTTTTTCTATGAACACATTCATAGTATCAACATCATCTACTTCCAATGACAACATAACCCCAAAATCTATATCTTTTGCCGAGCTCACTTCATTCTCAATTTCTTCCTAACAAAATACAAACAAAACTAAGTTAAGACATCGATTCAAATACATGAGAGTAGTTGATTATCGTTCATAAGATTAGTGTATTATACCTCGTTGGAATACCCACATAATGCATCAGAAACCTTTGGATTTGTCGGGCATTCACCATATTTGTCAACATGGTGAGGGCAGTCTTTCTCATCCGTTTTATTTGTCCTTTGCACATGAACAATTGCAATATAACGACTGTCAAGTACAAGCGCAAAAAAAAGTAACATCAAGATATAAAGTTAACTAATCATTGAAACATGTTTATATGTACATACATGTGACATTCATTTCATGCACACCACCCGACCTCTAGGAAGACTAGGTCCCTTTGGGTCTAATTGGACTATTTGTGGCAATTGTTGGGGTAACATTCTTGCGCAAAATTAAGCCGTGTAACTTTCTCAAAGCTTTACGTCTCACTTTCACGTTCAAATTCCTTACGTTAGGTCCATGTTGTTTTCTAGTAAACAATAAAAATATTAATAAAAACCATGTAATAATATAATAAATATAAATATCCATGTTTTTTTTCATGATTTTATCAAATGTTTATTCTTAAGATTGATTCATACAAGCGTTTATGATATTTAGAAAGCATTTGATTGAAGGGTGCTGAACGATACATCTAGTCCTCTCCATTTGAAATGGAGTAGACCCGGTTACCTTATATTCCGCGCAACCTTTCAAATCTTTTGTAATCTATGAAGATTGAAACTTACGTTACGAGGTGCATAAACCCGATACATCTAGTCTTCTCCATTAGGGATGGAGCCGACCCGATACCTTGATCATGCATCCCTCGAGTTTTAACATACTTTCAAGATTCAATCTTCTAATCTATTAGCATTTGGAGGTGTTTAACTCTAACACAAAGATTAAAAGGAGATCTTACCTTATGAAGACCCGCGAGCAAAAATCCGAAACAAGCGGTGAAAATAACAAGTAAATAACCCGGCGGTAGGTTCATATATTGGCGTCGTTTATCGGCGTGCAGTAATGGCGTCGTTTAACGGCGCCAAGCTGGCGTCGTCGACACCTAGGCATGCCACATCGGCTTAGCTGCGCGTCGATGCCCCTCATATGCCGCGTCCGGATGATCATAGCGTCGTTTAACGGCGTCAAATGATACATAGCGTCGTTAAGCGACCAAGCTGCGATTGTTTAACATACGCGAAACAACATACAATACAAATAACACAAATAAATAAAAATCTTGATTGTTCCCATTCATAAAATAAGCTTATACTAGCGACAACACAAATAGATAAAAAACTTATTGTTTCCATTCATAAAAAAACTTATACATTACTTATGTCCATCATGAGGGGCGTGGCAGGTTTGATGCAACCATTTGCATCATTATCGCACCATTAATGTCGTTTTCTCTTTGTTTGGCTTTCGGTGAGCCATTCTACCGATCGTTCCCGCATGGAGCGCCCGGATGTTAGTGCAATCGAAAGCTCCTTTTCACTCATCTTTGCCACGATGGTGAAGGGAGGGTTCTCAGCGGGAGAAGCAGGGGGGTTGCTGGAGTTGTCTTCCCTTGGAGGAGGAGGATTACTGCTAGAAGGAACATATCGCGCGAAGGTGGTCTTCAACTGCCGGACCATTATAGCAAGATAGGGAAGAACACTCAAAAAATAAGAATAACAGCAGCTACTGATGGATCCACTTATAACGTGGATGTAGGGTTAGGGTTAGGGTTAGGGTTTTTATTTGGCAAAAAAAAAAAAAAAAAAAAAAAATCCCCACGTCGTTTAACGGCGTTTAAAGGCTGGCGATGTCACACCGCATGGCGGTGACAGCACCAGCACCATGCCACCTTGACGGGCGTGACCGCGTCGGCGTTGATACAACGTCGTTCAACGGCGGCCGCGGCTGGCGGCGATCTTGACCACTTTGTTTGCCGGCAACAAGCTGCCCATTTCCACGCGTAATGGCGTCGGAAACTCGTGAAGCGTCGTTGAGCGGCGTTTAGCCCGCGTGTTTGACCACCTTGAGCCTGCTGCGGCCGGTACCCATACCATAGCGAAGGCAAATCCGGGCTCACGTCGACCACGATGGCCGTCGTTGAGCGGCGTCGAAGCGGCGTTGTCGTCGTCGTTGAGCAGCGATATGCGTCGATCAACGGCGGCGATCGTCGTTCATCGGCAACCTTAGCGGCGTCGTTGGGCGTCGGCGATCCCCAATAGTGTACATGATTTGATTGTCCATCGCCGTCATCGGATGTTGGCTCGATATTGTTCTTGGATGTAAGAATTCCAATCACCGCAGGCGACCTAGGTGGGAATGTATCACAATCCACCAATCATTGTTGTAATTGATTTGGATGGAAAAAGACTTGCTCCAACGATTTGGGAAAACAAATGGCTGCGTCCATGTCGGGTAGCACTTTTGTGGAATCGGTCTCTACAAATCGAAGCATGTGTCTAATTATTTTTCCAGACCTCTGTACACAACCTTGAACCTTTGTGCTTTCAATACATTTACGAGGTTCGATAGTTTAACTCAATGATATCGATATGGTTCCAACATAATATAATGGGGTTCTGATCCCTCTTGCTTGCTTGACTCCTTTGTTCAAATTGTGCCATGATTCGAGGTCAAAGGTGATTCTCCATTTATCAACCTTACTAATCTCAAGTGTTGCCCATATGCCCACATGGATGTATGAAATCGCCCTAATATGAAAGCATTTTAGTGAATTATATAGTTTATTGTATAAAAACATTTAAATTACATACCTTTCTATTGCATCCAATGGCAAGCTCATAATCATCATCGGAACAGTTTGTCCACCATCTCTTGCTTCATCCATGCGAGCTAATAACCAATCATTGCTCATTGGTAATAGCGGCAAGGTGCATTCTTCAATTATTGAACCATATGTGAGCTATTTCTTCGTGCTTCTCCTTTGCAATTTCATACATGTCTGCAAAGATTGCGGACTTCGTTGTGTTATTCAAGACAAATGTATTTATGGCGAAACATCTCATCATTTTAGATTCCTTTCCACCCTTTGCCTTGTAGAACTTACGTGCTATAATCTCATGGGCTCTTTTCCTCCACATTTTAAGGCCATCGGATTGCATGCAATGCGTCACATCATTCGAGGAAATAAAGTGTTTCTTGTATGAGATGGCCCTACGCTATACACCCTACGGCCTAGCCATTTGGCGGACAAACCCCTTGAGCACTTTCATATATATTTCGAGAAAGAACATCCATCGTCGAGGGGCGGGACACGCTAATTTGATCTCATTTGGAATATGAATTAATAGGTGCACCTATGCCAATAATATCATTGCATTAATATCATCAAATCTATACATAATATAAGAAAAAGAAGCATAGTGAGAAAGATTTAAGGAAAGGACAATATAATACTTGTAGATCTAAGAAGCTCGTAGGAAACTCTTTCTCAATATCACATAATAGTAAAATGGCCTCCTCCTCCATCTTTGGAATGTCGGATATCGAATTTCCTTCAAAGACACCCATCTCACAAATTTGCCTAAGCGATATATAATATTCCTTATAGCTGGTGTCGGATAGCTTCCAATGGCACAAAGGAAGCACATGCTACATCCACAACAAACAATGGTTTAATACATGAAAATATTTTCAATAGTCATGCAACAAAACTCATGATAAAATACCTCGAAAACTTATGCGGTCATGTGTCTTGAGGCGGCCCGAGTTTTTCATCTTTTGTAAATGCTTTTTTGTAGAAAGCACCATGTCGGTCGATTGTCTGCGAATATTTTGTATTCTCCTATGCCTTTGTGGCAAAGCATTTGTTTCTCTAACACCCAAACTTTACCCTTTTCCATTTGAGTCTTCCGACCCTCTCAATTGGCCAATATTCTCTTTTATGTTTCTTTCTTTAAAGGTCTTCTCGGGCTCCTAATATCTCCCACTCACCCGGTTAAATGCTTCCATAAAGAATGTGCAATATTTTTTAATATATGCATTGGATCAAAACAAGTGTCGACCTCAAGTCTACCCGGTGCTCCAATCTATAAAATATAGATAAGCGTTTCATACCAAGGGGGAGTGTGCTGTGCCTTCTCAATATTAGCCAAGTAATCCAAATTTGGATTTGCATCTTTCCATGCATGGAGCCAATCCCTAGTTGTCCATCGCTTTGGTGGGGGTGTCACCTCGCATGCGTGCATGGTGCCAGGCAGGAGATATTTTGTGGCCAATGTAAAATTTGCTTCTTGAGATGTTTGGATGCGTATGATGTTAGGCTAGTTCCGCATGAGGGACATCCATATGCTCCCACTTGTCACGTAGACACTGTTACATCACAAAGTAAGCACTTGATTTTTAGGATCATGGTTTACAAGCAACTAGATTTTTAGCTTATATAATTTTGTAGTGATATACTTGCGATCCCACAGAAAAGCACGGATAATCATGAATTGTGAAACATAGCATCCCATGTAGTGTGAAATCATGTGGCTCTCTTGCAATGTCATACATGTGAATCCCCTTCCACAATATTTCTAGTTCCTCTACCAAAGGTTCCATGTAAACATCCATATTTTTTACTTGGTATTTTCCTTAAAGAAACATTTTTTCCACTTTGTTTACATGTTCATACAGCAAGATATGACCATAACATAATACACGGAACAATCAATGTCAACATGATATGACCGGGTTTGATAGCCATCCATGGTGGAATATTGTAGTTTACAACAACTTCGGCCATCACAGCTATGTGATGATGACATAGTTCCCCATGGACATATTCCATCAAGCCTAGCCCAAGCCTAATGTTGCGGGGCTCACGTTTTTAAATTGTGGCCACTTTTCTTGACATTCTTCCAAGACTCTCCATCTGTGCGGGCATCCTCATTTTCCATCTATGCTCTGATTTTTGCATGGTAATCCATAAAAGGCAATGGAAGGAGATCGAAACATATAGCGTAAAAGGGGGGGATTATAGGCATATGGGCGCCAATGTTTTCCTTGCCACTTTTGACCTTCTTCCTTCCTCATCACAGTGGCTCATTTCACTTCGGGCATGATTGGTTCCCGCGCCAATGCGTTCTATCAATAGTATGCAATCATTCAGCATGCATGTATACTGGTGTATTCTAGCCTAATGCTGCTTAACAATTCTCTTGCCTCTCTTCTTGACTTTGGAAGGCAATGCCCTTACGGTAGTATTTTGTCTAGCAAACTAGAGTACATGTCTCATATTTTAATATTGTTAGTAGCAACATTGTAAAAACAAAAATCTATAAGAGCATATGTACATACACGAAAAACTTCGAAACACTATTGTTGCTCCAGCCGGCTTTATGTTGGGAGGTTCAAAATTAACAAACATCGCAGCAAAGGCGAGATACCGTGCATTTGGAAACAATGGGGTTGTTGCCTCGTTGTGTAGAATTCAACCTTGTCACCATTGTTCTCATTTCGAGGGTGTTGAACTGCTGGAAAATAATTTGTGGTGTTTTCATGTATCCAGCATCGCACAAAACAAAGTATTCTTTGAACTTGATGTTTGAACTTCATCCAATGATTCATCACGAGGGACTGAACATATAGATGTCGGTTGCTATTTTATGTTAGGTGGTAATTTAAAGATCATACACTTGATATATTATGAAACAATTATATGAACACCATATGCATTATACAAATATAAATCCATCACATTGTACAATTTCTATTACATTATACAATTGGAATAACAACACAATAAATAAGATATTAAAATGTACATAAAAGCAATTCAACACACTCTATAGCGCAAACGAGTATGCTCCTCATTAGAAGTTTGTGGTTGAATTGTGTTAACCTTTCTGACGTTAGGTTAGTCATATGTGTAAAAATAGGCATCCACTATTTGTTCACGACATAATGATTGTACATATTCAAACATTTAAAATAACTAAATGCACATGTCAACTAATTAGTTTAAATGCCTAGAGGGGTATATATGTAGCATACCTCATTTTCTTACCGTTGTTCCGTTGGCATTCCTACCGATAAACTTTTGTTGGGGCCTATTTAAGCCCCACATACCATATAGTTATGCGTGTTGTTTATCGCACATGATAAAGAGCGTGGCAACTCCCGACACTTATTGCACCAACAACTTTCCGCGATGGCGATATGGAAGCTTCAACGGGGTTATTTCTAGCTCTTTTTCTGTACCTTCCACGAAGGGCCGAAGAAGATGAAGTTGAAGATGAATGCTCGACACAGTAAATAATCCCACTACTCGTGTTTCTTTGGCACTACTATTGTTCATCTCGGTAACATAAGCGTCAAAATAAGAAAATAGGCTTGAGCTGTTAGCAAATGTCCCAAAATGCCAAATTTCTACAAATTGCCAATGCCAAAAGTGACCATGCAACATCTTATCTTATACTAGTAATGGTTGCCCGGCGTTCTTTGGGTAAATGTTAAGAGCATTTAATGGTGGAAAACCTATTGAATTTCGGACTCATTTTTATACATCTAATATAATAGAAACCAAGTCCATCATTGCTAGGCTATAAGGTTTTTGTGCATTTGATAAATCTTCCCTTTTGCTCTATCACGCATATCCTTTTTCCTCATTTTTCTTACACACTTTCTTTTTTTCCCTTTTCTTATTTTCCTGCACATTTTACTTTTCTCCCTCTCTCTTTTTTTTTACCCTCTTCTCCCTCCTCTTTTCTTCCTTTTCTCCTTCTCATTTTTTTCCTTTCCCTTTCCCCTTTTTTGCGGTTTTTCCTTCCCTTTTCACCTTTCTCCACCCTTCCCATTTTCTCATAATCTTTTTTCCCTTTCCTTTTCCCATTCCTTTTGCTTTTCTCTTTTCCCTTCCAAACTTTCTCATGCCGTTTTGCATTCCCTTTTCCCGCCTTTTTTTATGTTTTCTTCCTCTCCCTCACCCTCTTCTTCTTTATCTCATGTCTCTTTTTTTTCCCATTTTCTTCTTTCTTTTTTTCTCATGCCTTTTTTCCTTTCCTTCCCCCCCTTTCCGCCTCCTTTTTACTTTTCCTTTTCCTTCTTTTTTTCATCATTTTCCCCACCCTTTCCATTTTTTTCAGGTGCCTTTTCCTCTTTCCTTCCCCTTTCCTTTTCTCTTTTCCCTTTCCTTTTCCTTTCCCTTTCCTTTCCCTTTCCCTTTCCCTTTCCCTTTCCTTTCCCTTTTTCCTTTTCCCTTTTTTCCCATGTATTTTTTTCCATTCCCTTTTTTTCACTTTTTTACTTGCCTTTTCTTCGCCTTTCCTTACCCTTTCCCCTTTTCCCGTCCTATTCCCCTTTTTTCTTTTTTTCTTTTCCCTTTCCTCATGCTCTTTTTCCCTTTATTTTTACCCTTTCCTCACCTTTCCCTCTTCAGGTTTTTAGTTGCCCTTTTTCCTTCCTCTTTTCCATTTTCCCTCCTTATTCCAGTGTTCTTTTTTCTTTCCCCACTTTCCCTTTTAGCCTCCATTTCCTTTTCCTTTTCCTTCTTTTTTTCATCCTTTTCTCTTTTTCCATACCCCTTTTCCTCTTTCTTTTCCACCCTTTTTTTCCTTCTCTTTTTTCCTTTCCATTTTCACACTTTTTTCCATTCCATTTTTTTACGTTGCCCCTTTTTTTCTTCCTTTTCCTCCTTTCCCTTTTCTTTCCTTATTTGTCCTCACCCTTTTTCCTTTTCATAATCTTTTTCCTTCCTTTCTCCCTTTCTTTTCTTTCCTTTTGGTGCTCTTTTCCCTTTCCTTTTCCTTCTCAAGTCTCCTTTCCCCCTTTTTCCTTTTCATAGTGTCTTTTTTCCTTCTTTTCTCCCTTTCTTTTCTTTCCCTTTTAGGTACTCTTTTTCCCTTTCCTTTTCCTTCAGTCTTTCCCTTTTTTGCCCGTGCCTTTTTGCCTCTCACTTTTGCGCTACGCCATTTTCCGCTTTCCTCTTAAGAGATCGAGCGCAGCCAATCATGGTGGTGGGAAGTTGTCACGATAAATCTCGGCCTTCAAATGCAATCGGGCGTCTAACTATCTAAATTAGGGTTTGATTTGAACTATCGCTTCTAAAACTTTTATAATATAAGATTATAATGTTATAAGCGTAAGTATCATGAATGAAACCCTGAATTTGGATGGTTTTAGATCATCAGGTTACGCCAGTCAAAGTTTATCGCCCGCATTTCCTGCTGTGGAATGGTCGCAGCTTTGATCTTGAAGAAGAAGGAAGAAGGAGGAGGATCAGGGGAAAATGGAAGGATAAAGGCCGCAGGAAGGGGAAGGGGGAAGGGGAAGGAAGGAAAATGTTTATGGGAAAAAGGGAGGAAAAGAGTGAGGAAAGGGAAAATGGTATGGGAAGGATAAAATAGGTAAAAGAAAGGGGAGGAGGAAGGAAGGAAAGACAACGAAAAAAGGTGAAGGGTGAGGAAAGGAGGAAAAGGGAAGGGAAAAGGGAAAAACAAATGGTGGAGATGAAGAAAAGACATGGGGAATAAAAGGGAAAGGAAAAAGCAAAGGAGGCGAAGGGAAGGAAAAACCTGACAGAGAGAGGAAAATGGAAAGAAGGGCGAAGAACATGGGAAAAATTTATGAAAAAGGAAAGAGATTTGGGAAAAAAGGAAAAGGGCATGGGAAGGAAAGAGAGATGGAATGGAAAATGGAAGGGGAAGAGGGTGGGAAAGGAGGGAGCCGTGAAAGGTGGGAAAGGATGGAAGGTGTTAAAAATAAAAATGGAAATAGAAATGGAAAGGAAGGAAAGAAGGAAGGAAAAATGACACATGGAAAGGAAGGGATGAAAAGGAAGGCAAGAAAAAGGAAAAGGAGACAAGGGAGGAAAAAGGAAGGAAAAAGTAGCGAGAAAAGGGAGGAGAGGAAGGAAGGCATAGAGAGAAAAATGGAAGAATAGAAAAGTGAGGAAAGGAAAAGAAAGCAAGGGAAAATGAGCATGGAAATGAAAAAAGAAAAAAAAAGAAAAAGAGAGATAAGGGAAAAGAGAAAAGGGAAAAGGAAGAGGAGTAAGAAGGAGGAAATGGGACCGTAAAAAAAAAAGTGGGAAAAAAAAGGAATGGAAAAAAGGTCGCGGGAAAATGGAAAGGAAAAAAAAGAAAAGGGAGAAGGAAGAGGCGGGAAATGGGAAAAAAACCGCAGGAAAAAGGGAAGAGGGTAAGAAAGGATAAAAGGAAGGAAAATGGAATGGAGGGAGGAGGAGGGAAAGAAATAAAAAGGGTAAAAGGGAGAAAATGTAAGCGGAGAACATGGGATAAAAGAGGAGAGATTGGGAGAAAGGAAGAAAAGGGCACATGAAAATATGGAAAAAAGGCAAAAAGGCATGGGAAAAGGAAAGGAAAAGGAAGAAAATGAAAAGGAAGAGGAAAGGGAAAAAGGAAAAAAAGGGCACATAGAAAAATTAGGAAGAAGGGGAAAAATTTGAAAAGGAAGGAAAAAGTCCATTAAAAAAGGAAAAGGAAAAAAAGCGGAAAAGAAAGAAAGGAATGGAAGGAGAAAGAGTTAAAAAGAAGGGGGAAAAGAGGCGGGCCTGGGAAAGAAATGGGAATAAGGAAAAAGGGGAAAAGAAGAAAGGCGTAAGAGAATGATGGGGAATAAAGAAACGTGGGATGGAGCAAAGACAGCGGAAGGAAGGGTGTGGTCTCAAAACTCATCTGTTGGCAATGGGACATGGTTTCTGTTCATGGATTTATGAAAGGGTCCCGAGATAGATATTTTCGTCTACAGGTTTAACTTATGCCCAACAATATTTGGGTACCATTACTGAGTATGTGTGTGTAATGGATAGCACCTCGTCGGACGGTCGAGGTTGATTGATAATGTGGTGGAGATGATGTGTGCGTGTCTTCATAAAATTTCATCTTGACTAGCAAACTTCAATATGAAAGGGAAAAGGAAAGAGGAAAGGAAGGAAAAGGAAAAGGAAGGAAAAGGAGAAGGAAAAGGGAAAGGGAAAGGGAAAAAGGGAAGGGAAGGGAAGGGAAAGGCATGATGAAGGGGAAGGAAAAGCAAAGAAGGGAAGGGAAAACCATTCAGGAAAAGGAGAGGAAAACTATAGAGGGAAAGGGAAAAAGGAAAGAGGGAAGGAAAAAGGAAAAAATGAAAGGAAAAGGAAGCGGAAGGGAAAATCGACTGGAAGGAAGGGAAAGGGGAAAAAGGAAAGGAGATGAGGAAAAAGGAGAAAAAAAAGCGATGAAAGGAAAAGGAAGCGGAAGGGGAAGGAAAATGAAAAATGATGAAAGGGAAAAGGGAAGGGAAAAGGGAAAAGGAAGGGAAAAAGGAAAAACGATATAGAAAGGGAAAAAGGGAAAGGGAAAAGGAAAGAAGGAAAAGGAAAAACGATGAAAGGGAAAGGAAGGGAAAAGGAAGGAAGGGAAAAACGATGAAGGGGAAAAGGAAGAGGGAAGGGAAAGGAAGCGATGGGGGAAGGAAGGGGAAGGGAAGGGAGAAGGGAAAAGGAGGAAAAAGCAGTGGAAAGGAAGGAAAAAGAAAGGAAAGGAATAAAGGAAAATTAAGAGGAAGGAAGAGAAGGAGAAAGGAAAATGGAAACATAAAGAAAATAGAAAAGGAATAGAATAAGCGAGAACACGATTACCAGGTCAGCAAGTGTGCAGCCTCCGTTCAAAATTCACTTAGAAAAAACAGCTGATCTAGAAAATGACACTTTTTCACTACAATTAGAATTCAATGAAGCAATTTTTTTTACCTCATTTTTGGCCTAGTGTATAAAATAACGGAATTTACCAAAATAACATAGAAAGGAAGGAATTAGACATGCTGTATTCTCAAAAGTACTATCTGAAAACACAGATGTAGTGAATAAAATAATTATTATATAATGAAGAGTGTTTCAATGATACAATTGTAACATCACATAATTAGTCGATGTGTGTTTTTGGAAAGGAGCCGGTAAGGTCAAATCAAAGTCTTCATCATGCTTTTTGCTTGATTGTGGATTCGGTCGATCCTTTTAACATGCCTTACCCATATCTCTACTTATCTGATGTCTTCAGGAATGGTAGCTAGTGCCACTTCTTTCGACTCGCAAAAGTAAACTTCATCCTCTAAAAAGAGCTAGTGAATGGAGGCTGTATCTCGGAAGAGTCGACTTAGCAAAAATCGGATGATTTGGCCCCCTAACTCTTAGTACTCATCTGGTAGGGTAAACCAAGGCTGCAGTCTCATCTTGATGAATTACTGCAACCTTTATCAATATCCTTTCTTCACACACAATTAAGCCCTTCTAAATTACAAGCTATTATTGCCACAAGAGCAGGCCATCAAAGCGCCAATCTCTGGGCGGTAAAAAGCATATCTAGGAGATGGTTGATCAACACACAGGGCTTACGGTAGTGATTAACAATTCTACCATGCACTGGGTCACGTAACACAAACACGGTGGAAATTCAACACATTAGAAAAGTGCAGCATCTTTCTTTGTGTTCAAAATGCTCCATGGTCGTTTTTCAAACGAAACTCCGATAAGCAACATGGGTATTCAGCGCCTTTCGGCAATCTCGGCCCGCCCGCCATGGTAGTTTATATTTGTTTGCACACCAGCGAAATGGTGAGTGTCACTATGAAAAGCAGGAACAAGAAATGGCTCGAGAACAAGTGAAGGCAATTATAATACGGAATAGAAACTAAAACAAAAACTCGGCCCCAACGAATAAAACACTCACCAAAACCGATTCCTCACTTAACCAGCTTACTGGGGATCCGAAGTGAGTTTAAGCGTGGACTCCACGAGGGCGGATTAAGCTACTCGAGTGAAACCACGACCGACCTTGATCTTAGCGGGTTGTGACTGTTGATCTGGTCGTGGCGTTAAACTCCCCAATTATTAAGGCTAGTCGTCGTGTGAGTGATCGCTGGTTAAAGCCATAAGGAAGGTCCGCAATCACGGTGTGAAATCTTGTGGCTTTCTTGTCTAATAAATTAAGTCGATCCGTGAATGATGATGGAAAACAAATTATTTTTAGTCAAATAAATTAAACTTTTCATAATCAGGCTCCACATCTAAGTTCTCCTCTGCCAGGTGTTCTTTCTTCGTGCGATCGACAAAGGTGCCAAACCTTACGGCGGGTCATATTTTCTTCTTGATACGCAAACAAAGGGAGATTAGAGCGGGGCAAGTAAGTATAGCGTGTTTGGTCGGTGACCGCCATCGCTAAAATTTAGATGCGTCTTGGCTTATCTCGCTCGTCGGATGTAGCTATGGGATAAAAGCCTTGCACCTCACGTCTCCACGTTGAGTTGCTCCATCAGAGACTATGTCAGCGGTGATAACATTTTTTGGCTAGAAAAGAAAAACACAACCTTTTAGCCCGATTCTGGAAAGAAAAGCATGAGTAAACTATCTTCACGCGCCACCTAAAGTTATTCTAGAATACAAAGTATTGTAATCAATATTTTTCTTGTTATGATGTATTCGAGAATCTGCTGCTTCTCAAAGAAAAGAAGCGAAAGTGTGATGGAATACACTTCTCTGTGCAAACAAGTTAGGTGTGTATTCGAGAATCGTTTTCATTGACTCAAGGAGTAAAGGTGTGATGCAGAATACTAAGAGAGAGCGTGTGCAGGAGATACCTCTGGATGTCGGTCACAGCTGTTCAGGACCACTAAATTCTTTACATTATCACAGACGAGAATTCAGAGTGAAAGGCAGCAATGGTTATGCTGCCAGCTCCTTCCATTTTCTTCCAGTGTGAACTCCTTATCCACCACCTTTTGCAGGCTTGTTCTAAGTAATTACGTAGCCGGTGAACCCACTGCATCTCCTCAAATTGATGATGGTCATTTCCTTCTTTGGGCAATCCAGCCGCCTTTGCTTCTTCTGAGCACGCACCACTGCCTGCAAGCTCACCGCAGGCAATACGTAACCCC